>CATNUO010000199.1:0-68000 GCA_951215215.1 Andrena trimmerana | reverse complement strand
ACGGATAGTAGCTCGCGCATATTGGTGAGACCAACACATTGAAACAGGGTGTTGACTTCTGATCTTTCATGTAATTCCCAAAGTTGTGTGTTTTTCGGAAGGAAAGACTCTTAAGAGTGATCCTCCAGCGACTCGACTCAAGGAGATGCCGCATCGTATCCCGTGGCGAAGACAACACCCCGCGATACTTAAGGGGGTAGACACGGGTAATGCAGCGCGCTGTAATACCCACATAATGTGCCCGAAACATGGGTTTGGGGGGATACGCTTTACGTCCTTATATGAGCAAATTTTGGGCTGGATGAGGTCTCATTCGAAAGAGGAAGGTTCAGTGCACAGCGCTCTGGTCATGGTTCGACGAGCTTGTGTTGATATCTAATAATACGAGTGTTCAAAGTAGAGCAAAAGTTGACAAAATACACCCGCATGAATCCAAGTATTTTTAGGTCACTAAAAGAGTTTTGTGACTCAAACGATGACCAGAGCGCACTGCAGTGAACCTTCCTCTTTCGAATGAGACCTCGCCCAGCGTAAAATCTGTTCATATAAGGACGAAAAGCGTATCCCCGTGATTGCATTCCCAAATACGAGTTCCGCCATATTGGCGATAATACAGAGCAAGTCACGTGACAAATTTAGTTGAGCTAGTGGACACGAGATGGCGCCTACTCGGGAGGACTGCCAACGTGGAATCATAGTAAAACTGAAGCGTTAGCTGGATACACAAGCCACAGTAAAAGCGTGATGCAGTCATTGCATGCATTTTCGGACGACTTTAGGTTAGGTTATATGCATTTTAGGCATACATTGACTAGGAACTGCTGGGAATTGTCTGCATTTACTAAATTAACGGTTTTACCGTAACACATACATCACCGCTGCCGAATATATTTTATAATTATATGGCCACATTATTTCAAATAAAAAAAGAAATTGGAATTTTTTAATAACACTGGAAGTAGTGATTTACTGATATGATATTTTCAGAATGTGGAAGTTACAGCAATTATTTGCAATTATTGCTTTTATTATTATTCTTCTGACTATTGTATATAACATATAACAAGGAAAAGTCTCCAAATCGGTCAACAGTTGACTCCTTGATTTTTTTTGTAATTCTTTACGCTCCTATGCAGAGATGGGCATTATTTAATTAAAAGAATATACTTCCGAATGGCCCCAGTGGCCGATCGACACGAGGTTTGGGGGGAGGGTGTGTGTACCCTAAATCTAAAATTCTATTTAGCTTCGGGTATTTATTAGTTTCCTTTGTTTATTCGAAGGCCTTTCATCTTTGGCTTCGAATAATTTTTCATCTTTCATTATATCTTTATCCTAAGGTCGTATTCAAATATATTGGCCGGTCGATTCGTTTTCGTGAACAGCGATCGAGGAGAAATCAGCCATCACCATCTGGCGATCGTGGATTTGTCAGTTGGAGTTCCCTAGCCACCGAAGGGTATGGTGGGGTAACGGGAATGCTGCTCGGCCCTGTCTGAACGTAGCCGTGTGGCTGTTATTTATTCTTATTGTCAGCGTAGTACATATGTAGTTGTGTGCGTCACGAAGTTATACGTAGACCAATACGAGATGAAGCTATCGAGAAAGAATCAATGTTCTGACCAATAAAGCTCCCTGAATTTTTTCGGAGCTAAGGCCTCAGGTACACCTATTCTGATGCGTGTATTTCTACGCTGCAGCTCAGTTTGGCCTATACATGACAGAAGCTTGGCGCTATCCCCACCACTTCTGGCTCACTCGTGTTCTGCGATGACGAGAGAACACGCGTTACGAATAGGAGTGTGCGGATCGTCCCGGGGCTCGGATTCTCGGCCCTCGGAACGGGTCGGAAAATTTCGGGCGGGATCGGGCGGGGTCCCGATACTTTCGTAATGCTCGAGATCCAGACGGTTTCAGGATCCCGAGACTCGATTCGGGCTACAAGCATGACCGCCATGAGCGGGCAATTTGATTTCAGGTCGGCTTGGCAAAACTCGGACGCGATCGGCTCGAAAGCCAGCTATTACGAGGGGACCGAGACGGAAAGAATTATGTATATCATTTATATCGATACCAGAGTGATAAGTTTTTACTTTCTGTCTCCTGTTGAATCATAATTTGTATCTTATTATTTATTTACATATATATGTATTTTCATTGCTACCAAATAGTCTGTGAATACTGAATACGTCCATATACGTACTTAAATAAATACCATGTTCAGAACTTGGGAAGAAGACTACTTTTATATCGACAATATTTTAAAATCTGAATAAAATATACTTCATACTTAGTACTTTATGTAAAGGGAATATATAGGGTATTATCTTTTTCCGGATAGGTTCAGATTTAAAATAGAAAACGTACGAACTATAAGCATACAAAAAGGAATATTTCCTAGATGTTTCATAATAACAACAATATACAGGAGGCGAATATTTTATTATTTCAAATTAACGTGTAAGAAACATAATTTTTCTATGTTCTCAGGTAATAATTTTAATCTATTACTGGTAACGATATCGTCCGATCGCGCCCGAGTTTTGCCGAGCCGACCTGAAATCAAATTGGCCGCTCATGGCGGCTATGCTTGTAGCCTGAATCGAGTCTCGGGGACCCGAGCCCGAGAAATCGGGTACCCGCACACCCCTAGTTACAAAACTCACCGGCCAATAAATCTGAATACGATCTTAGAAGTTCGAATAACCGACGAGAACCTTTGTGTCCCGAGCCGCGCGAGATCGCCGTGCTCGGCGATGTGTCATCGATTATAAAGAAACAGAATTTGTTTATTTTTCATCATATCAATATGAAAGTGACACCATTGGATTCTTGGCATTCTCCCGGTTATATTGGCAGAAAATAATTTAAATCGGACTATTTTTAACAAAACGGGCTTTCACTTCTACAAACAAATTTTTCACGTAATTTCCTTAATTTTGGTCCGAATTATATCATTTTTGGGGCCAATTTGATCGAGAAAACATGAGGAATCGACTGACGTCACTTTCGCAAAAATCTGATTAGAAATGCAGAACTGCAGATTTGTCACTGCTTAGCGCGCAACATTGTATGGCCCCGCTGGTTTCGAGCGCCGAAGCCCACGAAACTCAGCGAGTCGCATGATTGCCAGCGAGAAGGACAAGAGACAACTTTCCATGGCGAAGGAAAATCAGCCTTCTACAGAACTCAAATCGAGAAAGACTTTGCTAATAAACTTTATATTCACGTCAAATAAATACTTTAATTGTAAAATTTAGACGACGAACTATTGTTGAATTTCGCCAGTTCTTACATATGCCCCACTGGGTTCGGAATTCCTGATCCCAGAGTTTCATGCATTTACCTATTGAAATGTTGCTTCAAGTCATCGGGCAATTGCATTGTTTCTTCTCGTACATATGTATATCTGTTCGCGAGTAGTTGTCATGAATGACGCGACTTTTGTTTCCCAAATAAATTCACCCCTATCAGGGCCCTCGCTCGAACCGCTTGACAAGGAGACCGAACGATGTGAACCGAGTGCGAGTGAAATAGCGCACCAGCGGTACACCCTCGGTCGACGGCGACTTGAGTCATCCAGTACTGAATACGAAATGTTCAAAATTTCTCATTACACCTTGATGAGAGTGTTACCATTCCTGGATTGGTGGTGAGTCAAGACACGAAGCAATTCAGTCTATTTTTTCTTATCAATACATGATTAGAACACACTCTACGTTCAATAAAAATTGATCGAATTGCTCCATGTTTGATATCATTTTCATCGGGAAATCCTAAAAAATTCATCGGTAATACTTTCATCAATACTTATAAAAAACACGAACATTTTATTTTTCTGTACTGGGTATTTTATCTAGCTCGTCGGTTTTATTGTTCTCGGCTGTCAACGGGCGGTCTACTAGGACCCGAAGGTCCACGCTCGCAACGAGAAAGCAAAACAGTGGGGTGGGTAGGTCTTTCCCGATAAACTGAGCCCAAAGGCTTCTCAACAATTGAAACATTGGAAGACTGTACATATTCTTTCTGATGCTTTCGGCGATATGCGCAACCATTTGTATGCCCGGTTTCATGTCTAACAAGTCAGGCGATTTTGTTTGTGAGAGCCATATATAAAGACAGTCCTGTAACGTTCACATCTTCAATTATAAAACTGCAAATATGTTATTTTACACATGTGTCTCGCTGAGTTCTGTCGGCTTCGACGCTTGAAACCAGCGGGGCCATACAATGTTGCGCACTAAGCACTGATGAATCTGAAGTTTTGCAATTTCTAATCAGATCTTTGCGATCGTGACGTCAATCGATTCCTTATACTTTCTCAAACAAATTGGCCCCAAAAATGATACAACTCAAACCATAATTAAGGAAATTACGTGAAAAATTTGTTTGCAGAATTGAAAGCCCGTTTCGTTAAAAATAGTCCGATTTAAATAATTTTTTCATAAAAAAAAATGCGCAGGCTGGATGCGCGTGATTATTACGTGGCCCCCTCCATAGACATATATAGACGGATCAGAAGATGGGACTATCGGCGTGGGGAAGGAAGGCTTGGAGGGGTAAAGGCATAGGTTCAGATACAGGCACGTCGGTTTGCTTCGGATGCATTCGGCATGCATAACCACAGCGTTATCCGATTTACTCGTATCGCTCCCCTTACCGCGAACCTTGCCACCCTCCTCAGCTTACGGTCCGCCGTCTATATATGTCTATGGTCCCCTCCTCGAAGTGACAGAAAATATAACCTATGTATACGCTATATGACAATAAATGTTGAGCGGCTATTTCGTTCTTTTGCGCTACATTTGTGAACTTTTTATCATCCGTCCGAAACATTATTATTACGTCGCAACAGTATCTTTAGGAAATCGGGCCTAGCATATAGGTTATATTTTCTGTCACTTCGAGGACAGAAAATCCGGTCCTCCAAGTGACAGAAAATATAACCTATATGCTATACCCGATTTCCTAAAGATACTCTTGCGGCGTAATAATAATGTTTCGGAAGGATGATGAAAAGTTCACAAATGTAGCGTAATACAACGAAATAGCCGCTAAATATTTATTGTCTTATAGCATATACATAGGTTATATTTTCTGTCACTTCGAGGAGGGACCACATAATAATCACGCGTTGGATTCAACATCAAACACAATTTTATATATGTTTGTTCATAACTGCTTTCTGCATAGGATGTGTATTTCATGTTCTGTTTCAGTGTTTTGCTAATTAAAAAATGTCTATCCTAACAAACTTCATTTTCTGGGGACATGCTCTCGTGTATTTTTCCTTTTCACTTATAATTCCTTACTGCCAACGTAGAATATTCTAGCATAAGCACATTTCAAGTAAATGTACAATGAATTTTCTACGTTTCCAGTACCAGCAGACTTTCTGTTTAAATTTTTACAACTTCAACGCAACAGCTGAGAATTTCTTTCCTTATTCAGAATAAAATACGGAAATAGCAAACAGCTCCCTCTCGCGTTTACCGGGCAATCGGCGATCTATCGGTATTACCATTTCTGTGCAGAAAAAACCTGCTGTAATACCGACCTGCCGAATCGGCCAGGTCACGTGACGTGTCTACCCCCTTAACCGCAAGTTTATGGCTTTCAATCCTCGAAGGAGTTTGAATACCTATTAAGAACCAAACTCTTCCAGCTCCGCATTGCTCATCAGATCTCTGCGAAAACGACGGCAATCGATACCTTTCGTCATCGTTTGGTTGTCATTTAAAGTGAATTACGAGTAAAAGATAAATCGAGGAAAATCATGTCAAACGTAAAATAATGAATACACATTTTTTTTTAAAACAGAATCGAAAATAATAATTATTTGAAGTGAGAGGACAAGAAGTACGTAAATTTCGTTTTCAAATATCGCATAAACAAAAAAGTAATGGAACAGGAAATAAACAAAACGTGATCGCAGTTCGTTATTGTGATAAGAATCCGTAGTTTAATAACGGCCAACACTGTTGCTGATAATGAATAAGTCTGTTTAAAACCCCCGAAGACAAAATTTAGGTACGGAAATTTAGAGAATTATCGCCGAAAATAAGTCATATCCTGCGTTAAATTTAATAACTAATAATCACCAATAAAGTAACTAAAACTCACCCTTTCGGAAATTCACCTGCAGCTTGAAAACCTGCGTCACTAGGTCACTGAACTGGTCCTGGTCAGCGACGGATGCGTCTAGTGCACAGCTGGTCCCAGGTATGCGACACCACCCAAAGTAAAAGGGTCGCAATGTCAAGTGCGATCGGGTTAATGTAGATACGGAATATTCACTTCACTGCACGGTTACTAACACTGATCACTTAATTTATTTTTCACGGAACGCGTTGTTCGTACCTTATGAAAATTGGTGAAAATGAATTTTCACTCCGCGTCCGGTGCCGCGGATATAGCCGCCCAAATGCTCGTACAGCAGTAATTGCGTCTCCGTTGTTCTAGGTTTATGCTCAGAACAACGCGTAATACTCTTCTCTGACGCGATTGCAAACTGACTGACAGGATCTTTTCCAAGCAACTTCCTCTACCCCAAGTAGTTTCTCTCATTCCATTATGAGTTAACTCCCACCAGGATAAGATGCTTTAGGTAAAAAGAAGCCAGCACCTTGAAGAGGAGGAACCTTCCCTCTTAGATTTCGGTGGAAGAGGAGGAATCGTCCCTCTGTGATGTCGGTGGTGGAGGAACCCTCTCCCTCTTGGTGACGTAGTGCGGGAAAAACCGGGCATCTGGCGAACAAACCTTCGCCAAGTTGACCGGTCGAAGAGTCTCGCCCAGGGTCGCGGCTTACGACCGTATTGTCCCGCGAGTCAGCAGTGAGTCGAGGTTACGGTATACCCCGCTGGCAAAACAATGAACGGATTTTCTCAGAGCGAGGACGGTCGAGCTGTCCAAAAAAGATGGCACGATGTCGATTGCCGCCTATTAGACATCTGGCAGGCAAATGTTTCCTAAAAGGCTTCGACGGTAAGCAATTGCCTGGCAATATCGAACTGTTAAAATTACCGCCTCGCTCTGAGCCCCTTTTCGTTCCGGTAAGACGGAACACCGAGTTCACGTCTGCTACGACGCGGAACCAACTATGTCATAAATTACCGAAAACTGTAGGAAATCGTTCTCTACCGCCGACTCGTGGGACAATACGATCATAAACCGCGACCCTGGCGAAATGCTCTGGCCCATCAGGCTGATTAATTTTTGGGAACTAGCAATTAAAAAGTATTATTCAACATCAATACGGCTCGCGAAGAGACACAGGAAGAAGGAGACCATTTAGTTCGCTGACTTGCGCAAAGTCCCGCCTGCTTCGTCCTACCTTCAAATTAAAGACCGACCCCTTATCTCTCGAGTATAAACACGCGCTTCGCCAGGGTCGCGGTTTATGATCGTATTGTCCCACGAGTCGGCGGTAGAGAACGATTTCCTACAGTTTTCGGTAATTTATGACATAGTTGGTTCCGCCTCGTAGCAGACGTGAACTCGGGATATCGGAAAAGGGAAACAGGAAACAGGATTTTTTTCTTTATAGCAACTCGAAGACTTTCAGTTTCTCTTCTCTTCGGACCCTTTCGAACCGAAACACGTGGTGTCTGCTGCCTACCTCGAAGCAATGGGTACATTGGCAGTAAAAGAAGGGAGCGCGGGCTTTTGTGAAAGTGTAGGATGGTTCGTTCGTTGCACTTCTGCAAAGCACGTGTGTCTGGAAAATGTAATGGCTTCTTTTTACATAAAACATCTTGTCCTGGTGGGACAATAAATTAGGTGATCAGTGTTAGTAACCGTGCAGTGAAGTGAATATTCCGTATCTACATTAACCCGATCGCACTTGACATTGCGACCCTTTTACTTTGGGTGGTGTCGCATACCTGGGACCAGCTGTGCCCTGGACGCATCCGTCGCTGACCAGGATCAGTTCAGTGACCTAGTGACGCAGGTTTTCAAGCTGCAGGTGAATTTCTGAAAGGGTGAGTTTTAGTTAGTTTATTGGTGATTTTTTGTTTTTAAATTTAACGCAGGCTATGACTTATTTCCGGCGATAATAACCCATTTTTTCCTGTGTCCGAACGCGAGGCGTAGGTATTGATGGTGAATAATACTTTTTTATTGCTATATTGGTGTTTCGAAAAATAATTAAGCGGTTCGTCAGGGTCACGGTTTATAACCGTATTGCCCCACGAGTCGGCGAACGACAACGGTACATGCGGGTCCGAAGTCATCGCATGTACTACCCATCGATACAGCAATATACCGATTAACTCAGGCCGAGGAATGTCTAAAATTTTTAAAGACCGCGCCACGTTCTTGATTGTCGACAGTATTAATGTTCATATCTTCCGGAAAGAAGCTAGCGTTCTTGCCGTGATTGATTGGTGGTGCCGCTTGCTTCGTCCTCCCTTCAAATTAAAGACGGATCCCTTATCTTGCGAGTATAAACACGTGCTCAAAATTCACAACAAAAGCACGCGCTGATGTATTCAATGCGAGAATGGGCGAGACGTAGGGAAGAGATTATGTTGTAACAACTCGGATCTGCATTCCTGCAGAATGCGAAGTTTCTGCTTCTCACAGCAATATCTCCTCCCCTAGGTCCACCTTCTCTCGCACGGAATACGTCAACTCGTGCTTCTGTTTTGGAATTCGAGCGTGTGTTTATACTCGAGAGATAAAGGATCCGTCTCCAATTTGAAGGGAAGACGGCGTAGGTGGAGTCATGTGCAGTGACTACCCTTTTTCTTCCTGTGTCCCTGCACAAAACGTATTGCCCCTCCCCCTCTCCAACTGTCCCGACAAAGATAGACAAATTATTCACTAAACTAGAGATTTAAAGTTTATTCTATGGTAAATGGCCTTTCTAATTTCATACGGACTACAAGAGGTTCCCTGATTCGAAGTATTTTGTTCAGCGCTGCGTTTAGTTGTGAATCGGTATTTCCGTCAACCAGGAAATGCACTAATAACAGTATTTCATTCCCCCTTGTAAACCACCTCAGAAGTCCGCACATGTGCATTGCATGGCCAGGCCGACCTGTAATCCGCTTCGATTGAGGTAAGTCATAAGATCATAAAGGCCTGACCGTTTTAAGGGACTCTAAGGTCGGGTACGCGACTCTGGCCGCTCGCGCTGAACGGTCTATGGAGTCGCAAGACTACCAGCCCTTTACGTGCAATCCGGATGTCCGTGTTTTTCGCCTGACAGAAAAAGATACTTCCGCTAGCAGGTATCCGCCGCCGCACTGCCAATCAGGGTTCACACGAAGTCCTTCGTCAACCCTGATTGGTTCTGCAAATCACTGCCTCTACCACCCAGTTCCACGTTTGTGTTTTCTTTGGCCATGGAAAACGCAGAAAACTCAGTCAAGACATAACAGTCACCACACTCGGTCTCTGAAACCTAACAAGACGTTTCCATTTTGGTGACACCATCCGTGCGAAATCGCTGATCGTGCGACACGTGCTCGCGAACTATTTTTAAGTGAAAAAGTGTGGAAGTGATTTTATCAAGCATGCAGACCAATGCGGGGTATTCGTGCAACGAAATGTTTAACATGATTATCATGTATGGGGAGGCTGACTGCAGCGCATTACGTGCGAAGCAATTATACGCGGAACGGTATCCTCATCTGCGACAACCATCCCGGCAGTTTATCGTCAATTTATGTGAAACATTGCACACTACGGGTTCCTTTTTCCCTCGCATCGAAGGAAGAGGGCCAAGAAGGAATATCGACAGGGAAGTTGAAATCCTTGAACATATTCATAATAACTCTGCCCGCAGTACGAGGAGTATTGCTCGAGAAATGGGACTCTCCCATACGTATGTCCATCGCACATTGCGTGATGAAGGTTTGTAGGAGTTTAGTTGTATAAAGTGACATTTCTTTATAAATTTACCTATTCTTACTTTAAATTCACATTTCATTGTAGCTGTAAATTCTTCACTAAATGTATCGCCAAATTTTTATTAAGTGCACCCCCCGGTGAAAAAATCCATTTTTTTGCATATTTTCATTCCACAACATCTCAAGAATGATCAGGTAAAATTTTAGAACGAAATTCCTGACGGCAAAGATTTTACATGCAGTTCAGGGGGATTAACAGTGTGACGCCCTTAAAATAGGTGTATGTTTGTGCGTGTGCGTGTGTGCGTGAGCGGCGTGCGTTGTTTTAAACGAATAAACGCATGGAAAATGGGGCGCTCACTCAATAGGATTCTACTCGTACTTACATTGGCTTCCGTGCTACCCTCTATTGCAAATTTTCATACAGTCAATTTTTTTTAAGAAACATTTTTGTGTGAGAAAACCCCATGTTTCGGGGACTCTACCGTTTAACCATTTAGCCATCATCGCCCAGTTGTTTCTTAACACTCCCCGAAGATAACGCGATAACCACACATGTGTAATTAAGGAATATCTTTGGTTTTTTTAATTTGGATGATCCTGTCTAAAGCAGAGTTGAGTATAATCAATTACAAGTGTAATTACTTTCATTACAATTACAGAGTAATTCCGATTAAAAAGTAATAGCAATTAGATGTAATTGTCCTGCACACATACAATTACAATTACAATTACAATTACAATTACAATTACAATTACAATTACAATTGTAAGTGTGCAGGACAATTACATCTAATTGCTATTACATTTTAATCGGAATTACTCTGTAATTGTAATGAAAGTAATTACACTTGTAATTGATTATACTCAACTCTGCTTTCGACAGGATCATCCAAATTAAAAAAACCAAAGATATTCCTTAATTACACATTACAATTGTAATTGTGGTCAACTAAATTAACGATTACAGAAAGTAATCTGTAATTGAATTACACAATTACATTTCAATCGTAATTTGTAATTACATTACATTTTGCCCAACTCTGATTTGTAGGAGAATAAAGTGCAAAAAGTTTTAGACTCATACATTGTATACCATTTTCTACAAAATATCATAAAAGTCACCTATGTTTTCGCGCGATTTAACCGGGGGATGCCTTTAATATCTGAGTCACTGACGTTATCCTGGCTATCGACTAATGATTAGATACTTTTTATTTTATCTTTTATTTTCGCATATTTCATTAATAACACCAACTACCACTAATTAAAGAATTATTATTCCAAAATCCCACAGGCTTATACCCTTATCACTCGCAACGGGTGCAAAATTTATTACCAGGGGATTTTGAGAGACGGCGGACTTTCTGCCGGTGGTTCCTCGATAGAGTGGGAGAAGATGACCAGTTTCCGACGATCGTACTCGCAGCAGATGAGTCAACGTTCACACGTTCTGGAATATTTAATTTCCACAATTCCCACGCATGGGAACCCATGAATCCCCATAATATTGTGACGGGGCACTTCCAGCACGAGCTGAGGCTAAACATATGGGCTGGGGTAGTAGGCGATCATCTCCTCGGACCGCATATTTTGCCGGCGCGTCTAAATAGCGCAAAATATGCCAGATTTCTTCGACGCGATTTGCCACTTCTGCTAGAAGATGTTTGCCTGGCCACCCGAAGAAATATGTGGCTTCTTCACGACGGCGCCCCAGTCCATATGGGAAGAGCTATTCCAGCTATACAACGAATATGGGGGAATCGTGTAATTGCACGGAATGGTGCGGTTGCGTGGCCGCCAAGAAGCCCAGATTTAAATCCAATGGATTTTTACGTATGGGGCCACATGAAATCGTTAGTATACACCGACACCGAATTTGAAACCTTAGAGGAATTGCGAGGTAGAGTATTTCATGCTGGTAACGTTATACGCGAGCAGCCTGGAATATTCGCCCGCGTTCGCGACAATTGGTTGCGTCGGTGTCAGGCGTGTCTGGATGCAAACGGCAACCATTTCGAGCATCTTTTGTAAATAAATGTAGGTAGCGAAATTTGTATTTCTTTACTACACATTCAGGTCAGAGTAGCCACGCATTGACAGTAGCTTGTTGCGTGACAGTTTAATCACACTAAAAGGAAAGAAACAGTTTTATCACTTTCTGGAAAAAAAACAACACGTTTTGCAGTCACGTCGTCAAAGGAGTTTAGTTCCATGTAAATCAATGCATTTTTCGTTAGCATCAAAACTGTCACGCAATAAATTGCCACCACTGCGCGCCTGACCTAAGAACACGTGTAGAGTTTTCGTTCACTTGTTTCTTATCTTCTAGCTGACGACCCTAACTGCCTCCGCTATTGCAAACAGATCCTCAATGGGACCGCTACTGTAAGGGGCCCAAAGTTACTTAGTTACTGGGTCATCTTGAACACCTCACAACGGGCGGTCTTTGTGCTACGGCTCATCTGTGTGCGTGTAGCGACGATCTTTTCCACAAACATCTCCGATGTTTAAACCTTTATAACAGCTAAACTATACGAGATACAACAAAATGTATTCAGACCATTTTACTCTACTGGTGGTCTCCAATGTATGTGCAAAATTATGGAATCCTGCGACTATTAGTTTAGCATATAGACATGTTAACTTT
Source organism: Andrena trimmerana (assembly GCA_951215215.1). Lineage (NCBI taxonomy): Eukaryota > Metazoa > Arthropoda > Insecta > Hymenoptera > Andrenidae > Andrena > Andrena trimmerana. The sequence continues at coordinate 55,492 of CATNUO010000199.1, read as the reverse complement.
GAGGCATTATTACTGTAAAATGGAGACCGATCGGACATTATGTCATAGGACTTTTATGTTTCATTGGACCTCCCCTACCACCCCCTAAAATATTGCTACGTATACTGTTTACACCCTGTATGTATTTTGAATGTGGAAAGAAATTCTCAGCTGTTGCGTTGTACTTGTAAAAATTTAAACAGAAAGTCTGCTGGTACTGCAAACGTAGAATTTCATTGTACTTGAAATGTGCTTATGCTACAATATTCTACGTTGGCAGTATGGAATTATAAGTGAAAAGAAAAAATAGATGAGGGCATGTCTCTAGAAAATGAAGTTTGTTAGGATAGACATTTTTTAATTAGCAAAACACTGAAACAGAACATGAAATACACATCCTATGCAGAAAGCAGTTATGAACAAACATATATAAAATTGTGTTTGATGTTGAATCCAACGCGTGATTATTACGTGGTCCCCTCCGCGAAGTGACAAAAAATATAACCTATGTATATGCCATATGACAATAAATGTTTAGCGGCTATTGCGTTCTATTACGCTACATTTGTGAACTTTTATCATCCTTCCGAAACATTATTATTACGCCGCAACAGTATCTTTAGGAAATCGGGTATGGCATATAGGTTATATTTTCTGTCACTTCGAGGACAGAAAATCTGCTCCTCCAGCTGACAGAAAATCCGCTCCTGCACATTTTCACTAGGCCGTTCGGCGTCATGGAAGGGGTACCTCTTCCACCCTGCATTTGTGGTAGTTGCAATGATATTCCTCAGTCCAGTGTTCATATGTACACTCTGGTTTGGTCTGCAAAAATAAATAAATTTAATAAAAATTATTTTTTGTGTTTATACCACTTGAATATAAAAACTGATACTTACACTTACTGAAGAAACCATTAGTATTGTGTCCTATTTCTCATAAATATTTTCTTGGAATGGCACTGACCCCTTTTGATTCCAGTTAGTTGTCATAGAACCTGTGATAAAAAGTTAGAACGAGTTGTAATCTGAATGCAATAAAAATGTAAATGTATGTATGTTATTTACTTATCTTTATGTTTGCGGAGAAGACTGCCTTCCTTTCCTCGCTTCATAGAGCATGATTTTCAACGTTGATACTGGTTGGTGGAAATATCTAAAGCAAATTCATATATGAGAGAAACATTCATGATGATTTCCAATTAATCCAATTATTTGAATAACAAAAGTATGTGTCATACTTACGCTTTTCTACATGTCATTTCCACTTGATATGAAAGAATAGCTATAGGTATTTATTATTAGGAGAGTGTGAAAAGGCCCACCACCACCCCCGTCATAGACGGTCCTTTCCGTATGTATCTTCTACATACTTTGTTACTCACATTTGGGAACATTACTTATTCGACAGCTCTTCATATGCGCTGGATGCACTCGCCGGTGCATTAGTCACTTTGTATTGCAATTGCTTATTGGACAGCTCTTCATATGCGCTGGATGCACTCGCCGGTGCATTAGTCACTTTGTATTGCAATTGCTTATTGGACAGCTCTTCATATGCGCTGGATGCACTCGCCGGTGCATTAGTCACTTTATATTGCAATTGCTTATTTGACAGCTCTTCATATGCGCTGGATGCACTCGCCGGTGCATTAGTGACTTTATATTGCAATTGCTTCTTGGACAGCTCTTCATATGCGCTGGATGCACTCGCCGGTGCATTAGTCACTTTGTATTGCAATTGCTTATTGGACAGCTCTTCATATGTGCTGGATGCACTCGCCGGTGCATTAGTCACTTTGTATTGCAATTGCTTATTGGACAGCTCTTCATATGCGCTGGATGCACTCGCCGGTGCATTAGTCACTTTGTATTGCAATTGCTTATTGGACAGCTCTTCATATGCGCTGGATGCACTCGCCGGTGCATTAGTGACTTTGGATTGCAATTGCTTATTTGACAGCTCTTCATATGCGCTGGATGCACTCGCCGGTGCATTAGTGACTTTGGATTGCAATTGCTTATTTGACAGCTCTTCATATGCGCTGGATGCACTCGCCGGTGCATTAGTGACTATATATTGCAATTGCTTATTGGACAGCTCTTCATATGCGCTGGATGCACTCGCCGGTGCATTAGTGACTTTGGATTGCAATTGCTTATTTGACAGCTCTTCATATGCGCTGGATGCACTCGCCGGTGCATTAGTGACTATATATTGCAATTGCTTATTGGACAGCTCTTCATATGCGCTGGATGCACTCGCCAGTGCATTAGTGACTTTGGATTGCAATTGCTTATTCGACAGCTCTTCATATGCGCTGGATGCACTCGCCGGTGCATTAGTGACTTTGGATTGCAATTGCTTATTTGACAGCTCTTCATATGCGCTGGATGCACTCGCCGGTGCATTAGTGACTTTGGATTGCAATTGCTTATTTGACAGCTCTTCATATGCGCTGGATGCACTCGCCGGTGCATTAGTGACTATATATTGCAATTGCTTATTGGACAGCTCTTCATATGCGCTGAATGCACTCGCCGGTGCATTAGTGACTTTGGATTGCAATTGCTTATTTGACAGCTCTTCATATGCGCTGGTTGCACTCGCCGGTGCTATTGCGATGTTGTCATCCATCGTTTTATGTACTTTATTTTCTACTCGTACTTGTTTCTCCTGTTTTTATGTACGGAGGTTCTCTAATCGGCTGTTGTCGATTGTATCTGCTATCTATTATTTCTGGCAACATGCAGTCCTCATAGAACATCCTCAGTTTTTCCTCCATCTCTGTTGCCCAGAAACTATCATCTCTTGGTACTATTATAACTTTCATTCCTTTCGGTGTCCATAAACAGAATAAAGCCCGTTGCCTATTCGTTATGTGCAATTGTCCTTGCACTTGATAATAGTAGTGATGATTTTTATTCATTTCATCACCCCGGAAAATACGCCGTATTGCAGGAAGATGCTCTATTGCTTCAGCAGGCGACAAATCCTTCGCCGATTCGGGACATTTTACTTCGATGATGGTATCATCGTCCACGAGGCCGTCAGGAGTTGCACCTAAGTGAGGCACAGTGGCATCGATGAAGAGGCCACACGTTAGAATAGTGATTCCTAATTCTTCTTCCATTTGTCGCAAGGCGTTTGCCTCATTTTCTCTTCCGTATTGGAGAGAACGTAAATTTTCGAGTTGCGGGTACATTATACTCTTCAAAGTATTTGCCCGTGGTGTTTTCTTTTGTAATCGGCATACCTTGCCGAAATTGGATGCAGTTAATAATTTCTTCCTATAACCGATCCATTTTTCGCTATTCGCCTGATCGCGAGTTTCCATTTCGATCTTGTATCGCATCGTTTGCCACTCGTGAAGTATAGCCGCGTGCCTTTTACACTCGGAAGAGTATACTGCCTCTTCCATATCTGGTTTTTCTGCACTGGGGCCGTAATCCTGGTCGCACGATTGTTTTTTATTTCGGAAGGAGGATGCTTTCGCTTCTTTTTTATATTCCATTGCCTTTTCTGCTGCACGCTTCCGCCGTTTTTCCAGCTTTCTTACTATGGTTGTCGGCTCTTTATTCATTGCCATACTCAATCTGCTAAACGCCTCTTTCGTGTTATATTGGACGACTGCAGCGGAGACTCTACCCTGATACGAGCCCCCTCGTCCAAAGTTTATCCTTTTGCCTCCGATGAATTTAGCAATGATATTATTGAAACTTTCAACGGCATTGTTATTTGGAACGTGCAGCAAACTGTCAGCTTTAGTGAAAAGTGGCTGCATCGCTTCTTCGATACTTTGATAAATACCAGCTTCTCTCAGTTGTGGAACGTAGTCTACTCTGTTGGGATCAGAGTATTTATTACAGAAGTATGCTAACCGCTGACACTCTTTGTGTTCACCGAAAACATGACTCGGTACATTCGTCAAGTCTTCCTTCAAATTTTGTATTCGTTGATCGAGTGTTTTTTCTTCTTGGAACCGGTATTCCGCAGCTTTCTTTATACCAGTGCGCAGGCGGAGAGCATTATTATGTACGACAGCTCTTAGTTCTTTATTGCGGCCTTTTGCTACGATTTCGCTTATTTTTCTACTGAAATTGCGTAGCAGGTGATTGGTGCATTCTATTTTTCGTACCCGCACCATGTACATTTCATATGGATCATTATCCAATATCTTCTTGTACACACTGCTATCGCCATCGGCAACTAGTGTAGAATATATTAGTCCGTGCATATCTATGCTGCATTTGAAGCCTTCGACAATAGCGACACTTTCCATGCCAGTTGAACTCTGATTACGACCCCAGTTCTTGAAGCAACGATGCTCGCGCGGTTCTTTCTTCTTCGTAGATGCTATTTGGCAAGTCATGCAGAATTTATTCTTCACGCTGATGTACAGCACTTTCTTCGTGTGGTATCCCACGATGGCTCCTACGCCAGAAAGAGAATTGTAATCTCCTCCGCGGTATGACCTTTTCATCCAGCTACCATCTGCGACAACTGGGATAAAGGGTACACCGGATTCTGGATGTACGTCGCCTCTTGCTATAGCTAATGCTTTTTCTTCTTTTCCAGCATCTTCCATTTCGCGTTGTGCGGCCTCTTCGAGGGCATCGATTAGGTCATTCTGACAGTTCTCGTAGATCCTTTTCGTCATACAGGACACGTTCACGGCAGTCATTATGTCCTCCAGTTGATTATATCCGCCGCCCGTCATCATTGTTGCGGAAACAGCGGCGCGGTTGATATCCATAGTGGCATCACTCTTCCGAAGACAGGATATGTGCTCTGTGTATTTGCACATTTTGCATTCTACATAATACACATTTTCTAGTCCATTCCGTTGACATCTAATTATTTCAAAATGTTCGATGCCACAGCCAATAGTCGAATGTTTTCGAAGATTTTTTATTTGTTCGAAAACATACGGAAAATCAACGAAATCTATTCCTTCTGAAATTGAATTTTCCGGCTGTTCTGGTTTTGCATTTTCTACCATCCAGTAATCGGCATCACTTTCAACATCTTGATTCGTTTCTTCGTTGGTGTCTCTTACGGAATGTATCTCATCCCTGTCTGTGTTCAAATCTATTTCTTGTACAATTTCTTCTTCGTTCGACTCGAAATGCACTTGTTCCACAATTTCCTCTTCGTCCGCGATGAAATGTATTTCTTCTAAAATATCCTCCGTGTCCGTATCGAAATGTACTTGCTCTACAATTCCTTCGATAATTGGGAAGTCTTGAAAATTTCCTACGTCTGCTTCGTGTGTTTTGTCCGTAGGAAACTCATACGCAGCAGATGTGTTTGGCAGTGTTTCGTCGTACGAGGTACCTGCACGCGTATCTGCTTCCGCCACAGTGCCCTGACCTACCGTGAGGCACGCTGCTGTTTTCAAACGTTGCCTGCACGTAAAGAGTCAATAATCAGTAACACGTGGTACATACATAGAAATAAGATAAACATACATTAGAAAAGAAAAGCAGGCATAGTAAAAGAAGATATACAGTAAAGTCTCGATGTAAGCGAAAGCCTCGGAACGAAGCAAGTTTAAATGCCCGCTTTTCGCGGTGTGTGAGACAATACTAACGCAATCAAAATTTAAAATTAAAACTTTTGTATTTTTGGTTCCATTTTCATGAAACTTTTACCAACATGTTTGTTAGAATCTCCTGATTAAAATGATACCAAATACGACATAAATCGGACAACTTTTACTTATCGTGGATACGAATCATTTATATTTATATAATTGTCCAAACCATATCGTGTTTAGTGTCATTTTAATCAGAAAATCCTCACAAATATGTTGGTAAAAAAATTATAAAAATGAACCAAAAATAAAATACTTTTAATTGTGAACCTCGTTTACATCGGTGTTGTCTCTCACCGATTTTCGATTTCGGATCGGGTTACACGATCGGCGCACGAGCCAAATTACACGCTTCACTGGTTCCAGGGGCTACCACCCCAACTAGGGGTGATAGAAATTAATACTAATGTTATATAGTCACAATTTTGAACTCTAATCGAAATTTTACTGTAGATCCTACATTTTTAGAAGTTTGTCGACAGTCTCGAACGTAGGAGAAGAGAGCAAATGGAAAAAAGGACTGCCGATTGTCTCCATCTTTTTCATTCGCTATCCTTCTCTGCGGCTGAAACTTATTACCACTAAATATGTATTATCCAAATTATACCGTGTTTGGTGTAATTAATCATTAGAGAAACATCACAAATGTTACGATACTTTGTTTATGAAAATATTATTATTATTATTTCATTACTGTGAACATCATTCTAAAATATCTTGATGATACGAAGAGGGACGTCTTAGACAACGTGATTCCCTCGCTATGCAAACCGAAGAAAATGCACATTTTGCCTGTTTTCTTTTCACACGCACACCGTCTCCGCTACTCGCAAGCGAAGGCAGCCACAAGCAAACATGTCTGAGTTGCGATACGCGGCTGTACGAGTATACAGGCACGTGTGCACTTGACCGCGTATGAAAAGAATACTCTTCGCATTTCAATCCTGGGTCATTCCACGCGAATTCAGACACTTTTCGGAGTAACAGTTGGGATTTTTGTGAAACATGAATAGGATGTAGTCTTTAGTGATATATATACGTATTTCAAAGGATTTTTAAAAATTTTCAAAATTGTGGAAATTGACTTTCTTTCATTAAATTATAACTGTTGAACTAAGAGACAGATAAGAATGAGCTTTTGGGTGCTTACATTGGGGAAGTAAGAGTACCTAATAAAAATTATTTCACTGAAAGGAAATAAATTTTTGACCATTTATTTTGCAATTGTTCTAAACAAATGCCATGTTTTAATAGCGGAGCACTATTTAACAATTTGAAAAAAAATGAGGGTACAGTCCTATATGTCCTCTTTACGGGCCCGTTTTCAGAAATACGGACACTTTAAAATTTGCCCCAATGAAAATTAATTGAATGGGACGCTCTGCGTCGCCCAATACCGACTGGACTGGCTAATTGTAAGCCGTGCGGTACTAGCAGCGGCCAAGCGGCTATACCTGATATTGTTATATAGGGTTCTCGCAAATGGTATTTGAAAAAAACTGAAACAGAAAAACTTTTACTATTTTTTATACCTAACATAATACGGTATGTCAACTTTTGGTGTTCGCGATATTATCCGTGAACCGAAGGTGAGCATCAGTTTTGGAATGCTACATATTTGATTACCCGATATGAATGTGACTGTCAAGACAAATTGAGGGCTCGGATGCAATAAAGGGACTAGCTCTCGAAAATGAGAAAAACATTTGTGCAAACGCTAAGAAAAATTGGAAAATTACATTTAGTTAAACTGGATTTTAAAAAATATAGTGCTGTAAAGCTCATCACGGCACACATTTTTTCTCTTTGCAGTTTTTCTATCGAATCATTAGTATTCGAAATAAAAATTATAAACAAAAAAATTTCTTCGACCAAAGTCAATATCTTTTTAAACATAAATTGCGATAACTTGAGTAAATATTAACGAATCGTTATGAGACTTGAAACATAAAACTCAGAAAACTCTAGCGAAGCCGTAAACTATATGCACAAAACCCTTATGTTAAAAAATATAATAATATTTAATTAAAAAGTAATACTGGACATAATCCATGTTTTCCAACGTTCGCCGTTAAAAAGTATCGAGGCAATATTGAGGTACATATAACTTGCACCGACAAAGTTTTTCCTTAATATACAAGGAAGATTTTCACAAATTTTCACACTGATTAATAAATAATTGTAGAAGATATGACGATATATATAATTCTCGCACGGCGCCAACTGTCAACGCGAGTGCTAAAACTGCTAAATAGCGCATTATACGCGGCTGTTGACTGTTGGTGGCGCGCGAGATTTATATATATCGTCGTATCTTCTACCATTATTTATTAATCAGTGTGAAAATTTGTGAAAATCTTCCTTGTATATTGAGGAAAAAGTTTGTCGCTGAAAGTTATATGAACCTCAAAATTGACTCGGTACTTTTTAACGGCGAACGTTGAAAAACATGGGTTATGTCCAATATTACTTTTTAATTAAATATTATTATATTTTTTACCATAAGGGTTTTGTGCATACAGTTTACGGCTTCGCTAGAGTTTTCTGGATTTTATGTTTCAAGTCTCATAACGATCCGTTAATATCTACTCAAGTTATCGCTATTTATGTTAAAAAAGATATTGACTAATGGTCAAAGAAATTTTTTTTGTTTATAATTTTTATCTCGAATCCTAATGATTCGATAAAAAAACTGTAAATAGAAAAAATGAGTGCCGTGATGAGCTCTAAACACTATATTTTTTAAAAATCAGTTTAACAAAATTTAATTTTCAATTTTTCTTAACGTTTGGACAATAATTTTTCGTATTTTCGAGCGCTAGTCCTCTTATTGCATTCGGGCCCTCATTATTCAACCATATGGTATAATATAATTTTCAAGGTCACGCAAGATTAGAAATGAAAGACATAAATAGTTTCATATTGTAGCACGCACGGCTCAGCCAGTCGAGCCGGTGCTGGGCGACGCAGCGTCACATTCAATTCATTTTCATGCGACAAATTTTAAAGTGTCCTTATTTTTTTCAAATGTGTAAATAGTGCCTTGCTAGTATAAAATTGCATTTGTTTAAAACAATTACAGCATAAATGGTCTAAACTTTGCTTTTTTTAAGTGATGTAGGATTTCTCCTGTTGTTGTTCTAATTCTTGGACGAATGGGACGCGGAGCTAGAGGTCTTATAAAGAATTGAGGACCCCATGATATTAAAATAAATCCGATTTAATATAAATAGGTCAAAATGGTTGAAACAGATGTAATATACAGGGTGTTTTTCTACCTGTGGTCAATCCTCTAAGGGATGATTATACCGGCAAAAATAAGATGAAAATCAAGAGTGACGAAATTGCGGTAAACGCTTCGTTTTCGAGAAAATTGACTTTGAATTTCACCTAAATACGCATGCATCGTAGGCGCTTGAGGGGCACGCGGAGGCGAGCGGAACGCGTCAGCTGTCCGTAGGACGTTCATAAGAATAGGATCCGCAAGCACGCGGCAGTCTTGCTGGACGACCGATACGCGCAACCCCTCGCCTCGCCTTCGTTCATCTCACGCCACGCGACAATGCCGGCGCGTTTTTCGGTTGTTTTCCTGACGCGTCACGCGCTACGCCTCGACCAGCGCTCATCGGCATCTCACAGTGATATAATTTTTATTAGGTACTCTTAGTTCCCCAGTGTAAGCACCCAAAAGCTCATTCTTATCTGTCCCTTAGTTCAACAATTATAATTTAATGAAAGAATGTCAATATTTACAATTTTGAAAAAAAAATTAATGTATTATAATAAATAGCGCAATTTGCCAACTTCGCCTAGGGTGCAAAAAAGACTTGAGTCGAGCCTGCGTCAACATTTTGCAAAGCGGTTCCCGTGCTCACCGTAAGTGCTTGCGACCATCGCGCACGCCCGTCGCGCACGCAAAGGACGGAGTGTCACGGCGCCCGAAAGACGGAACGAGACAAAACATCAACACGTCGTCTGTCTCGTACCGTCCTGGCTCGCTTTCAGTGGCTCTCGCTCGCTCTCGTTCCATCTCGCTCTTGCCTTCGCCAGACAAGAGTGAGACAGAAGTGGTGGGGATAGCGACAAACCCGTACCGTATGCACCAAACCAACATTTTGTCCTTTTGCGCTTTCAGACATTAGTTTCCGAGATATTATAAAAAACTTTTAGTATTTCGGTAGACTTATTCCGAAATAACGCATTCCACTTTCCAACTTGTTCTGGATATTAGTATTGGACGGGGCTAGATCAACGCGGGGGGCGCGCCTCCCGCTTGCAGTCGCGTAAATTGTGGTAGCGAGCCGATGAGAGTTTGCAGATTTAAACCAGAAACACTATTATACAGGATAGATACCTGTGACTCTATTGGTAGACAATACTTTAGGGGGTGATTCTATGGGCCAAAATAAGACGAAAATACATATAGAATTCAGTTTTTTTAATATCGCGCATTTAGGCACCTGAGGGGCACGCGGTGGTAAGGCGGGCAGGATGGATCCCCGTTCAGCGGCCTGTAGACGGTCGATATTATTGTGCAATATTGAATATTCAATAATATTCAATAATATTCAATAATATTCAATAATATTCAATAATATTCATTAATATTCAATAATATTCAATAATATTGAATATTGCACAATAATATTGAATATTCAATATTGCACAATAATATTGAATATTCAATATTGCACAATAATATTGAGCGTCTACAGGCTGTTTTAGGACTACGTGTATGCAGTTCAAAAAAATAATTTGTAAAAAAGTTAAAAATGGGGCCATTCGGAATTATATCCCAAATCATTATCACATTGTGTCTCTTAAAATTCAACGAGGGACTGCAGGGTGGTACTTCGCTTTATGGAACGTTGTAAAATAACGAAGAAACGAAGCGTCCGAAACCCTACTTGACCTTGCCGGTAACAGAAATTAGACCCACTCCATTGTTTGAAACATTTTCTGCAAACAGTTTTTCGAACTGTTCACAATTGTGTAAGGAAGTCATAACGCCCAATGCGGGAATATTGAAAACAGCACTGGGTATCGCTCGCCGTCTTGGAAAGCGAGGCCCAGGAGGATGCATAACGCTATACAATGTCGTTTCAACGCACAAGCAAGGCCGATGACGTCAGGGTCATCGACGAGCGTTTGAGAGCGTAGCACGCATCGGAAGTCAGAGCCATTTGGGGCCTTTACACGGACGTCCTTTTTGCACACTTTTGCGCGCCACGCGCCAGTTGGGCACGCATTTGGCGTGGCGTGCCGGAACGTCGGAAGGAGCGCGCAGGCCAGAAGATCGTACCCGTCATTACTTAGAGACAGCGAGTTCGGGCTCCCATTTCTACGTCGATTCTACATGCTTTTCCCAGGAACCAGCGCAGTCTTGTATTGTGTATTACCTGTTCCATGTATATTATCGATCTGCGAAACAATCGGGAAGACACGATCGCGATATACGTAGGTTCGCGAAAAGTATACGAATTCCTCGATATACCTGGCTTATAGAGGATATCATAAATGCTTTTACTGTAGGGCACACTGAAACATCTGTTTTTACGAAGCTACATTTGGTTTACCTGAAGGTGCTATAAATTATGGAAATGGTTTATTACTCGGTTATAACGACTGTATTGCGATCTGCATTCTTCTTGCAGACGAAAAGTTTCCACCTCATCGGAAGTTCTTGCTAGCATCTTGTGCGCGGTTAGAAGCGTGGCGCGCCGGAATTGCACGTTCTTGCGTGCGAGTAGAACCGTTGTCAGGCGTGGCGCGTCCAAAAAGAGTGTGGCGCGCTTGAATTTTCGTCGCACGCAACCCTCGACTCAAGAGGCAACCCTACCGATAAGCCGTGCCTCGATGGGTTTCAAGGACTTCGACCCTCGAGCCCAGGGGGGCCGTACAATTGTTGCCCCCTAAGAAGTGACGAAACAAAAATTCTACATTTTTCATCGGATCTTGACGAACGTGGTGTGAATCGTTTCCTTATGTTTTCCCGATGAAAATGGTCTAAAAACGACACAAATCGGATCGTAATTAAGGAATCTTCATAATAAATTGATTTCCAAAATTTCGTTAAATATAGTTCCATTTACATGAAATTTGGTATAATTTTCATTTGAAAAACATAAGAAATGCATCGGTATCACTTCCATATCGATACGATAAAGAATAAAGAATACAGCTTTTCTGTAACAGGTATGAATCCTCGGCCAACCGCAGCGAATCGAGGTCGGCGACCCACAATCGAGGGTGAAATATTCATTACAGCGTGTTAAGAGATTCATTATTCGTCATCGTATCGATCTGAAAATAACACTAATGGATTCATGGCGTTCTCCCAATTAAAATTATCACAAATGTCATGCAAATCGGACTACTTTTACACAAGCAATACAAATTATAAAAGGGGTAGGGATTTCTTAAACGCACTCTCTTATCGTATCGATTCCTGGCTCATCGCGGAGTCCGACGAGAGTGCAACTTATCCGAAAGCATGATTAGATCGATGTAGACTCTGTGATCCGTAGGGTGATCGAAGTAATTGTGAAAATTTTGTTTTATGAGGGCTGCTCGGATTTGGTGGTCCGAACGCCGATCAGAATGAGCAAAGAACATTGCTGATTAGCCAAATTTTCCTTGGTGAGGAGGGGCCATCCTCCCCCTCTGGATAACGTAGAGGTGTAAAAGTAGACATCTGCTTACCAAAACTAGCCAGATTGATCGGTCAGAGTCTCGCCCAGGGTCGCGGTTTATAACCGTATTGTCCCGCGGGTCTGCTGGGGGAACCCGCCGAAGGAGCAATATACGGATTTACTCAGGAAGCAATTCGAAATCGCTGAAAAACGGCACGATGTCCATTTCCCCTTTTCGGCATCTGGCAGACAAATGTTTGCCGACGAAACCTTAGAAAACAAGCAATTAACTACTTAGGTAGTTGTAAACCAGGGTTGGCTAACTGGTGGCTCGCGAGTCACCGGGGGTCCCTCCGCCTTGCTGCCACACCCCCTCCATACCGACCAGGCCCTGACGATCGCAATCGAAAAGAGAAGAAAGGAAGCAGGAATCGACTGCGATTGACAGGGTCTGGTAGGGTTGCCATCCGTACTTTAAAATAAAGTATCTTACATTATTATAGGTAAATGTACTCTATACTTTTGAATAACAATAAAGTACGCGAAAATACTTTATTTCACAATTAATGATATTACGTGAAACGTAATGGAATATTATTATCTTGTATCTCTTCCTTCCACTTCAGCATTTACTGAGAAAGTTTTCTCTGTCATGAATGTGAAGTGGCGGGATGAAAGAAACAAAGCCTCTCTCAATCTAATAAGAAACGAATTATTTATATATTTCAATATGAACATTGACTGCAATGATGCCATGGATATATTTCAAAATAATAAAAATTTACTCTGTAATGCTAAAAGCAATAGAAAATATGTTCGTAAGAAATAAAAACTAATAAGATTAAAATGTACCTTTAATTTGTTGAGAGTACTTTGTTGTATACCCCACGAAAGCAAATGAACGTTATTTTTCGGTAAAAAAGGTGGCAACCCTAGGGCCTGGTCGGTATGGAGGGGGCCGTGGCAGCAAGGCGGAGGGACCCCCGGTGACTCGCGAGCCACCAGTTAGCCAACCCTGGTTTACAACTACCTAAGTAGTTAATTGCTTGTTTTCTAAGGTTTCGTCGGCAAACATTTGTCTGCCAGATGTCGAAAAGGGGAAACGGACATCGTGCCGTTTTTCAGCGATTTCGAATTGCTTCCTGAGTAAATCCGTATATTGCTCCTTCGGCGGGTTCCCCCAGCAGACCCGCGGGACAATACGGTTATAAACCGCGACCCTGGGTGAGACTCTGACCGATCAATCTGGCTAGTTTTGGTAAGCAGATGTCTACTTTTACACCTCTACGTTATCCAGAGGGGGAGGATGGCCCCTCCTCACCAAGGAAAATTTGGCTAATCAGCAATGTTCTTTGCTCATTCTGATCGGCGTTCGGACCACCAAATCCGAGCAGCCCTCATAAAACAAAATTTTCACAATTACTTCGATCACCCTACGGATCACAGAGTCTACATCGATCTAATCATGCTTTCGGATAAGTTGCACTCTCGTCGGACTCCGCGATGAGCCAGGAATCGATACGATAAGAGAGTGCGTTTAAGAAATCCCTACCCCTTTTATAATTTGTATTGCTTGTGTAAAAGTAGTCCGATTTGCATGACATTTGTTATAATTTTAATTGGGAGAACGCCACGAATCCATTAGTGTTATTTTCAGATCGATACGATGACGAATGATGAATCTCTTAACACGCTGTAATGAATATTTCACCCTCGACTGTGGGTCGCCGACCTCGATTCGCTGCGGTCGGCCGAGGATTCATACCTGTTACAGAAAAGCTGTATTCTTTATTCTTTATCGTATCGATATGGAAGTGATACCGATGCATTTCTTATGTTTTTCAAATTAAAATTATACCAAATTTCATGTAAATCGAACGCGTGTAATTTGAAAAGAGGATGGCGCAGGCGAGACCACGCGCAAACTACCCCTTCTGGCCCCGAGTGCCCCCGCAATGTGTTTTGACGCTGATCGCGAGTAATCGCGTGTGATTTTTTAGTACAACAACGCGTGGGTGGAGCTGTATATGTAGATCAATTTTTTATAAAAATATATCAGCAGTAGATTGCTGATAAGCGCGGCGGATTGATTGCAAGGTGTGCAATAACAACGCGTATTTCTACATACTTATAATGAAACTCAATTTAGTTTATCAATGGCTGAAAGAAAAATTATATGTACCCTGCTCCCAGGACTATATACATATTTCTCTCCTTTAACCATGACTGTTGAGACTTGGGATATTTAAGTTTATTCCCTGCGCCTGGCGAACACGTGGGTCGGCAATTCCAATTGCCATAATCCTGGGACTCTCCGCGATGCCTCCACTGATGGGCGTTTTAATTTTTATTACTGGCCTACACCTTCCGAACCCCTGGAGAATGGTCACCAGTACCTTCTGTCACACCTTGACCAATTATATTTTGGCATAACCACCTCCACCCCGAATTTCAGCTACGGAGGGAGGAACCAATGTTTACATTTTAAGGGAAAACACGGAGCCGAGGCAGAATCAAACGAAAAGTCAAAGTTTTCGGACATTAGACAGTGAGTTGCGAGTGTACCGTGCTGTTTTAACACATAAGAAAATGGCAGACTCCTGGAGTAAAAAATTGACAGGCGATCTTATTGATATGTACAGGCAAATGCCTTGCCTGTGGAAAATCAAAAAAAAAAATGTATATTTCAATAGGAATTTAAAAACGGAATCCTACAATAGGCTCATCAACTTAGTGAAGCCACACTTTCCGGAAGCGGATAGAGACTTCATTCGGAAAAGATTACAAAGTCTCCGTGGAACTTTCCGGAAGGAAATGAATAAAGTGACGCAGTCCAAACGTTCCGGCAAGGGGGCGGACGAGGTATACGTACCAACCTTATGGTACTACGAGAAAATGTTGTTCACGTTGGATCAGGAGACCCCAAGCGCAAGTACGTCGAATATTGACAATGATGCAGGACCATCTTTCCTGGAGGAATCTTCCGAGGTGGACGGAAACCACACATCAACGAATAATTTTGACGATGCAGCGGCATCAACAAATAATTTAGAAGATGCAGCGGCATCAACAAATAATTTAGAAGATGCAGAGGCATTAATAATTGAAAAGGACCCTGCTGAAAGTGAAACCCAGCCTGATCGAGTAAGTTTATTTGTTTATTTTATTATTATTACTAATACGGGCCAAAAGTACCAAATATGTAGTAAAATCATTGAATGTAGGGCTGAAAGTAAAGAAGAAACAGAATTTCTAATGAATAATATTTTATTGACAATTTTGCAATGGACACAATTGATTACAATTGATTACTCCGTACATTATAATTACAAAGTAATTAAATTTCATCATATTGAACAGTAATATTAACGCATGCGCAGGTTGACTTAATGTGCAAGGTGTTAAAAAAGTAATATTCACTGGTTTGGTGGGTGAATGTACACCTGTGCACCGGTAGAGATTTGTAAACAAATTTTGCTATGAAATTATTTATTACATTGGAAGCTAATGTTTCAACGATTCGATTGTGTACAGTTTCACGTAGAGGCATGGGTCTACCACTACTCTGCCGCATTGATAGTTTCTATACGAATGGTGGGGTCTGGCACAGTGGCCTAGTGGGCCTAACAAGGTCAATGCCCTTTGCACTATCTTCTGTCCCTTTAAACGTCGCATTGTGTTTCTTTACGTTTGGAAGTACGTACTGTACTCTACGTGCAACTCTACCTTGTAATAGACAATTTCGTAGCAAAATTTGTTTACAAATCTCTACCGGTCCACAGGTGTACATTCACACACCAAACCAGTGCATATTACTTGTTTAACATTCTGTACAGTGTACACAAATGATTATTATTATCTATATAATAGTATTAATATATATATAATACTATTTAATACATTTAATTCGCTTGTACAAGAATTGAGAGAAAGTTACATAAAAGAAAAGGAGGCGTACAACTTAGAAACATCTCCTTCTTAGACACACGCTACACATAATATCCTGTTATGGCCCAGTCTATTAACCCTCGGTTGTCACACTGCGTCAAATTAACCCTGCGTTTTTTTAAGCAAAAAACCTTTCTGTCGAAACTCTTATTGCTTCAAACTTTTTTTTATGCATGTTGATACTTTAAATGTCAATTTTCAATGATGGGCATATATTCTATAATGTTCAAACATTATCTCAGAATTTTTTAGACTTAATGTAACAAATAGTTTTTAAATAACAACTGATTGAAAATTGACAGGGTCAAATTGACCCAGTGTGACAACGACGTTCGAAAAAGTATGTGTGACAACCGAGGGTTAAGGAAGGAGTCGTGGCCACCTGTGACGTCTGAAAACACAAGTATTTTGGGTTTTTTTGCAAAGACTGGAAAACTTTTTTATTTATATAACCGGCTGCGTATTCGAAAGTATATATTTTAAAGCTCTTGTATTTTTATTTGCAATGCTATATATAAATAAATAAAGGATTTATAGGCGATCTCCCGACAAGGTTTTTTTATTTAAGCACTTAGGGTTCGCACAAATTTAGTTAGTATATTAAATTATCTAGTGCTTAAACCTTCATTATCCCGAAAAATTACTATGCTACAAATCCGCGGCTGCTTCATAGTAAAAGTATCGACTTTCGCCACAGAATCGCTCAATTTTATTAAAGTTATTAGAGTTCCTAAATTTATGTAGTTTATTGATTTTCTTTCCATCTGTAAAATAAAAACTACTTAACGAAATTTAAAAAGCCACGATTGAGCACTAGATAATTTAATATGCTGACTAAATTTGGTCAAATTTTTTATTTCTGATGAACCAGATCAAACCTACAGACACGATCACCCTAAAGTGCTTAAATAAAAAAAGCTGTCGGGAGATCGCCGATAATTCCTTTATTTATATATATAAATATAGGTATATTGCAGTGCAAATAATAATACAAGAACTCTAAAATATATATTTCCGAATATACAACCATTTATTTAAAAAAGTCTTCAAGTCTTTGCAAAAAAATTCTTGTGTTTTCAGACATGATAGATAGGCGTCACCCCTTAAGGGTACCTTCCGTTCTAAAAGTTGATTTTTTAAATTTAATTTTTCAAATGTTAATGTTAAATGTCTTAAATCCTGAATAGGGTAAAGGCACCAGTAGTCGACCATGTATCAGTAATCGACCACTTTCAGAAAAACATGAGAAATAAGGTGTTTAGCAGTGACGATCTTTTGAATAAAGTGCAGTTCTCTAACTGCATTCTGTTCAAAAGATCGTCACTTCTAAAAACCTTATTTCTCATGTTTTTCTGAAAGTGGTCGACTACTGATACATGGTCGACTACTGGTGCCTTTACCCTACAATGCAAATAGTCCCATTAAATTATATATAGTAGTTTTCCTTCAATTAATTCCTAAAGATCTCCTTCTTTTTGGGCTCCAGACCGGAAGGTTCCCATAATACAACAAAGATTTACGCTCTACCTGCATTCAACATATCTTCCTGCCACGGAATACTTCCTTCTCCTACAAAATATTCTTTGTACCGGTCCCTATTTTGTTTGGCAGAGTTGTTGATATTCCTGGGAATGGCGAGTTGCAAATTATCCAACTGCACTGCATTGATTTGACAATCTCCCTCCATCTGCATACTACTGTTGTTCGCAATGAACGTTTTACTTCGCCTTCGCAAAAAATTATGCAGAACGCATGTAGCCAACACCACATTGCATATATTTTCAACTTTCATATTTATGGGTGTATGCAGCACTCGAAATCGCGAAGACAATATGCCAAATGCATTCTCAACGACATTCCTTGCTCGCGACAATCTGTAGTTAAAGATTCGTTTGTCGTGGTCTAGTTCTCTTTGAGAATAAGGTTTTAAAAAATTATTCGTTAACGCAAACGCTTCATCGCCTAAAAAGACAAAGTTTAGGTTATTCACGGTTTCGTGATTTTCTGGTAAATTCAATTGACCGTTCTTTAATCGTCGCAAAAATTCTGTGTGTTCAATGACACCCCCATCCGATATTCTACCATTTTTTCCAACGTCGACAAAAATAAATTCATAATTAGAATCCACTAACGCCATTAATACAATACTGTAGTAATTCTTATAATTATAATAAAACGCTCCAGATTCTGGTGGTGGAACAATGCGAATGTGCTTTCCATCCACAGCACCTCCGCAGTTTACGAAATCCCATCTGTTTTTAAAACCTTCCGCTACGTTTTTCCACTCGTCCTTGGTATTCGGGAACTATGACAAAAAAATACAATACAAAAATAAAAAAATTAAATAGGTAACGCGCACAGATATGATGTTGACAGGGAAACGTCTGTGGTGTGACCTGCGCACCGCACTAGTTTCATGAACAACAGACAGGCATACAGACAGACACGAACTTATTGTTATTGAATTTCTTTGCTATTTCTCATTTTATTAATTTTTTTTTTGTTTGAAGGAAGAAGAAATGCCCGTCAGAAACAATGCCCCAAATACGGTCACTAGAAAAAGTGGGAAGAAAAGAAAGCCGGAACAAGACGCGAGCGAATTTTTTCGGACATGCACCGAAGCGTTGAAGGCGCCATCAACCAGCAAAGTGGATGTCACTGAATTTGAGGCCATTGGCATAAAAGTAGCAAAACAATTGCAGAGGATGGAAATGGATCAGGCCATTTATGCGGAGTCTATAATAACCGCCGTCTTAAGACGGGGTCTATTTAAAAGTCTGCACCCACGCACAGACTTGTGCGACAACAATTGCACTGTGATTGCCATGGCCAACTGCAGTGGAAGCACCGCAGGATCCAATTCATCCCATACAGAAGGAAGCTAGGGGATCTAGTTTCATTAATATTAACTTTACCGTTTAAACTTTAAGGACTTTTAAAATGTTGAAAATAAGTAAAATTTTTGCTCTATATACGTTGGCGGACGAACGAAAGTTTACAACGTTTAAAATCGCATAACTTCTTTAGAATTGGTCCAAACGACACGAGTTTTTTTTTAGAATCTAGAAGGATTAGTTTGCTAAGTGGCGTGTTTCGTCGTTTTGAAGAAAAATGCAATTGGTCAGAATAGCAAATAAATAGTAAAGGGTTTATTTTTAAACCCGTTTGTAGATTGAAGTAAGTTGTATTCATACAGAAAATTTCATTAAAATCGGTTATCGTTGATCTGAGCTATAAACGCTTAAAGATCGCAGAATAAGGTCGAGAATCGCGGGAATTGTCGAAATTAGCGATTCTCGACCTTATTCTGCGATCTTTAAGCGTTTATAGCTCAGAGCAACGCTAACCGATTTTAATGAAATTTTCTGTATGTATACAACTTACTTCCATCTACAAACGGGTTTAAAAATAAACCCTTTACTATTTATTTGCTATTCTGACCAATTGCATTTTTCTTCAAAACGACGAAACACGCCACTTAGCAAACTAATCCTTCTAGATTCTAAAAAAAAACTCGTGTCGTTTGGACCAATTCTAAAAAAGTTATGCGATTTTAAACGTTGTAAACTTTCGTTCGTCCGCCAATGTATATGGTGTCTATCACTTTGTAACATATATATTTTACTTATTCTTTTTCTTATGTACATAGTTTATTCTAAGTTAAATTGGTGGTGGGTTATTACATTATAATAAACAAGCCTTTTGTAATATAAATAGAACAGACGCTATGGTGCACGCCGCACAGAAACTTTTCCAACGGAGCGCCTCTAGTAAAGCATTATTGTTATTCCATATATATGTATTAATAATTTGTAACCCTTACCTTTAAGAACTCAGTCCGTAGGACCTGATACAGTGCTTTGCAAGTCTCGGGAATTATTTTGGATAATGAAGGAGCTGATATCCCCGTACTAAATTTTAAATCTTCGTAAGAACGTCCAGTTGCCAAAAATCGTAAAGTGGCGATGAGACGTTGCTCTGCAGTGATGCTCTGTCTCATGACTGTATCCTGTTTCGTGATTCTGTTTCGAACTAATTTCAATAGTTCATCAAACGCTTGAGAATCCATCCTCAAATAATTTCTGTAATCATCTGGGTGATCGTCTCTCAGTTCTCGAACAAGGGCTAGATCGTTCGAATTTGCGCGGTATTGCTTTACCCATAAGCGCTTCTTTCTTCTGTCTCTTCTCCGCTCTGCTTCTGCTAAATATACAGCAGCAGCAGCAGCAGCAGCAATAGCCAAGTTCCGACGACGGTTATCGTTTATCGCCAACATCACACAGTTTTTGGAACCACTGTCTCACACAGACTTGGCTGTCAACACGCACGTCACTGATACTTCAGGTGGTTCGGTGTAACGAACACACGTAACCCCACCCAACAATTAACAATTAAAAGCAACAATTAAAAGTAACAATTAACAAGAACAATTAACAGTACTAATTAACGGTAACAATTAACAGTAGAAATTAATAGTAACAAGTAATAGTAACAATTAATAGTAACAAATAACAGTCAAAATGAAATAATGCGTGCGCGATACGTGAAGTCTGAAAGCCGGTTCGAGAACAAGTGACCGCTCCGTAAATTTTCGCCGGTTAAAAAGGGACGACTAGACAGAGTTAGAGATAGCGAACAAGAAAGATAGTGAGCCAGAAACGGGGATGAAAGGGGAAAAACCGAGGAAAACATAGAGAGAGTAAAAAAGAGAAAGCGTGAGTAGTAAGAGTAAGCCGGTTCTAACGCAGGTCCTCTGAGGGGAGCGCGGGGGCGGGGGAGGAAGTGAGGGCGCGCGGGGGAGCGCGGCGGAGGGAAACATGGGCGCGGGGTCTGCGGGGAGAGGAAGACAGGTTGCGCGCGCACGAGCCGCGGAGTGGGGGAAGCCGCGATGATGGAGGGGATCAGTTCGGGCCGAGCCGCCGCGGAGACCTCTCCAGACCGGACCCACCGTGGAAAATTTTTTAAAGGGAGGGGACAGCCCCTGAAAAAATTTCTGGGGCGGGCCGAGTCTGAAAAATCTTTTTTCCCCAAATATTTTTTCTAAACCAATATGTGATGGAATTTTCCCACAGGCGAACACAGAGAAATAATAATTTATTTTTCATCGTACGATGTCGGGAAAGATCGGCTTTTTGCAAACCATGTATTCCGAGGAGGGAAAGAGAGAGCATTACTTTAAAAAGCTAAATTCGAGAGAGGGAAAAGAGACAGCGCTACTTGGTGGTACAATAGCATGCATTCTACAGCTAACAAGTTTTCGAAGCGTTCCGATTCAGCGTCGCAGCGTTTCGCGCGATCTCGCGTAATTCGATTCCTCTGGAGCGGTCATGCAGGATGATGTCGCATGGCAGCGCGAAGAACGAAATATGATTATGCGGCGTCAGCAGAAATCTTTTTTCAACGCCGAGAAATAATAATTATTAAAACGACGAATCTTAAAATTACGTGGCGAGGAGGAGGACGGGTAAATAAAATTGAGTACAATGAAATACGTTTAAGAATATATATTTTAAAATTGAAAGAATATGAATATGAATATGTGTATATATATATATATATATATATAAAAATGACAAATTAATAATATAAAAATAGAATATAAATATAAAAATAATATAAATAGAATTTAAGAATAAAATAAGAAATATAATAATAATATACAATAAAAATAATAAAAAATAGAAATATAAAAAATAGAAAAAATAAAAGAATACATAAATAGTAAAATATATAAAATGAAAGAAAAAATATAAAAAATAAAAACTATTGGGGAGGTGGCGATGCGGATGATGACGGTGATGGGGATGATAGCGGTGATGGGGATGATGGCGGTGATGGTGGGTGTGATGGCGGTGATGGTGGCGATGGTGAGGGGGACGATGGTGGCGATGGTGGTGATGGTGACTGTGGTGATGGGAGCCGCGGCTGCCGCAGGGGCCCCATTTGCCGATATGGCACCCACGGCCGCCGTAGCCTTTCCACCATCGCAGAACCATGCACCAGCCCTGACTGTCGGCGCATCCGCGGCTCCTGAGGGGGCACCACTGGGGGCGCATTCTCCGCCATGATCTGCGCCAAAATCGCCAGCTGCTCCCACAACAGTTCATAATTCTAGAACACATACACAAACATCGTTATAATTAAGCACAAACATCGTTATAATTAAGCACATAAATAAACACAATAAACATGAAGCATACACACCATTGAAGGGTGAGGCGAAGCCGGCGATGAAGGTGGTGATGGTGATGATGGTGGTGGCGAGTCCTAGAAGATAGAAATCCATGATATAATATTAACACAACCACCTGATTTGATCTCACTCGATTTCAACTGTTAAACGTGATAAATGTTAAAATATTGCAAAGTACATACCTTGGGGCTCCCCTCCGGGGCGATTCGTTCCAATCCCATTTTCACAAAAAAAGCACAGTAATCTCAAAAACATCTGTAGCTGTCAAGCTTTTGAAGACAACTGGTCCCGCAACGTTCATACAAATTGTCACCCATGCCTAAAGTTGCATATGTTGCAAAATAGGATGCCTTTGTTCTTCACCTTCTTCTACACTGGCCACCCCCTCCTTCTATGTGCTCCACCTACATTTTCACTGACCATCTTTATCGAATTACACACGATCGCGCGAAACGCTGCGACGCTGAATCGGAACGCTTCGAAAACTTGTTAGCTGTAGAATGCATGCTATTGTACCACCAAGTAGCGCTGTCTCTTTTCCCTCTCTCGAATTTAGCTTTTTAAAGTAATGCTCTCTCTTTCCCTTCTCGGAAGACGCGGTGTGTAAAAAGCCGATCTTTCCCGATCGCAGCGTTTCGCGCGATCTCGCGTAATTCGATTCCTCTGGAGCGGTCATGCAGGATGATGTCGCATGGCAGCGCGAAGAACGAAATATGATTATGCAGCGTCAGCAGAAATCTTTTTTCAACGCCGAGAAATAATAATTATGAAAACGACGAATCTTAAAATTAGGCGGTGAGGAGGATAACGGATGAATAAAATGGAGAAATAATATACGTTTAAGAATATATATTGTTACAAATCATAAAATTAAAAGAATATAATTTAAGATTTTGTACTACGAGCATCATCTACAATATGATTGATTGCACATGCTAGCAATTCACAATCGATCAATGAATGCTGTTCGAAGTGTTCGCTTTCAGAAATTAATTTTACATAATCTGTTGGCGCGGTAGCGCTACGTAAAACGTCTACGAAAGTGGCATATTTACTGCTTACGGAGTACATATTTTCAGCTAGCCACGTGTACATATGTTCAATGCAATAATTGTACGTGAATAGTTTACACATCGTGGCTTCAGTCATATATATGACAACGCGATTATCGGTGATTTTAATAAGTTGATCATCATGCATACGCGGGAATTCGATTCGTAAATGATCAATTTCGATGTGAGTTTGGGGCGATGTTGCGTTGCTGCGTAATCGTTGGAGTATATCCACCTCGTTTTGTAGCAGGAGCTTCCACGTAGACATTGAAAAGCTTAACTCGCTGCCTTTATTGTCGGCTATGGCGATCTCGACGCGGCACGAATCCATATCAATGCGAATTCCAATAGTTAGACGTTTATAAGCTGTTGCGGTCAGTGGATAATCGCGTCCTAGGATCCGAACGATTGATGGTTTCCGTGTTTCCATCGTTTTTAATGATACGGATCCAGAACTGTAAGAAACAAGTACATGAAATTGATACTTCGGTCGTTTGCGTTTACAGTGAATGAAGTAAATGAAAAGTGTATAGTAACGCGTACATACCTCATATTGGATTGTTGTTGTTGTTGGCATTTATTTGGAAACCCACCATCGTTGCCGGCTGCGCAGGATGAATCGTTTAAGCTGCGTTTGTACATTTTTGATGTGCACTATATTTTTTATGGAGTACCGGCTGTTCCGCCAAAGTCACTGAGCGATTGATGGAATAGCATCCGAGAGCTCGGCTTAAATAGAGGTGCAATTGCTTCCCCCACCACAGCATTTTATTCTAAAGCTACCACTTTTCCATAATGTTTTTCAATCTTAGCGTATCGCGCGAGATGATGTCATTTTTTTTTTTGCAATGCTAATGTAACATGATACTTTTGAGAACGTAGAATCTTAGAATTCTGGGTCAGCAGAAACAATGATTCTTAGAAATAGGTGTCAGCCGAAACAACGATTCTTAGAAAATAGGTGTCAGCAGAAAATTTGTTGGACGATCTCGCGCGCTAATTCGTCATACGCGTGCATCATAGAAAGAATTATGCTGCATCGACAGAAACTGCATAGAACCATATTAGGATGGATCGCCATTTTTTTCCATGCAATGCATTTGAGAGAGGGGGTACGCTAAAAGAGTAAGACAGACATAACAAATCATGCATAAAAACGTGCTGTAAACTGTGCAAAGCTTCAATTTGTTGTAACACATTGCACAGATTACAGCCATGGAAGAATTCGCGCAAGTAGAACGTCAATTGTTGGATCAATCTGCACGATTGATTTCCCAGGAAGAGTACCTCGCGTGGGAAGAACGGTGCAACGAGTGCATCGAATCGTTGGAAGAACAGAGCCGCGTAAAACGTCCTCGATTATCGATCGGTGTTCGACAATCCGTGGTTGCTCGAATCGCACGTCTCGAAGGATTGAAACATTCGTTGCGTGGCCGTTTCGTGCGCGAAGGTGCCGGACATTCGAGCACAGGACTTTTGTGGCGTGAAATAGACGCTGCGTTCGAAAGCCGCGTATTAACTGGTGCCGTGTTAAATTCGAACTACATCGAGCCGCGTAACTTCCTTCAGGATGCGGCGACCATCGTGCTGGAGCATGTGCAAAGTGCTCTGAGGAAACGTCGAAGCCTCAAAGTGAACACGGTGTTCAACGGCGAATTTGTGACAGGTGACAAGCATGCTTGCAAAAGCATCAATACCCGAAACTGCGAACTCTTCCGCACATCCGATCTACAGGAGTGGTATCAGCGATGCGTCGTCGAACCCACCCTGGCATCGCTGGAAGAGTTCCAGGAACGCGACAGCGGATGGGCATTGGCGAGGATTCTCAACCTCATCGTCAATGTCAATAAGTACAATCCGCTGCGCGCGGGATGTCACTGCAAGTTACCGCGGGAATTGTTGCTGAAGAAGGCTACGATTAGCGTGCAATCTCCGAACAATGCGTGTTTCGCGTGGGCGGTGGTCGCCGCCCTCCATCCTACCGAACGAGACACCGCGCGCCCAAGTTCATATCCCGACTATGCGTCCGTGCTAAATCTCGAGGGTATTGAGTTCCCGATGTCTCTGGGACAGATCGGGAAGTTTGAACGGCAGAACGACATCTCCATCAACGTGTACAGCTTCGAGATGGAGATGGAGAAGTCGAAGAATGGCTCCACAGTCTTCCCGCTGCGCCTCACCAACCAAAAGAGGGATCGGCATGTAAACTTGCTCTACACACCGAATCAAGAGCACGGCGATGTAGGACATTTTGTATGGATCAAGAACTTGTCCCGGCTGGTGAGCGCGCAGCTGAGCAGACACGAAAAAAAGAAATTCATCTGTGACCGGTACGTATATAAAACTTGTGAAATGTTAAAAATGTCTCACGGAAAAAAATTAAATAAAAAAATTATGTTTTTGTAGATGTATGCACTATTTCGGATCTACCCAGAAGTTGGAGCTTCATACAGTGGACTGCGGCAAGATGAACGATTGCGCCATCCTGCTGCCCAGCGAAGGCAACAACTTGCTGCGTTTCGGCAACCACGGTATGAAGGAGCGGCTCCCCTTCGTGGTGTATGCAGATCTCGAATGCATCATCGAGAAAACAGAGGACAGCCGCCAAATCGAAGACAATAAATTACACACGTATCAACACCATAAAGTTCATAGTATAGCCTATTATATGCATTGCTCGTATGATACATCGCTGTCGACGTATCGATGTCGCCGCGACGCGGATTGTGTTTCATGGTTCGTAGACGAACTAAAAAATTTTGCAAACTTCGCCAAACCCATCTTGTCTAGTAATGTTCCCATGCTGGATTTAACTCCTGAACAGTGGATGACATTTCGTGATGCAACACACTGTCATATTTGCGAAGAACCATTCAAGGCTAGCGATGTACGAGTTCGCGATCATTGTCATCTCTCCGGACGATTCAGAGGCCCAGCACATTCGGAGTGCAATTTAAATTATAAAAACGCATTTTACATCCCTATAGTTTTCCATAATTTATCCGGCTACGATTCGCATTTCATCATCGAGAAAATAGCTACCGCTTTCGAAGGTCACGTAGACGTATTGCCTATTACTAAAGAAAAGTACATTTCATTCACAAAAAATGTCAAAGATACGGCTGAATCAGACTCGCGAAAGTATATTAAATTGCGATTCATCGATTCATACAAATTTCTCAATACCAGTCTCGACAAATTAGCATCTTTTCTGAGCACAGATCAATTAAAAATTTTACGATCCAAATTTGAAACATTATCGGCCGAAGATTTCAATTTATTGACGCGAAAGGGTGTCTTTCCATATGAATACCTTGATTGCGCGAACAAACTGCAGGATCCATGCTTACCGCCGCGCGAGTCATTTTACAGTTCGTTAACGGGTGAAACTGTATCCGAGACCGATTACGCGCACGCCGAGACTGTCTGGCAGCGTTTCGGGATTAGAACCTTGGGCGAATACAGCGACTTGTATTTGAAAACAGATGTCTTGTTATTGGCAGATATTTTTGAAAATTTTCGCGAAAGTTGTATCAAGAGCTACGGATTAGATTCAGCACATTATTATACTTTACCTGGTTTCACCTGGGATGCAATGCTAAAACACACCAAAATTACATTCGAATTGCTCACAGACATCGATATGGTCATGTTTATCGAACGTGGTATACGCGGGGGCTTAAGCCAATGTTCCGGAAGATACGCACATGCCAATAACAAGTACATGTCATCTTACGACACATCGGAAGAGTCGTCGTACTTGATGTACTTTGACGTGAACAATTTGTATGGATGGGCAATGTGTCAACCCCTGCCACACGCTAAATTTCAATGGGTCGAAGATATTGTAAATTTTGACGTATCTTCGATCGCTGTCGATTCGCCCACGGGATACATTCTCGAGGTAGATCTGGAATATCCGCAACGTCTGCACGACGCTCACGCCGATCTACCGTTCTGCCCGACGCGTGCCAAACCACCTGGCAGCAGGCAGGACAAGTTACTCGCGACGGTATACGATAAGCAGCGTTACGTTATTCATTATCGCAACCTGCAGCAGTGCACGCGTCACGGTCTTCGTATTACAAAGATACACCGCGTGCTTCAATTCGCTCAATCTCCCTGGCTCCGCGATTACATCGAACTAAATACACGGTTTAGAACAAGCGCGACAAACGACTTTGAAAAAAATTTGTATAAATTGATGAACAACGCTGTATTCGGTAAAACTATGGAAAATGTGCGAAATCACGTGGATGTAAAACTTTTGACACATTGGGAAGGGCGATATGGCGCGGAGGCAATGATCGCGAAACCGAATTTCCACAGCAGAAGTGTTTTTTCGGAAAATTTAATAGCTGTTGAATTGCGAAAACTCGAGGTGAAATTCAACAAACCGATATACGTGGGTATGTGCATTCTGGACATATCAAAAATTTGTTTGTATGAATTTCACCACGAGTACATGTCTCCCCTGCACGCTCAAAATTGTAAAATTCTATACACCGACACTGACAGCCTCATTTATCACATTCGATGCGACGATATCTACGAGACCATGAAACACAATATCGATAGATTCGACACAAGCGATTATCCCATCAACAATGCATATAATATGCCGCATGTAAATAAGAAGGTTCCAGGGCTGATGAAGGACGAAAATAACGGTGCGATAATGACTGAGTTCGTAGGTCTTAGAGCGAAAATGTATGCACTTCGCGTAGACGGTAAAAAAGATACGAAAAAGGCGAAAGGCGTCAAGACCAACGTCATAGCCCGAACGATAACTTTCGACGACTACGCGCAGTGTTTGCATAGGGAGATCGAAATGGTTCGCAGACAATCATGCATACGGTCTAAATTGCATAAAGTGTACACCATTTCGGAATCCAAAATCGCTCTAAGTCCGTACGACGACAAGCGGCATATCGTACCCGATTCGACCGACACTCTACCCTGGGGACATTACAAAATTCCATTGTAAAATAGAAATTGTATTTATTATAAATAGTGGAATTATTGTATAATATAAAATTGTTCACAAAAATGTATAGAAAGTATTATTGTATTTATTAACTCATTCATATAAATAGTGGGATTAATGTGTAAAAATAAACTGTTCACTCATATATATATGTATCATTGTATTTATTGAACCATGTATTATTATTTTACAATACATTATTTTTATTTATCCAAGAATTGTGTGATTTATCAAAGCCCAGCCACTTGACGTATACCTTATCCCCCTTTCTACGCAACACTTTTTCCACTAGATACACATCAGGATCGGTGACGCGTTGCAGCTCGTGTTCGTAGAATCCTCCGGCAACAGGTTTTCCGTGGGAATCGGCGAGCAGATACGTCGCGGGATTAGTTGCCTGTACTTTGGCTATCTCGAACACCTCCGTTGTCCAATTCGGCGTATAGCCTTTATCGAAGATGGTTTTAAATTTGCTCACGCGCACAAACTCGCCCAACTTGAATCTCGCTGGAGCAGCGATCTTTAGGTTGCTGTACACGGTGGCTAGCAGCTTATCGGCGATCGCAGGGGTAACGTCGCAAGGACGCATTCCGATGGTTCTATGTTTTCGCGCGTTATACTCTGCAAGTAGACGCGGTAGCGCATCGGTCCATCTGTAGGTTCCATTGAGCGTAAACATTTTCCACATATTGTTCTTCAAAGTTCGATTGAAACGTTCCACGACGGAGGCCTTCATCACCGAATACGTCGAATAATGATTAATATCATGCTTTGTAAAGAGTTTCTGCACATCGGTGTTGTAAAATTCTTTTCCTTGATCGGTTTGCAAATTTTTCGGATATCGATCTCTAAATATCTTTGTAAACGCTTTAGTCACCTCAGCGCCACTTTTAGTCTTGAGCGGTAACGCCCACCCATACTTGCTCAGTACATCGATGACGGTGAGTATGTAGTGGTGACCCTGGTTGAATCGCGAGTATGGACGCATTTCTACAATGTCAGCTTGCCACAGATCATCGTATCCATGCACTATGACGCGCCTCCGTGGGAAATGTCTTCGAGCTGGAGCATGCAATTCCTCAACGAGTTGTCGCTTTTTGTGGCTATGGTTTTCTTTACTCTTGGATTTCGATAATGGCTTCATGTTTGATCGCAGAGGTGTCATGGACACGAATGATGCGATAATTATCGTGTACGTGCATTATGTGCTTCCCGTCGGTCCCAGGAAATTCTGGACAAGTTGCTGCTCCGTAGCAAAAGCGGTTATAGCCTCTTTAACTTTACGAATTTCGTTGGCCGGCTGTGGGATAGAATTCAACGCCTGCGATATCTTTTGAACGCTGTTTTGCAACGTCAGCATATCTTTCTGAAACACGACCAGCTTCCTCTCTAATTCTTCCTGCTGCTCTCTCAAAAATTTAATGCTCTTTTCCACGTATAGTTTATTAGCGGCATCGGTGTCAACCACCGGCTGAGCTACGCGTCGTATCTTGCGTGATTTTGCATCAAAGTCGGCACCAACCACGCAAAGAGCGTTATCTCGCATGTAATTTCGAAGCACACCGTTCCATTTGTAATAGTCCATTCTAGCTGCTCCACTCTTCTCGAGCGATACCCCAAACTTGTTGATTGGCATCTCGACGCATACTATGCACATCATCGGGGTGCGGTTTAACTTATATTATGAGGCCTATCTCGCGGAGTTCCTCGTGAATAGATAGAATTTCAGGATCATGAGAGTTGTTACCCGCCTGACGCGACGCTTCCAGCAAACGCAACCGATCCACCAGCTCGTTGGGATCGTCCCAGTGCACGTAATCGATCTTGTTATCGTTTACCACCATGGCTCGCGGTGTCCTTAGACCTTTCCCTGCTCTACTAGCCGATGCGCTAGGGAGTAGCGGTGCAATTACATGTTTGTACTTGTATCCCTTGTTGCTCAATGGGGGCTTTTTAGCGACATGATCGCGTCTGTGGGCATTCGTCGCCAGCAGTATACTTTTGTATTTTTGTTTATCGGCATCGGTGCATACAGTATCGTCAGGAATTTTCTTGAAAATCAGTTCGTAAAGGCCGACTGTTCCTCTGTATTTTACACCATCTATGATTATATTGTCATCCTTGTCTATGTCGAAAGCCTTATCCCCAAGCATCGTTTTACTATTGCTAAAGTATACACCGTACACATAGTCAATTGATGTATTCTTATCACCACTTAGGATTGCGCTCATGTATTTTTGCCCCAGCGGACCGAAATGGCTGCGAAACGTTTCTTGTCCTTCAGATGTTTGGAGTTGCTGTCTAATAGATGTTACAAACGACTCATTGGAACTAGTTTCGAAAACGTCATCATCAATGGTTGAGAGCGATTGTACACGAGGAAATGTATTTATTGGCGCGGGAGGAACGGGAGACTCGTTTGGTGTAGCATTATGCCGTTTCCGCTTCGATTGAACCGGTGTGGAGGTTACGGGTGAATATTCCGATAACGTGTGTCGTTTCCTCTTTGCCTTACGCGATGTGTTGCCTTTCGATGAGATTTTTGTTTTAGGCGTTAATGTTTCATTCTCTTCAACGTCTGTGCTCATCAGCGGTGATGTGTCAGCTTCTGTCGCTGCAGTATTTTCCACAATATGCTTTAAGGGTTCGACGATAGGTTTGAAGTATCTTTCCAACGCGACATCTTCCTCAATCTTGCCAGTCTTCAAAGCCTGATGTTTCCGGCGAATGGCTTCGCTGGTTTTTGCAATTTCCTTCGCTATTCTCTCGCGATCCTTAATCTCCAGACTATCGATATCAATCATCGTTGTATCGCAGATGTTGCTTTCCCGCCGACGTGTTGACGACAATTGACCATCTCACGGTACGGCAAACTCGTTAAATCCCTTTCTATAACGTCCATTGGACATCGCGCTATCCTTGTCTATCACCGCGAAACCATACTCCCGTTTCCAACAATTACTACACAAAGCGCAGAAATCCTCATACGTCATGTCAGTGTTTACGTGATCGTTGTACACATGTTTCAAGTTGGTACCATCCTGCTTAAACAGAATCAGCAGATTTGCATTGTCGCGTATAAGATGTTTGGGAATCTTTGCATATGTCTGACAGAGATAGAAACAGTCAACGTTCGAGTGGCGCCCCATTGCAAAGTATTCCCTTATCGTATCTTGCTTATCGCATGCCACATCATCGAAGATAAAAATAGAATTCGGAAGCGATTCGTTGGGTGGGATGACGTCACTGTTATTCGAAAACGTAAAGTAGCCAATTTCATCTATCGGAGTCAATAAATTCTCCAAATACTGATATTTCGGCTGTTGCAACGACTTGGAATACACGTACACGTTCTCGAAGCGGACACCGTGTGGACTTTCCAACAAGCTCACCAGCACGTTGGTCTTTCCACAATTTGATGGACCGCAAATTAGGCAGCGGATAGTGTTTGGTAGCATGCTACCATGTCTGCGTCTTGTTTTCGGGGACATCATTTGCGATTTATCGTCAAAATTTGTCACGCGTATCGTTACAGGTTGTCGCACGAATCGCATCCTCTCCGTGAACTGTGAAAAATGATTTTGATACGTCGAAGCGGTGACGCGCCCTATTTATAGGTCCGCGCTGAAACACGGCAGCTCAGTATTCAAAATGCTTCTGATCCTGTCGGATAATTGCGATTTTCGAGACCTAACCTCTGAACAGTTGAAATATATTCCAAAGATTATTCTACTGCGCGAGTTTGGCAGACACATTGACCAGTTGTGGGACCGACTCCCGGAGCATATAAAAGCCGATTCTGAGGTTCAGCAGCATCGTCGGTGCTTGGAACATTATAACCGCCCCTGGCAGCGAACGCATATCGACGGTCCAGCACCATTGATTAAAAACTGTAGCGAATGTCACCGACGAGAGTAAAGAAAGGTTGTGGTCTGTTAAATCGGGCGATAAACGCGCTACCTATCGAATTACATATCCCGGGATACCAGTTTTGCGGTCCAGGAACTCATTTGATAAAACGATTGGCTAGAGGTGATCGAGGCATCAATCCATTGGACGTAGCGTGTCGCGAACACGATATTGCGTATTCGCGTAGCAACGACCTCGGTGAAAGGCACGCGGCAGATAAAGTTCTCGCTGACAAAGCCCGAAAACGCATCGTTGCGCGAGACTCGACTCTGGGCGAAAGAGGTGCTGCTACAGCTATTTGGGCAACTATGAAGGCCAAGACGAAAATCGGAATGGGGATGAAAACAAAAACCCGCAAAAGGACTTCAAAGAGAGCATCGCAAAAGCGGATTCTTCCGGTGGCAAAACGGGGTGGTATATTACCACTTCTCCCGCTGCTAGGTGTTCTCGGATCGTTAGCTGGCGGAGCGGCGGGGATCGCCAAGGCGGTAAACGATAATAAGGCGGCGCAGCATCAGTTGCAGGAAATGCAACGTCATAATCGCTCCATGGAAGGCCGTGGACTTTATCTCACGCCATACAAGCGTGGACAGGGAATATCGAAACGAAAAAAAAAAAAAACGCCGAAAAGAAAATAAAAATACCCGCGGGCGTAACTACCGATGTACAATTGGAGGAGTTAGCAAAACGAATGCGTATTCCATTCTTTAGAGGTGTGTTTATGCGCAATGCATTACCAGCCGGAGGAGTACGCCGAAACGAGAGCGGTATCATAAATTTGGACAATGTTGAGGGGCCGGGGACTCATTGGGTGGCATATGTGAAGAGAGGGTGTCGAGCTATATATTTCGACAGCTTTGGGAATCTTCGACCGCCTAAGGAATTGGTACAATATCTGGATAAAGATGTTGTGAAAATCGAATACAATCGAACGTCTTATCAGAAGTACAATCAGAGCAATTGTGGACAACTATGTCTACGTTTTCTACAAACGATCGACACCAAATTTAAGCATTGACTTCCCACCACTCTGATTCAGTACTAGTCGAGCCGTGCAGCTCTGAATATGTCGCTAACATTCACTCTAACCGGCAAGAGTAGCACCCTCGCGGTAAGCTACTTTCCACCCATAGATTTGAGCGACGATGATTACGAGCTTGGCCTAACAACCTTTGAAACTTATCATACAATACCGAACATCGACTGGAGCAACGATAACTTCTACTTTGTCGTAAACTATGGCATCAAAAACAGCAGTGTTGACACCAGTCCTGAAACTATTAGGATTCCACACGGCTCCTACGAACTAGACGCCATTGCCAAGTATTTGAGACAGCGATTACTCGAGCGGTATCCTAAAAATCTCGATGACACCAGCAATGGTGACAACGATGTGTATCCTATAGTGTTGCGTCCCAACAACAACACCATGAAAAGCGAGCTGTACTGCTCGTTCGCCGTAGATTTTACGAAGCGCAATAACATTGGATCGCTACTGGGCTTCTCGACGAATCGGATATTAGAACCAGGGCGGTGGCACGAATCAGACGATCCAATTAATATCATGAACGTGAACATTATCCGCATAGAATGTAGCGTGACCGCTGGCGCGTACAACAATGGCAAACGTGTACATACGATACATGAATTTTCTCCGAGAGTTCCACCAGGATATAAGATATCGGAAACGCCCGCACAGATCATTTACCTTCCAATCACCGCACAGGTCATTACGGATCTAACGATACGCGTTGTGGATCAAGACGGACGGTTGCTAGATTTTCGAGGTGAAGAGATTACCATCAGACTGCACGTGCGACGACGACGATAATACGTGTGGTGCGAAAGAGATGCTTGTGTTGAACGACTCCAGAAACTCGTTTCTTCCAAGTGAAATTGTTTACAACAACAACAACAACAACAACTGGAACAGCTCTGATCACGCTAAAAAGAAGAGGCTTAGTGCTGCGAACATTGCATTTTTGAGATCATTGGGATTCATTGTGCGCATATAAGTTGAAAAATGGCTGATATTCTAAGCATTGGAGGGAAGCCGACGTTTGATGATCGCATCGTCAAACTCGAGACTCACACATACAACCCATATGTCAACACAACGTTTGGATACAGCGATGAGATAAGAATACCCATACAACAGCAGGATTTGTACACATTACCGTGTGAAAGTTTCCTCTATGTGGAGGGGAAATTGAAGATAAATAAACAAAACGATGCGTTAACGGTGATGTTGGGAAATAATTGTGTGGCGTTCTTATTCGATGAGATTCGATACGAGCTGAACGGCGTGGAGATTGATCGCAACAGAAACGTTGGAATAACTAGCACGCTTAAGAACTATGTATCGCTGACATCTGACGAAGACAAAAATATGGAGAATGCCGGATGGGGCTTGAAACGACGCGATGGACTAATAGTGAAAAATCATTTCAATTTTTGCATCCCACTCAAATATTTGCTGGGATTTTGCGAGGACTACAAACGCATAATTATTAATGCGCGTCACGAATTGATTTTAATACGATCGCGCAACGACAACAATGCTCTGATAGGATCACCGATGTTGGAACCAGAAATTGAATTACTTAAAGTGCAATGGCGAATGCCTCATGTGACGCTGAACGACCTTAATAAGCTATCGTTGCTACGTGCTTTGGAAAGTGGACAAAACCTGAGCATTTGTTTTCAATCATGGGATCTGTACGAGTATCCTCTCTTACAGAGCACGACCAAGCATTCATGGGCCGTGAAGGCATCTGCGCAGCTGGAGAAGCCGCGCTGCGTGATCCTTGCTCTACAGACTGGTCGAAGGAATGTGATGAGCGAAGACGTTACTAAGTTCAACAACTGTAAATTGACCAATGTAAAACTTTTTCTCAACTCGGAATTTTACCCATACGATGATATGAACTTGGACTTTGACAAGAATAAGCATGCCATCTTGTATCATATGTATACGCAATTCGGTAAAACGTATTATGGACATAGTTGCAACGAGGCATTATTCACCGTGGCTGAATTTTTACAATTTGGTCCCCTCGTGGTAATTGATTGCTCGCGACAAAATGAGTCGATCAAGAATGGTACAGTGGACGTGCGCATAGAATTTGAGTGTAAAGAGAATGTGCCGGTAAATACTACGGCCTACTGTCTGATTCTGCACGATCGGGTGGTTGAATACAATCCGCTGACAAACGTGGTGCGCAAAATCAATTAAATTGCCACGCTACTTGCCTGCCCTCTCATGTGTCAAAATCATACCAAAATTTCATCGTGAAAATCAAGACGCTTTACGAGAAAGAGTGCATTCTCCCGTCTGTCTGGGAAGGGAGCGGGCCTCTAAATTGTGCCGATAATGGCTGTACCAACATTTGTTGACCTGCAAGGGTTCATCGTTGATGGAAGATTTGTCGCGAAGGAAGTGGCTGTCCTACGAAAGGGAACAATTCTCTCGCACTATATTTTCGGGAGTTCGACGCCGCAATATCTTCTTACAAAATCCGACAAATCAAGCATCCGATGGTTGGTGGCAAAACATCATGGACTACGGTGGGACGACGGAGACGTTCCGTACAGTATGGCTAAACAGCTAATTTCGAAAGCTGTAGCGGATGCAATCGATGAAGAAGATGACGCATCCCATATCGTATACGTTAAAGGGTTGCAGAAACGCGACTGGCTTGCGGATTTCCTCGATGAAAATACGAGAGCGGACGTGGTCATCGAGACGCTGGACATTGACTACGAGGATATTAAATCTCTAAATAAACTAAATGTAGTTAATACTCTGCGATGTAGCAGACACGCAAAGCATTGTGCCTTGCAAAATGTATTTAAAATATTCAACTGGTGGTCTAAACACCAGAGAGAAATTCATAAATAAAATATAATCAATTTTTAATGTATAAATTTTTTTTCTTCACCCTCCCCAACCTCCTATATACGATGTATGCTAGATTAAGACGATAGTTATAATTATTATGTAGAAGCGGTTCGATTCACGTTCAGAGTGATACGATTCACGTTCGATACACGTTCGATTTACGTTCAGGTGGTTCGATTCACGTTCAGAGTGATACGATTCACGTTCAATACACGTTCAATACCCGATCAAAGTCGTTCAATACACGTTCAATACCCGATCAAAGTCGTTCAATACACGTTCAATACCCTATCAAAGTCGTTCAATACACGTTCAATACCCGATCAAAGTCCTTCAATACACGTTCAATACCCGATCAAAGCCGTTCAGTACCCGTTCGATTCACGTTCGATTCACGTTCGATTTACGTTCAGAGTGGTATGATATGGTATGGTTAAATGATGCAAACGAAGAAGGATAGGATGGTCAGTGAATAATTCGAAGAAGATGCAGATGGTAAAGATGGTCAGCGAAAATGTAGGCGGAGCACATAGAAGGAGACGGTGGCCAGTGTAGCAGAAGGTGAAGAACAAAGGCATCCTATTTTGCAACATATGCAACTTTAGGCATGGGTGACAATTTGTATGAGCGTTGCGGGACCAGTTGTCTTCAAAAGCTTGACAGCTACCAGTCGTTTAACACAAAATTTTTTTTGAGATTGCTGTGTTTTTTTTTTGTGTGACAATAATGGGACTATCACGAATCGCCCCTGAGTGTGGCCCCGAGGTATGTACTTTGCAATATTTTAACATTTATCACGTTTAACAGTTGAAATCGACTGAGTTCAAATCAGGTGATATTATATCGTGGGTTTCTATCTTTTAGGGTTCGCCACCACCATCCCCCGTGTGGTCCAACGACTGGGGCTCGCCACAGCCGTCGCCGCAGCCGTCGCCGCCTTCGTCGCCGCCACCGCCTCCGCAGGTATGTAATACATTGCATTGTTTTATGCATTTGATGTTTATGATGTTTAATATATCATTATTATATCGACGTTTGTGTTCCAGGATATTTTTTTTATGCTGGAGGCGAGGTTGGTGGAGGCGGCACCGGCTGCAGCCGGCGCGCATGCGGGCCCCGTGAGGACCGCACGGGTGCGACACCCTTGGGTGCCATACGTCAGGATGACGCAACTGCAGCGGCCGCGGTCCCCATCGCCACCGTGGATTAACATGGGTAGGCCGCGGCCGCTGCCACCCTCGCCATCACCACAGTCACCATCACCACCATCACCGCCATCACACCCACCATCGCCACCATCGCCACCATCGCCCCTATCACCCCCATCACCCCCATCACCCCCCGCCCCCTCATCGCCACCATCGCCCCCCTCATCCCCCTCATTTTAATTTAAAATAAAATTATCATTTAAACATATATATCGTTTCTCCATTTATTTACCCGTCCTCCTCCTCGCCACGTAATTTTAAGATTCGTCGTTTTCATTTTTCTTTTATATTTCTATTTTTATACATAATTAATTTTTGTTTTATTTTATATATTCTAGTTTTTATTTTATTATATTCTTTTAATTTTATATTCTTTTAATTTTATATTCTTTTAATTTTATATTCTTTCAATTTTAAAATATATATTCTTAAACGTATTTCATTGTACTCAATTTTATTTACCCGTCCTCCTCCTCGCCACGTAATTTTAAGATTCGTCGTTTTAATAATTATTATTTCTCGGCGTTGAAAAAAGATTTCTGCTGACGCCGCATAATCATATTTCGTTCTTCGCGCTGCCATGCGACATCATCCTGCATGACCGCTCCAGAGGAATCGAATTACGCGAGATCGCGCGAAACGCTGCGACGCTGAATCGGAACGCTTCGAAAACTTGTTAGCTGTAGAATGCATGCTATTGTACCACCAAGTAGCGCTGTCTCTTTTCCCTCTCTCGAATTTAGCTTTTTAAAGTAATGCTCTCTCTTTCCCTCCTCGGAATACATGGTTTGCAAAAAGCCGATCTTTCCCGACATCGTACGATGAAAAATAAATTATTATTTCTCTGTGTTCGCCTGTGGGAAAATTCCATCACATATTGGTTTAGAAAAAATATTTGGGGAAAAAAGATTTTTCAGACTCGGCCCGCCCCAGAAATTTTTTCAGGGGCTGTCCCCTCCCTTTAAAAAATTTTCCACGGTGGGTCCGGTCTGGAGAGGTCTCCGCGGCGGCTCGGCCCGAACTGATCCCCTCCATCATCGCGGCTTCCCCCACTCCGCGGCTCGTGCGCGCGCAACCTGTCTTCCTCTCCCCGCAGACCCCGCGCCCATGTTTCCCTCCGCCGCGCTCCCCCGCGCGCCCTCACTTCCTCCCCCGCCCCCGCGCTCCCCTCAGAGGACCTGCGTTAGAACCGGCTTACTCTTACTACTTTCCCGCGTTTTTCGGGCGGGAACCGGACCTATTCCGATGCGTTTTTTCCTCCCGCGTCGAATGGCACCATCGAAATGCCGGGCGAACGCGTTTTTCTGCGAACTAACGCGGAAAATACGTATTCCCACAAAATGAAAACTCGCTATTTTCCACTGAGAAACTTAAACTAACCGCCCTTTCCTGGGTTTTTCGGGCCGGAACCGGACCTATTCCGATGCGTTTTTTCCTCCCGCGTCGAATGGCACCATCGAAATGCCCGGCAAACCCGTTTTTCTGCGAACTAACGCGGTAAAACCGTTTTCCCTCAAAAAGAAAAATTGCAATTTTCCAATGACAAACTTAATCTAACCGCCCTTTCCCGCGTTTTTCGGGCCGGAACCGGACCTATTCCGATGCGTTTTTTCCTCCCGCGTCGAATGGCACCATCGAAATGCCCGGCGAACGCGTTTTTCTGCTAACTAACGCGGAAAAACCGTTTTCCCTCATAATGAAAATGCATATTTTCCAATGAAAAACTTTATCTAACCGCCCTTTCCTGCGTTTTTCGGGGCGGAACCGGACCTATTCCGATGCATTTTTTCCTCCCGCGTCGAATGGCACCATCGAAATGCCCGGCGAACGCGTTTTTCTGCGAACTAACGCGGTAAAACCCATTTCCCTCAAAATGAAAAATTGCTATTTTCCAATGAAAAACTTAATCTAACCGCCCTTTCCCGCGTTTTTCGGGCCGGAACCGGACCTATTCCGATGCGTTTTTTCCTCCCGCGTCGAATGGCCCCATCGAAATGCCCGTCAAACGCGTTTTTCTCCGAACTAACGCGGTAAAACCGTTTTCCCTCAAAATGAAAAATTGCTATTTTCCAATGCAAAACTTAATCTAACCGCCCTTTCCCGCGTTTTTCGGGCCGGAACCGGACCTATTCCGCTGCGTTTTTTCCTCCCGCGTCGAATGGCACCATCGAAATGCCCGGCGAACGCGTTTTTCTGCGAACTAACACGGTAAAACCGTTTTCCCTCAAAATGAAAAATTGCTATTTTCCAATGAAAAACTTAATCTAACCGCCCTTTCCCGCGTTTTTCAGGCCGGAACCGGACCTATTCCGATGCGTTTTTTCCTCCCGCGTCGAATGGCACCATCGAAATGCCGGGCGAACGCGTTTTCCTGCGAACTAACGCGGAAAAACCGTTTTCCCTCAAAATGAAAAATCGCTATTTTCCACTGAAGAACTTAAGCTAACCGCCCTTTCCTGCGTTTTTCGGGGCGGAACCGGACCTATTCCGATGCATTTTTTCCTCCCGCGTCGAATGGCACCATCGAAATGCCCGGCGAACGCGTTTTTCTGCGAACTAACGCGGTAAAACCCATTTCCCTCAAAATGAAAAATTGCTATTTTCCAATGAAAAACTTAATCTAACCGCCCTTTCCCGCGTTTTTCGGGCCGGAACCGGACCTATTCCGATGCGTTTTTTCCTCCCGCGCCGAATGGCACCATCGAAATGCCCGGCAAACCCGTTTTTCTGCGAACTAACGCGGTAAAACCGTTTTCCCTCAAAATGAAAAATTGCTATTTTCCAATGACAAACTTAATCTAACCGTCCTTTCCCGCGTTTTTCGGGCCGGAACCGGACCTATTCCGATGCGCTTTTTCCTCCCGCGTCGAATGGCACCATCGAAATGCCCGGCAAACGCGTTTTTCTGCGAACTAACGCGGTAAAACCGTTTTCCCTCAAAATGAAAAATTGCTATTTCCCAATGAAAAACTTAAGCTAACCGCCCTTTCCCGCGTTTTTCGGGCGGGAACCGGACCTATTCCGATGCGTTTT
This sequence comes from Andrena trimmerana, assembly GCA_951215215.1. NCBI lineage: Eukaryota > Metazoa > Arthropoda > Insecta > Hymenoptera > Andrenidae > Andrena > Andrena trimmerana. Next base: position 15,054 of record CATNUO010000199.1, on the reverse strand, counting down.
TTCCTCCCGCGTCGAATGGCACCATCGAAATGCCGGGCGAACGCGTTTTTCTGCGAACTAACGCGGAAAATACGTATTCCCACAAAATGAAAACTCGCTATTTTCCACTGAGAAACTTAAACTAACCGCCCTTTCCTGGGTTTTTCGGGCCGGAACCGGACCTATTCCGATGCGTTTTTTCCTCCCGCGTCGAATGGCACCATCGAAATGCCCGGCAAACCCGTTTTTCTGCGAACTAACGCGGTAAAACCGTTTTCCCTCAAAAAGAAAAATTGCAATTTTCCAATGACAAACTTAATCTAACCGCCCTTTCCCGCGTTTTTCGGGCCGGAACCGGACCTATTCCGATGCGTTTTTTCCTCCCGCGTCGAATGGCACCATCGAAATGCCCGGCGAACGCGTTTTTCTGCTAACTAACGCGGAAAAACCGTTTTCCCTCATAATGAAAATGCATATTTTCCAATGAAAAACTTTATCTAACCGCCCTTTCCTGCGTTTTTCGGGGCGGAACCGGACCTATTCCGATGCATTTTTTCCTCCCGCGTCGAATGGCACCATCGAAATGCCCGGCGAACGCGTTTTTCTGCGAACTAACGCGGTAAAACCCATTTCCCTCAAAATGAAAAATTGCTATTTTCCAATGAAAAACTTAATCTAACCGCCCTTTCCCGCGTTTTTCGGGCCGGAACCGGACCTATTCCGATGCGTTTTTTCCTCCCGCGTCGAATGGCCCCATCGAAATGCCCGTCAAACGCGTTTTTCTCCGAACTAACGCGGTAAAACCGTTTTCCCTCAAAATGAAAAATTGCTATTTTCCAATGCAAAACTTAATCTAACCGCCCTTTCCCGCGTTTTTCGGGCCGGAACCGGACCTATTCCGCTGCGTTTTTTCCTCCCGCGTCGAATGGCACCATCGAAATGCCCGGCGAACGCGTTTTTCTGCGAACTAACACGGTAAAACCGTTTTCCCTCAAAATGAAAAATTGCTATTTTCCAATGAAAAACTTAATCTAACCGCCCTTTCCCGCGTTTTTCAGGCCGGAACCGGACCTATTCCGATGCGTTTTTTCCTCCCGCGTCGAATGGCACCATCGAAATGCCGGGCGAACGCGTTTTCCTGCGAACTAACGCGGAAAAACCGTTTTCCCTCAAAATGAAAAATCGCTATTTTCCACTGAAGAACTTAAGCTAACCGCCCTTTCCTGCGTTTTTCGGGCCGGAGCCGGACCTATTCCGATGCGTTTTTTCCTCCCGCGCCGAATGGCACCATCGAAATGCCCGGCAAACCCGTTTTTCTGCGAACTAACGCGGTAAAACCGTTTTCCCTCAAAATGAAAAATTGCTATTTTCCAATGACAAACTTAATCTAACCGTCCTTTCCCGCGTTTTTCGGGCCGGAACCGGACCTATTCCGATGCGTTTTTTCCTCCCGCGTCGAATGGCACCATCGAAATGCCCGGCAAACCCGTTTTTCTGCGAACTAACGCGGTAAAACCGTTTTCCCTCAAAATGAAAAATTGCTATTTTCCAATGACAAACTTAATCTAACCGTCCTTTCCCGCGTTTTTCGGGCCGGAACCGGACCTATTCCGATGCGTTTTTTCCTTCCGCATCGAATGGCACCATCGAAACGCCCGGCAAACGCGTTTTTCTGCGAACCAACGCGGAAATACCGTTTTCCCTCAAAATGAAAAATCGCTATTTTCCACTGAATAACTTAAGCTAACCGCCCTTTCCCGCGTTTTTCGGGCCGGAACCGGACCTATTCCGATGCGTTTTTCCCTCCCGCGTCGAATGGCACCATCGAAATGCCGGGCGAACGCGTTTTTCTGCGAACTAACGCGGAAAAACCGTTTTCCCTCAAAATGAAAACTCGCTATTTTCCACTGAAGAACTTAAGCTAACCGCCCTTTCCTGCGTTTTTCGGGCCGGAACCGGACCTATTCCGATGCGTTTTTTCCTCCCGCGTCGAATGGCACCATCGAAATTCCCGGCAAACGCGTTTTTCTGCGAACTAACGCGGTAAAACCGTTTTCCCTCAAAATGAAAAATTGCTATTTTCCAATGAAAAACTTAATCTAACCGCCCTTTCCCGCGTTTTTCGGGCCGGAACCGGACCTGTTCCGATGCGTTTTTTCCTCCCGCGTCGAATGGCACCATCGAAATGGCCGGCAAACGCGTTTTTCTGCGAACTAACGCGGAAATACCGTTATCCCACAAAATGAATAATCACTATTTTCCACTGAATAACTTAAGCTAACCGCCCGTTCCTGCGTTTTTCGGGCCGGAACCGGACCTATTCCGATGCGTTTTTTCCTCCCGCGTCGAATGGCACCATCGAAATGCCCGGCAAACGCGTTTTTCTGCGAACTAACGCGGAAATACCGTTATCCCACAAAATGAAAAATCACTATTTTCCACTGAATAACTTAAGCTAACCGCCCTTTCCTGCGTTTTTCGGGCCGGAACCGGACCTATTCCGATGCGTTTTTTCCTCCCGCGTCGAATGGCACCATCGAAATTCCCGGCAAACGCGTTTTTCTGCGAACTAACGCGGTAAAACCGTTTTCCCTCAAAATGAAAAATTGCTATTTTCCAATGAAAAACTTAATCTAACCGCCCTTTCCCGCGTTTTTCGGGCCGGAACCGGACCTGTTCCGATGCGTTTTTTCCTCCCGCGTCGAATGGCACCATCGAAATGGCCGGCAAACGCGTTTTTCTGCGAACTAACGCGGAAATACCGTTATCCCACAAAATGAAAAATCACTATTTTCCACTGAATAACTTAAGCTAACCGCCCGTTCCTGCGTTTTTCGGGCCGGAACCGGACCTATTCCGATGCGTTTTTTCCTCCCGCGTCGAATGGCACCATCGAAATGCCCGGCAAACGCGTTTTTCTGCGAACTAACGCGGAAATACCGTTATCCCACAAAATGAAAAATCACTATTTTCCACTGAATAACTTAAGCTAACCGCCCGTTCCTGCGTTTTTCGGGCCGGAACCGGACCTATTCCGATGCGTTTTTTCCTCCCGCGTCGAATGGCACCATCGAAATGCCCGGCAAACGCGTTTTTCTGCGAACTAACGCGGTAAAACCGTTTTCCCTCAAAATGAAAAATTGCCATTTTCCAATGAAAAACTTAATCTAACCGTCCTTTCCCGCGTTTTTCGGGCCGGAACCGGACCTATTCCGATGCGTTTTTTCCTTCCGCATCGAATGGCACCATCGAAACGCCCGGCAAACGCGTTTTTCTGCGAACCAACGCGGAAATACCGTTTTCCCTCAAAATGAAAAAACGCTATTTTCCACTGAATAACTTAAGCTGACCGCCCTTTCCCGCGTTTTTGGGGCCGGAACCGGACCTATTCCGATGCGTTTTTTCCTCCCGCGTCGCATGGCACCATCGAAATGCCGGGCGAACGCGTTTTCCTGCGAACTAAAGGCAGGGTCCCACTAGTGCAATCGCGCGGCGCGCACGTTTTTTTCGACGCGCAAGGCCGATTTGTTGCAGAAAGACGTTCCAACTGGTGCAACTGCGCGCCGCGCACGGGTTAGATTTACGAGTTTCTCGGATTTTCGAGGAGTTTGGAGCACTTGAAAGGGTCGACTTTTACGACGACCCGCGCATCGAAAGCGATAGTGTGCGCGCTATGCCAGGATTTTTCTGCCAAGCGCGCACGCGAATGCACGCCGCGCATCGTCGAAAAGACTGGAAAAATGTGTATTTTTCAACGCAAATGTACTCTTTACTCCTACATATGTATAACTTGCATACGTGTGTTTATGGTCTATTATTTAGTTTATATATTAAAGCAAGCAATGACATGATAATTATTACTGTAAATAGCAACAATTATATTGCTGCGAGAGGTGTTGTTGTTTCTAGATACATCATAATTGTAATACAAGGCGGTACCAACTAAGTCATATTTGTAATACAGGCGGTACCAACTAAGTCATAAATTACCCAAAACTATAGGAAACCGTTGTCTACCGTCGACTAGCGAAACAAATATGGTCATAAACCGCGACCCTAGCGAAATGCTCTGGCCGATGAGCCTGATTAATTTTTGGGGACTAGCAATTAAAAAGCATTATTCGACATCAATACGGCTCGCAAAGAGACACAGGAAGAAAGAGAGCATGTAGTTCGCTGATTGCGCGTAGTCCCGCCCGCTTCGTCCTACCTTCAAATTAAAGACGGATCCCTTATCTCTCGAGTATAAACACGCGCTTGAATTTCGAAACAAAAGCACATGTCGACGTATTCCGTGCGAGAGACAACGGGCTTGAAGTCCGATTGGCCCTAAGCTAACCAATCTGCCCTGCATCCCTCCCAAACGGCCACCGTCCTGAAGAGGCCCTCTTCACAGCAATATCTCCTCCCCAAGGCCCACCTTCTCTCGCACGGAATACGTCAATGACATCGCAAAGTCCTGCGCCCCGTCTCAGGTAAAGCAACCGCGCGCGACTACAGTCACCTGACCGTACCGCTACAACCCCATATTTCTTCAGTGAGGTCAAATAACAGGTCGACAGAAGAATTGCAGGAATATTTTACTAACCCAATCTTGGCCAATGACACTGCTTTTATAATAATCAGATTTGTAAGTTCCAGCTTGTCCTTATCTTGATTATTTGTTGAAAAAGTGTCATTGCTGAATGGAAACCACGAGAAGGTGATTGTGGCGCACTGTTCTCGACCGTCGACTCAAGGAACAATACGGTCATAAACCGCGACCTTTTTTAGACTACGTTGGCGATCAACGCAGTTAGTTTTTACAATTGATCAGAAGTAATACGAAACGTGACAATCGTATGGCAATCGAAAGAATTAAGGTACATGGCCGATCATGTTTAAAATTTATGACCGGGCCTTCTTACTTCCATCCTCCTGACACATCCTTAATCTCTCTTGATGGAAAAAGCACACCACCTTCTCGTGGTTTCCATTCAGCAATGACACTTTTTCAACCAATAATCAAGATAAGGACAAGCTGGAACTTACAAATCTGATTATTATAAAAGCAGTGTCATTGGCCAAGAGTGGGTTAGTAAAATATTCCTGCAATTCTTCTGTCGACCTGTTATTTGACCTCACTGAAGAAATATGGGGTCGTAGCGGTACGGTCAGGTGACTGTAGTCGCGCGCGGTTGCTTTACCTGAGACGGGGCGCAGGAGTTTTCGATGTCATTGACGTATTCCGTGCGAGAGAAGGTTGGCTGCAAGTCCAATTGGTTCCAAACTAGCCAATTGGGCCTGCTTATCTATCGTGTCTAAACACGCGCTCGAATTTCAAAACAAAAGCACGCGTCGACGTATTCCGTGCGAGAGAAGGTCGGCTTAAGGTTCGATTGGTCCCAAACTAGCCAATCGGGCCTGCTTATCTATCGTGTCTAAGCACGCGCTCGAATTTCAAAACAAAAGCACGCGTCGACGTATTCCGTGCGAGAGAAGGTCGGCTTAAGGTTCGATTGGTCCCAAACTAGCCAATCGGGCCTGCTTATCTATCGTGTCTGAGCACGCGCTCGAATTTCAAAACAAAAGCACGCGTCGACGTATTCCGTGCGAGAGAAGGTGGGCCTTGGGGAGGAGATATTGCTGTGAAGAGGGCCTCTTCAGGACGGTGGTCGTTTGGGAGGGATGCAGGGCAGATTGGTTAGATTAGGGCCAATCGAACTTCAAGCCCGTCGTCTCTTGCACGGAATACGTCGACATCTGCTTTTGTTTCGAAATTCAAGCGCGTGTTTATACTCGAGAGAATTTTTAAAAGAAACGTTATATTTCATTATTCATATCATGGAGGAAAAACCGGACATCTGCCGACAAAACTTAGCCAGGTTGATCGACCAGAATTTTTCGTCAGGGTCGTGGTTTATAACTGTATTGTCCCGCGAGTCATCAGTGGATTACGGTACGTGCCGTTCCGAAGTGACCGTGTATACCACCAGCCGACAGAGCAATATACGGATTAACTCAGGCTGAAGAACGTTTAAAACTGTTAAAGACGGTACCACCTTTTTGATTGTCCTTTAGAAATCTGGCAAACAGATGTTGTCGAAACGTTTTTGGGAAAAATATGAAATTACCCATCGTAAAGAACGAATGAATTTCCGCGCAGTTCTGAGCCCGCTTTTGTCCCAACGCACGTCAGAAAGATGCCACCAATATAGCAATTATGTAAACACTGTTAGGGTAATTCCGGGAGACGCGGCCGGACTGGAGAGTTGGTCGAGTTGCTATATTCAGACTCTAAATCTGTGTATATGTAAAAATGTGTTAAGGTTCAGAACAATTAATTCTGTAGAAATCAACTGTTTCGACCAACTCGGTTTCGCAGGCCTGGGAAGGTGTCATAAAGCACAGCGAGAGGGGTTCGCGGCGAGCGGCTCGGCCGCAACTGTGGGGAAAACCCAAGCGTCCTTTCCGTTTCGGTCTACAGTGTGTCCCGCGGGATTTTTCGCTTTTCTAGAAGGGCCAATCCAACGGCCAGTTTAAGGGAAGGTTCCGGTCTAAATGCAGTTTTTTTTTATTTCATTTTTCGAATGTTCAATCTTTTAGGAATACGTGTTTAAAAGGATTTGTTGAAATTCGTAAAATTCCCGAAGTTATAGGCATTTAAGTAGTGGCAAATGCATGGGCCACTCGGCGCTCACGTGAAACTTTAAACGCGTTTTCCTCGAAACAGTGATCTTAAAACGGTGGGACCTGAATCTCCAAAAGTTATTATCCGATTCGACTGAAACTTCTTTTATTTTGAAGAATATACTTCTGGCTAGAGGGGGGGGGGGCGAAAAAGTTACAAAAATTTGAAAATTTATAATTTTCAAAGGCGTTGAAAGGAAGAAAAATACAGGGAAAGGTGATTTCAAACTTGAAGTGTCGTTATTTTCTAAAAAATTGTAATTTTTGTAATTTTTCTACTCCCCCCCCCAGCCAGAAGAATACTCTTCAAAATAAAAAAGGTTTCAGTCAAATCGGATAATAACTTTTGGAGATACAGGTCCCACCGATTTGGATCAATTTTTTTACACCTTGCCTTTAACGACTCCCCAGGCCCGTCTGCAATGCTTAATTATAAAACAAAAAATATATTTCTATAATTTAAGACATCCTTAATACAATGGAAAAAGTTCCATTAAATTATATATAGTGGTTTTCCTTTAATTAATTCCTAAATATCACCTATTTTGGGGGGCTCTAAACCGGAACCTCCCCTTAAACGTCAGTTTTTCGTGTCTTCATTAAGGTAAGCGGGTGACGCTATGGTCATTTTTCCCAAAATTCGAAGAGGGGGGGTGGGTTCGCAGGTATATATACACCCGATACAAATGTACACTGCAGTTTGGTATTCACTTCGCAAGTTACCATGAGTGATCAACAGCCGTTAGAGTGGACGGAGGAAAGAGCCCTACAATTAATTGATTTGTATAGAGAGAGGCCTGCATTGTGGAACCAACATGTAACGGCGTACCACTTGAAACATCTCAAGTTCGATGCGTGGTGCGAAATAGGGAAAATTTTAAATGTGACAGTGGAATCAGTGAAAACTAAGATTACCTCGATGCTGTCTTCATATAGAAGAGAGAAGGCGAAAGTGGGAAAATCCAAGGGAACTGGGAAAGGTAAGGACATTTCAATATTATCCGTTCTCGTAAGCGTGGATGACTTTGCGGCCCTTTTTTATGTTTTTGAAATATCACACGAAAACTATACATTATAATCCACAAATAATACACTATTTTAAGACAAATCAATGATTACTTTTATAGTTAAGTCAGAAATAAAATTTGAGGTTGTCACAAATTCATCCCCACTCATGATACTATTATTGTAATGTACAATATTTTAAAATTTCAACACCACTAATTTATTTTTATTTATGTATGTCATAGGTCGCAGTGAAATATACCGGAGCAAGTGGTTTGCATTTGCCAGTTTTCAGTTCTTAACAGACAAGAACAACCCCAGCACAAGCTTCAATACACAAGATGTATGTATAACATACAGCATATATAATAATATATAATATTATAACATATACTTTTGGGTCTCGTGTTTCGTTTTCCATAAAAGTGACTGTGAATTTTTGTGTATTTTGATGTACTTGTGTTTACGCGAAATAAACAGTTATTTTTGTGTAAAAAGAAGCGCGATCCCAAAAAATTTTAATCTATATTTTCGTTATTCATGCGTATCTTGGTAAGGAATTCGTCCTTCGTTTATAAAATAATGGGCAAATTCAGCCCTTATTCGTTGAGCTGATATCGGAGGCCGTCTGTCATCCACGTGTTGTAAATTTAATAATGCATTTGCCGCGTCCATATTTCCTACCCTCCAGTTTCCACGAATAAATTCGCCCTCTGCGAAGGAATCAAATTCTCCGGGCGGAGAATAAATGTTTCTGGATGTGTTATTCCGTAAAAAATTATGTAAATAAATCGTTGTTGCTACTATGATAGTAGCTTTTTCGGGGCTTAGCAGCATTGGTTTCCGCAGCACCCTGAATACCACCGACAAAATGCCAAACGCATTTTCTACCACTCTGCGTGCCCTGCAGTGCCGATAATTATATATTCTTTCTATGGTCCCCTTTTTATGGTTTCCGGTATATGGTTTCATTACATTGTTATGTAATGCAAATGCCTCGTCTGCTAACAGAACGTACGGTACTTGCGTACGTCTCCCAGGAAGGGGTGCCATTTCTGGAAGGCTCATAGTCCCATTCATAATCTGTGTATACAGTTTCGTATTTTTAAATATACCTCCATCCGATATTCTGCCCTGACAACCGATGTCGACAAACAGGAAATTATATTTTGCATCTACCAAGGCAAACAATACAATGCTATGAAATCCTTTATAATTGTAGTACTCGCTGCCCCCGTGAATGGGTGCTTGAAGCATAATATGTTTGCCATCTATGGCGCCAATTGCGCGTGGAAAATTCCAATCGGTATTAAAATTCCTTTCACATGCGCGCCATTCTTCGGCCGTACCTGGCATCTGCAATTTATAATTTTATTTAAATATATATAATTTGATTGGAACTTTTATCAATTATATGTAAAATTAGTTATCACAGTGTAAACTTCAGTAAGTTATAAATGACTTTCTTTTAACAGAGCCCAGAAACACAACAAATACTCCAACCAGAATCGGATGCACAAAATGACGTACGCAGTGAATCACCACTTCATGCGGCTCCTGGACCATCCAGAAGAGGAAGGACAAGAGACAGTGGAAATCCATGGTTGGAAAGGGCGTACGGAATAATTGGAAATTCCAGTATAAAAGATGACTGCACGAGCTTCGCCGATAATATGGCTATTAGAATACGAGCGTTGCCCCGGCGTCGACAATTATTAATAATGAACAGATTTACAAATCTTTTGTTTGAAGAGGAAATGGAGCAACTGATAGAGAGTGAGAGAGTGAGTGAGTGAGTGAGTAAATAAGTGAGACAGAAAGACGGAAATAATAAATATTATAAAAATATACGACACAAATTTTATCACTTACCTTCACATAGTTGTTCAACGCTTTTATAATGTTTGTGCAGACATCAAACACGCTTCTTGACACGCTCTGTTTAGATATTTTGAACAAATATGAAAGACTAATGAACGAATCGCCAGTCGCTAAATATCGAAGCGTCACCGCCAACCTTGTTCGAGCTGGAATGCATTGCCTGAATGTTGTATTTCTCTTACTTATTTGTGGCTCAATTAACTTCAATAAATTTTCAAAATCTGTGAGAGTCATCCGACAAAAATTTTGAAATTGGGTTAGTGATAAATCAGCCATCAACCCACCCCCTTCCAGTTCACGTCTTTTGAATAATTGTGACATCCATTCACGCCGTTTCCGCTGCTGCTTTCGTGCACTTTGCAAGGATGCGTGTATTATTACAGCGGCAGCACACACTTCCTCCAATGTTGGCGATGACATTTTCACTGCACACGTTTCTACACTTTTTGCGACTCTGTCGTTCACCGAGTAAAAGTGAAATTAGGAGTGGAGACTCGGAAACTAAGCACCTGGGTCAGGGAGCACAATAAATGTGCCCTAGGGCTGTCGGTGCGCCCTCCAGCTCGACCGTGGTATGCTCACTCCCCACTCCTCGGTATAAGGTCTCGTAGTTGGGAACTCTATGACTGCAAAGGCCACGATATAATGGTCATGATATAATCTCCCCTCTACCCTCAATCTCATATCGTGTGAAAATAAAAAACAAACAGGACGCCGAGAATACAGAATAGGGTAAATGCACCAATAAACGAACACTTAAGGCCACTGAATGAACACTTTTATAAAATTATATTTGCAGCGGGATTGATTCCACGTGCTGCAAAAAATGTTTCGATATGGAGCAAGAAATTAAAAGAAGTCTCTAATTAATTAGTTGCTTATTTTAATAACTTATTTTACTCATTTTAATAAAAAAAGTCCATTCACTGGTACGTGTTCAGTTACTGGTACATTTACCCTACCTTCATTTTATTTGAAACATACTTTCCAGCAATCGGTGACCGCGCCGTAGTAAACCCCTTCAAACATTTCAAGTAGTATGAAGTGTGAACGCGTTGTTTCGGCTACTGGCACAACCGCCGGCGTTAGCTTTATTTAGATAAAGAAAGCAAGATGTAGAAAAGGAGGCTAGTTTTTCCACTGTCTTCGACGTGCGCGCCAAGCATTCGCGTGCGCGCCTGGCAGAGCGTCGGCCTATTTCGTGCGCGCGGCTTCATAAATTAGACCCTTTCAAGTGGACGAAAACGTCGTGCGCGGCGCGCGGTTGCACTAGTGGGACCCTGCCTTAACGCGGAAAAACCGTTTTCCCTCAAAATGAAAAATCGCTATTTTCCACTGAAGAACTTAATCTAACCGTCCTTTCCCGCGTTTTTCGGGCCGGAACCGGACATATTCCGATGCGTTTTTTCCTTCCGCATCGAATGGCACCATCGAAACGCCCGGCAAACGCGTTTTTCTGCGAACCAACGCGGAAATACCGTTTTCCCTCAAAATGAAAAATCGCTATTTTCCACTGAATAACTTAAGCTAACCGCCCTTTCCCGCGTTTTTCGGGCCGGAGCCGGACCTATTCCGATGCGTTTTTTCCTCCCGCGTCGAATGGCACCATCGAAATGCCGGGCGAACGCGTTTTTCTGCGAACTAACGCGGAAAAACCGTTTTCCCTCAAAATGAAAAATCGCAATTTTCCACTGAATAACTTGAGCAAACCGCCCTTTCCCGCGTTTTTCGGGCCGGAACCGGACCTATTCCGATGCGTTTTTTCCTTCCGCGTCGAATGGCACCATCGAAATGCCCGGCAAACGCGTTTTTCTGCGAACTAACGCGGAAATACCGTTTTCCCTCAAAATGAAAAATCGCTATTTTCCACTGAATAACTTAAGCTAACCGCCTTTTCCCGCGTTTTTCGGGCCGGAACCGGACCTATTCCGATGCGTTTTTTCCTCCCGCGTCGAATGGCACCATCGAAATGACCGGCAAATCCGTTTTTCTGCGAACTAACGCGGTAAAACCGTTTTCCCTCAAAATGAAAAATTGCTATTTTCCAGTGAAAAACTTAATCTAACCGCCCTTTCCCGCGTTTTTCGGGCCGGAAACGGACCTATTCCGATGCGTTTTTTCCTCCCGCGTCGAATGGCACCATCGAAATGCCCGGCGAACGCGTTTTTCGGCGAACTAACGCGGAAATACCGTTTTCCCTCAAAATGAAAAATCGCTATTTTCCACTGAAAAACTTAAGCTAACCGCCCTTTCCTGCGTTTTTCGGGCCGGAACCGGACCCATTCCGATGCGTTTTTTCCTCCCGCGTCGAATGGCACCATCGAAATGCCCGGCAAACGCGTTTTTCTGCGAACTAACGCGGTAAAACCGTTTTCCCTCAAAATGAAATATTGCCATTTTCCAATGAATAACTTAAGCTAACCGCCCTTTCCCGCGTTTTTCGGGCCGGAACCGGACCTATTCCGATGCGTTTTTTCCTCCCGCGTCGAATGGCACCATCGAAATGCCGGGCGAACGCGTTTTTCTGCGAACTAACGCGGAAAAACCGTTTTCCCTCAAAATGAAAACTCGCTATTTTCCACTGAAGAACTTAAGCTAACCGCCCTTTCCTGCGTTTTTCGGGCCGGAACCGGACCTATTCCGATGCGTTTTTTCCTTCCGCATCGAATCGCACCATCGAAACGCCCGGCAAACGCGTTTTTCTGCGAACTAACGCGGTACAACCGTTTTCCCTCAAAATGAAAAATTGCTATTTCCCAATGAAAAACTTAAGCTAACCGCCCTTTCCCGCGTTTTTCGGGCCGGAACCGGACCTATTCCGATGCGTTTTTTCCTCCCGCGTCGAATGGCACCATCGAAATGCCGGGCGAACGCGTTTTTCTGCGAACTAACGCGGAAAAAACGTATTCCCACAAAATGAAAACTCGCTATTTTCCACTGAAAAACTTAAGCTAACCGCCCTTTCCTGCGTTTTTCGGGCCGGAACCGGACCTATTCCGATGCGTTTTTTCCTCCCGCGTCGAATGGCACCATCGAAATGCCCGGCAAACCCGTTTTTCTGCGAACTAACGCGGTAAAACCGTTTTCCCTCAAAATGAAAAATTGCAATTTTCCAATGAAAAACTTAATCTAACCGCCCTTTCCCGCGTTTTTCGGGCCGGAACCGGACCTATTCCGATGCGTTTTTTCCTCCCGCGTCGAATGGCACCATCGAAATGCCCGGCGAACGCGTTTTTCGGCGAACTAACGCGGAAATACCGTTTTCCCTCAAAATGAAAAATCGCTATTTTCCACTGAAAAACTTAAGCTAACCGCCCTTTCCTGCGTTTTTCGGGCCGGAACCGGACCCATTCCGATGCGTTTTTTCCTCCCGCGTCGAATGGCACCATCGAAATGCCCGGCAAACGCGTTTTTCTGCGAACTAACGCGGTAAAACCGTTTTCCCTCAAAATGAAATATTGCCATTTTCCAATGAATAACTTAAGCTAACCGCCCTTTCCCGCGTTTTTCGGGCCGGAACCGGACCTATTCCGATGCGTTTTTTCCTCCCGCGTCGAATGGCACCATCGAAATGCCGGGCGAACGCGTTTTTCTGCGAACTAACGCGGAAAAACCGTTTTCCCTCAAAATGAAAACTCGCTATTTTCCACTGAAGAACTTAAGCTAACCGCCCTTTCCTGCGTTTTTCGGGCCGGAACCGGACCTATTCCGATGCGTTTTTTCCTTCCGCATCGAATCGCACCATCGAAACGCCCGGCAAACGCGTTTTTCTGCGAACTAACGCGGTACAACCGTTTTCCCTCAAAATGAAAAATTGCTATTTCCCAATGAAAAACTTAAGCTAACCGCCCTTTCCCGCGTTTTTCGGGCCGGAACCGGACCTATTCCGATGCGTTTTTTCCTCCCGCGTCGAATGGCACCATCGAAATGCCGGGCGAACGCGTTTTTCTGCGAACTAACGCGGAAAAAACGTATTCCCACAAAATGAAAACTCGCTATTTTCCACTGAAAAACTTAAGCTAACCGCCCTTTCCTGCGTTTTTCGGGCCGGAACCGGACCTATTCCGATGCGTTTTTTCCTCCCGCGTCGAATGGCACCATCGAAATGCCCGGCAAACCCGTTTTTCTGCGAACTAACGCGGTAAAACCGTTTTCCCTCAAAATGAAAAATTGCAATTTTCCAATGAAAAACTTAATCTAACCGCCCTTTCCCGCGTTTTTCGGGCCGGAACCGGACCTATTCCGATGCGTTTTTTCCTCCCGCGTCGAATGGCACCATCGAAATGCCCGGCGAACGCGTTTTTCTGCACACTAACACGGAAAAACCGTTTTCCCTCAAAATGAAAATGCGCTATTTTCCAATGAAAAACTTTATCTAACCGCCCTTTCCTGCGTTTTTCGGGGCGGAACCGGACCTATTCCGAAGCGTTTTTTCCTCCCGCTTCGAATGACACCATCGAAATGCCCGCCGAACGCGTTTTTCTGCGAACTAACGCGGAAAAACCGTTTTCCCTCAAAATGAAAAATCGCTATTTTCCACTGAATAACTTGAGCAAACCGCCCTTTCCCGCGTTTTTCGGGCCGGAACCGGACCTATTCCGATGCGTTTTTTCCTTCCGCGTCGAATGGCACCATCGAAATGCCCGGCAAACGCGTTTTTCTGCGAACTAACGCGGAAATACCGTTTTCCCTCAAAATGAAAAATCGCTATTTTCCACTGAATAACTTAAGCTAACCGCCTTTTCCCGCGTTTTTCGGGCCGGAACCGGACCTATTCCGATGCGTTTTTTCCTCCCGCGTCGAATGGCACCATCGAAATGACCGGCAAATCCGTTTTTCTGCGAACTAACGCGGTAAAACCGTTTTCCCTCAAAATGAAAAATTGCTATTTTCCAGTGAAAAACTTAATCTAACCGCCCTTTCCCGCGTTTTTCGGGCCGGAACCGGACCTATTCCGCTGCGTTTTTTCCTCCCGCGTCGAATGGCACCATCGAAATGCCCGGCGAACGCGTTTTTCTGCGAACTAACGCGGAAATACGGTTTTCCCTCAAAATGAAAAATCGCTATTTTCCACTGAATAACTTAAGCTAACCGCACTTTCCTGCGTTTTTCGGGCCGGAACCGGACCTATTCCGATGCGTTTTTTCCTCCCGCTTCGAATGGCACCATCGAAATGCCCGGCAAATGCGTTTTTCTGCGAACTAACGCGGAAATACCGTTTTCCCTCAAAATGAAAAATCGCTATTTTCCACTGAATAACTTAAGCTAACCGCCCTTTCCCGCGTTTTTCGGGCCGGAACCGGACCTATTCCGATGCGCTTTTTCCTCCCGCGTCGAATGGCACCATCGAAATGCCCGGCAAACGCGTTTTTCTGCGAACTAACGCGGTAAAACCGTTTTCCCTCAAAATGAAAAATTGCTATTTCCCAATGAAAAACTTAAGCTAACCGCCCTTTCCCGCGTTTTTCGGGCGGGAACCGGACCTATTCCGATGCGTTTTTTCCTCCCGCGTCGAATGGC
>CATNUO010000198.1:0-147139 GCA_951215215.1 Andrena trimmerana | reverse complement strand
TTGAAAATAATTGAAAAATAATTGAAAAATATTTGAAAAATAGTTGAAAAATAATTGAAAGATAATTGAAAAATAATTGAAAAATAATTGAAAAATAATTGAAAAATAATTGAAAAATAATTGAAAATAATTGAAAAATAATTGAAAAATAATTGAAAAATAATTGAAAACTAATTGAAAAATAATTGAAAAATAATTGAAAAATAATTGAAAAATAATTGAAAAATAATTAAAAAATAATTGAAAAATAATTGAAAAATAATTGAAGAATAATTGAAAAATAAATGATAAATAATTGAAAAATAATTGAAGAATAGTTGAAAAATAATTGAAAAATAATTGAAAAATAATTGAAAAATAATTGAAAAATAATTGAAAAATTATTGAAAAATAATACAAAAATAATTAAAAATAATTGAAAAATAATTGAAAAATAAATGAAGAATAGATGGAAAATAATTGATAAATAATTGAAAAATAATTGAAAACTAATTGAAAAATAATTGAAAAATTATTGAAAAATAATTGAAGAATAGTTGAAAAATAATTGAAAAATAATTGAAAAATAATTGAAAACTAATTGAAAAATAATTGAAAAATAATTGAAAAATAATTGAAGAATAGTTGAAAAATAATTGAAAAATAATTGAAAAATAAATGAAAAATAATTGAAGAATAGTTGAAAAATAATTGAAAAATAATTGAAAAATAATTGACAAATAATTGAAAAATAATTGAAAAATAATTGAAAAATAATTGAAAAATTATTGAAAAATAATAGAAAAATAATTGAAAAATAATTGAAAAATAATTGAAAAATAATTGAAGAATAATTGAAGAATTGTTGAAAAATAATTGAAAAATAATTGAAAAATAATTGAAAAATAATTGAAAAATAATTGAAAAATAATTGAAAAATAATTGAAAAATAATTGAAAAATAATTGAAAAATAATTGAAGAATAGTTGAAAAATAATTGAAAAATAATTGAAAAATAATTGAAAAATAATTGAAAAATAGTTGAAAAATAATTGAAAAATAATTGAAAAATAATTGAAAAGTAGTTTAAAAATAATTGAAAAATAATTGAAAAATAATTGAAAAATAATTGAAAAATAATTGAAAAATAATTGAAAAATAATTGAAAATAATTTAATAATAATTGAAAAATAATTGAAAAATAATTGAAAATAATTTAATAATAATTGACAAATAATTGAAATATAATTGAAAAATAATTGAAAATAATTGAAAAAATTGAAAAATAATTGAAAAATAATTGAAAATAATTTAATAATAATTGAAAAATAATTGACAAATAATTGAAAAATAATTGAAAAATAATTGAAAAATAATTGAAAAATAATTGAAAAATAATTGAAGAGTAGTTGAAAAATAATTGAAAAATAATTGAAAAATAATTGAAAAATAATTGAAAACTAATTGAAAAATAATTGAAAAATAATTGAAAAATAATTGAAAAATAATTGAAGAATAGTTGAAGAATAGTTGGAAAATAATTGATAAATAATTGAAAAATAATTGAAAACTAATTGAAAAAGAATTGAAAAATAATTGAAAAATAATAGAAAAATAATTGAAAAATAATTGAAAAATAATTGAAAAATAATTGAAAAATAGTTGAAAAATAATTGAAAAATAATTGAAAAATAATTGAAAAATAATTGAAAAATAATTGAAGAATTGTTGAAAAATAATTGAAAAATAATTGAAAAATAATTGAAAAATAATTGAAAAATAATTGAAAAATAATTGAAAAATAATTGAAAAATAATTGAAAAATAATTGAAAAATAATTGAAAAATAATTGAAGAATAGTTGAAAAATAATTGAAAAATAATTGAAAAATAATTGAAAAATAATTGAAAAATAATTGAAAAATAATTGAAAAATAATTGAAAAATTATTGAAAAATAATAGAAAAATAATTGAAAAATAATTGAAAAATAATTGAAAAATAATTGAAGAATAGTTGGAAAATAATTGATAAATAATTGAAAAATAATTGAAAACTAATTGAAAAATAATAGAAAAATAATTAAAGAATAGTTGAAAAATAATTGAAAAATAATTGAAAAATAATTGAAAAATAATTGAAAAATAATTGAAAAATAATTGAAAAATAATTGAAAAATAATTGAAAAAAATTTTAAAAATAATTGAAAAAAATTTGAAAAATAATTGAAAAGTAATAGAAAAATAATTGAAAACTAATTGAAAAATAATTTAAGAATAATTGAAAACTAATTGAAAAATAATTGAAAAATTATTGAAAAATAATTGAAAAATAATTGAAAAATTATTGAAAAATAATTGAAAAATTATTGAAAAATAATTGAAAAATAATAGAAAAATAATTGAAAAATAATTGAAAAATAATTGAAAAATAATTGAAAAATAATTGAAAAATAATTGAAAACTAATTGGAAAATAATTAAAAAATTATTGAAAAATAATTGTAGAATAGTTGAAAAATAATTGAAAAATAATTGAAAAATAATTGAAAACTAATTGAAAAATAATTGAAAAATAATTGATGAATTGTTGAAAAATAATTGAAAAATAATTGAAAAATAATTGAAAAATAATTGAAAAATAATTGAAAAATAATTGAAAAATAATTGAAAAATAATTGAAAAATAATCGAAAAAAATGGAAAAATAATTGAAAAATAATTGAAAAATAATTGAAAAATATTTGAAAAATAATTGAAAAATAATTGAAGAATAGTTGAAAAATAATCGAAAAATAATTGAAAAATAATTGAAAAATAATTGAAAAATAATTGAAAAATAATTGAGAAATAATTGAAAAATAGTTGAAAAATAATTGAAAAATAATTGAAAAATAATTGAAAAATAATTGAAAAAAATTTGAAAAATAATTGAAAAGTAATAGAAAAATAATTGAAAACTAATTGAAAAATAATTGAAAAATAATTGAGAAATAATTGGAGAATAGTTGACAAATAATTGAAAAATAATTGAAGAATAGTTGAAAAATAATTGGAAAATAATTGAAAACTAATTGAAAAATAATTGAAAAATAATTGAAAAATAATTGAAAACTAATTGAAAAATAATTGAAAAATAATTGAAAAATAATTGAAAAATAATTGAAAAATAATTAAAAAATAATTGAAAAATAATTGAAAAATAATTGAAGAATAATTGAAAAATAAATGATAAATAATTGAAAAATAATTGAAGAATAGTTGAAAAATAATTGAAAAATAATTGAAAAATAATTGAAAAATAATTGAAAAATAAATGAAAAATAATTGAAAAATAATTGGCTAATAATAATTGAAAAATAATTGAAAAATAATTGAAAAATAATTGAAAAATAATTGAAAAATAATTGAAAAATAATTGGATAATAATAATTGAAAAATAATTGAAAAATAATTGAAAAATAATTGAAAAATAATTCAAAAATAATTAAAAAATAATTGAAAAATAATTGAAAAATAATTGAAAAATTATTGAAAAATAATTGAAAAATAATTGAAAAATAATTGAAAAATAATTGAAAAATAATTGAAAAATAATTGAAAAATAATTGAAAAATAATTGAAAAATAATTGAAAAATAATTGAAAGATAATTGAAAAATAATTGAAAAATAATTGAAAAATAATTGAAAAATAATTGAAAAGTAATTGATAAATAATTGAAAAATAATTGAAAAATAATTGAGAAATAATTGAAAAATAATTGAAGAATAGTTGAAAAATAATTGAAAAATAATTGAAAAATAATTGAAAAATAATTGAAAAATAAATGAAAAATAATTGAAAAATAATTGGCTAATAATAATTGAAAAATAATTGAAAAATAATTGAAAAATAATTGAAATATAATTGAAAAATAATTGAAAAATAATTGGATAATAATAATTGAAAAATAATTGAAAAATAATTGAAAAATAATTGAAAAATAATTCAAAAATAATTAAAAAATAATTGAAAAATAATTGAAAAATAATTGAAAAATTATTGAAAAATAATTGAAAAATAATTGAAAAATAATTGAAAAATAATTGAAAAATAATTGAAAAATAATTGAAAAATAATTGAAAAATAATTGAAAAATAATTTAAAGATAATTTAAAGATAATTGAAAAATAATTGAAAAATAATTGAAAAATAATTGAAAAATAATTGAAAAGTAATTGCTAAATGATTGAAAAATAATTGAAAAATAATTGAGAAATAATTGAAAAATAATTGAAAAATAATTGAAAAATAATTGAAGAATAGTTGAAAAATAATTGAAAAATAATTGAAAAATTATTGAAAATAATTGAAAAATAATTGAAAAATATTTGAAAAATAGTTGAAAAATAATTGAAAGATAATTGAAAAATAATTGAAAAATTATTGAAAAATAATTGAAAAATATTGGAGAAATAGTTGAAAAATAATTGAAAGATAATTGAAAAATAATTGAAAAGTAATTCATAAATAATTGAAAAATAATTGAAAAATAATTGAAAAGTAATTGAAAAATAGTTGAAAAATAATTGAAAAATAATTGACGAATAGTTGAAAAATAACTGAAAAATAATTGAAAAATTATTGAAAAATCATGGAAAAATGATTGAAAAATAATTGAAAAATAATTGAAAAATAATTGAAAAATAATTGAAAAATAATTGAAAAATAATTGAAGAATAGTTGAAAAATAATTGAAAAATAATTGAAAAATAATTGAAAAATAATTGAAAAATAATTGAAAATAATTGAAAAATAATTGAAAAATAATTGAAAAATAATTGAAAACTAATTGAAAAATAATTGAAAAATAATTGAAAAATAATTGAAAAATAATTGAAAAATAATTAAAAAATAATTGAAAAATAATTGAAAAATAATTGAAGAATAATTGAAAAATAAATGATAAATAATTGAAAAATAATTGAAGAATAGTTGAAAAATAATTGAAAAATAATTGAAAAATAATTGAAAAATAATTGAAAAATAAATGAAAAATAATTGAAAAATAATTGGCTAATAATAATTGAAAAATAATTGAAAAATAATTGAAAAATAATTGAAATATAATTGAAAAATAATTGAAAAATAATTGGATAATAATAATTGAAAAATAATTGAAAAATAATTGAAAAATAATTGAAAAATAATTGAAAAATTATTGAAAAATAATTGAAAAATAATTGAAAAATAATTGAAAAATAATTGAAAAATAATTGAAAAATAATTGAAAAAAAATTGAAAAATAATTGAAAAATAATTGAAAGATAATTGAAAAATAATTGAAAAATAATTGAAAAATAATTGAAAAATAATTGAAAAGTAATTGATAAATAATTGAAAAATAATTGAAAAATAGTTGAAAAATAATTGAAAGATAATTGAAAAATAATTGAAAAATTATTGAAAAATAATTGAAAAATATTGGAGAAATAGTTGAAAAATAATTGAAAGATAATTGAAAAATAATTGAAAAGTAATTCATAAATAATTGAAAAATAATTGAAAAATAATTGAAAAGTAATTGAAAAATAGTTGAAAAATAATTGAAAAATAATTGACGAATAGTTGAAAAATAACTGAAAAATAATTGAAAAATTATTGAAAAATAATGGAAAAATGATTGAAAAATAATTGAAAAATAATTGAAAAATAATTGAAAAATAATTGAAAAATAATTGAAAAATAATTGAAGAATAGTTGAAAAATAATTGAAAAATAATTGAAAAATAATTGAAAAATAATTGAAAAATAATTGAAAATAATTGAAAAATTATTGAAAAATAATTGAAAAATTATTGAAAAATAATTGAAAAATTATTGAAAAATAATTGAAAAATAATTGAAGAGTAGTTGAAAAATAATTGAAAAATAATTGAAAAATAATTGAAAAATAATTGAAATATAATTGAAAAATAATTGAAAAATAATTGAAGAATAATTGAAAAATAATTGGATAATAATAATTGAAAAATAATTGAAAAATAATTGAAAAATAATTGAAAAATAATTCCAAAATAATTAAAAAATACTTGAAAAATAATTGAAAAATAATTGAAAAATTATTGAAAAATAATTGAAAAATAATTGAAAAATTATTGAAAAATAATTGAAAAATTATTGAAAAATAATTGAAATATTATTGAAAAATAATTGAAAAATAATTGAAGAATAGTTGAAAAATAATTGAAAAATAATTGAAAAATAATTGAAAAATAATTGAAATATAATTGAAAAATAATTGAAAAATAATTGAAGAATAATTGAAAAATAATTGGATAATAATAATTGAAAAATAATTGAAAAATAATTCAAAAATAATTCCAAAATAATTAAAAAATAATTCAAAAATAGTTGAAAAATAATTGAAAAATAATTGAAAAATTATTGAAAAATAATTGAAAAATAATTGAAGAATAGTTGAAAAATAATTGGAAAATAATTGAAAACTAATTGAAAAATAATTGAAAAATAATTGAAAACTAATTGAAAAATAATTGAAAAATAATTGAAAAATAATTGAAGAATAATTGAAAAATAAATGATAAATAATTGAAAAATAATTGAAAAATAATTGAAAAATAATTGAAAAATAATTGAAAAATTATTGAAAAATAATTGAAAAATTATTGAAAAATAATTGAAAAATTATTGAAAAATAATTGAAAAATAATTGAAGAGTAGTTGAAAAATAATTGAAAAATAATTGAAAAATAATTGAAAAATAATTGAAAAATAATTGAAAAATAATTGAAGAATAATTGAAGAATAATTGAAAAATAATTGGATAATAATAATTGAAAAATAATTGAAAAATAATTGAAAAATAATTCCAAAATAATTAAAAAATAATTAAAAAATAGTTGAAAAATAATTGAAAAATAATTGAAAAATTATTGAAAAATAATTGAAAAATAATTGAAGAATAGTTGAAAAATAATTGGAAAATAATTGAAAACTAATTGAAAAATAATTGAAAAATAATTGAAAAATAATTGAAGAATAGTTGAAAACTAATTGAAAAATAATTGAAAAATAATTGAAAAATAATTGAAAAATAATTGAAAAATAAATGAAAAATAATTGAAGAATAGTTGAAAAATAATTGAAAAATAATTGAAAAATAATTGAAAAATAATTGAAAAATAATTGAAGAATAGTTGAAAAATAATTAAAAAATAATTGATAACTGTTACGTCCCTACTTCTATTCGGGGCGCGATTTGAAGGGAGTTTATTTTGTAGATCCGCTTTCGAGCTGGTCCAGGGACCTTACGCTCTGGGATAGTTGAGTACATGAATTTGAACGCACAATAACGCGATATATATATATATCATGCTTACTTTTTATCCGTCAATGGGAATCAGCCTCCAGACTACTGGTTCCTTATGTCCCTCGTCGATTTCTTCTATTTCGTTATTTTTGGGCAGGGCCCAATCTCCGGGTGCCACCACGGACCCTTGTTCCTTCAGGTGGGTGGGTCGTGTCCTGCAGATTGCTGAGGAACTTGTTGCCCCCAAAAATGGTGAGCCTTGGGCCGCCTCTAATTTATAATTTAACGCCAGACGTCTGATTTGGTATTTTCTGCCGGCACGATGACCTTTGGGCATTATCACTTTCTAAAAAGGGTTTTAATTGAATACTAGTCGGTTTTATCTCCCGGGATCAGGGTTTGCATCGATTGCCCAGTGACACCGTGGGCGGCTGTCCTGCTTATAAGTATCACCTTCGATCGATGCAAAACATGGTCACTTATAAATCAATTTCGACCGGCTTGTAACCCTTTTAATGTTTGATTAAACGCGCAAATCGCTTTTTACAACCACTGTTTGATGACACCGTGGGCGGCTGTCCTGCTTATAGGTGTCACCATTGGTGGAAACAAATTGCGAACATTTTAGACTCATTTTAACGATAATGATATTAATCATGAAAAATCGTGCTTCACACCCAATACCCGATGACACCGTGGGCGGCTGTCCTGCTTATAAGTGTCATCACCGACGGGTGCAAATCACGGTCTGCTCAATCATTATTACTCGATTGTAAAGATCAATTAAAGAAAAATGTAAATGCCCAGAGTAGGAATATGGATTAGTATGGTAAAACTTCACTCACTTTTTAAAGTTTAATAACACTTTTATTATCACTTTCTTTCTCTTAATAACTGAACAACTTTTTTTTTTGGATATTATAATGAATCCTTTTATATATGGTAATCGATTTTATAATATGGTAATGAGCTCCGCGGGTGGTCCAATCCCTTTTTATAGGGCAATTGGTCACTCCTTCTCTAGGATTTGTCACATGACAAATCATAGGTGGGAGACCCCATCCCACAGCCTCTACCTGGAATTTTCCAGGAAGAATCTTCCCATCGTTTTATTCTGGGAGTTTTGTTTACTACTTAGGCACGTTCCATTTAACTGATTCCCAGCAGCGACGATAGCAAGATTCTTACATAAATGCGCATTTGATTTACATGTTATGCGTTTACAATATTTCTTATTCGATCGGTTTCGTATAGCTTATTTACTAGGGGTTGAAGTTAAGCATATTATTTTGGAGATTGGTTTACGGGAAATAACGGGAGGGCAATCTTCTAACGAGGACCAGGGGCACAGCTCCGCGAAGGTAGTGTCGTCTCCGCTGGTTGATAAAGGGGCCTGTGTACCACGCTGGACATCAGCTGGTGTTCACTGGGCCTTCTTGGTGTTTGTGTGGTCAGCTACCTGGTATACAGCTGGCTGTCCGCCACCTCCTCGATCTGGCTGTCCTGCTCGCTGCCGTCCGTGTTTTCTTCGCTCGATCTCTTCTTATCGCTGGTTATATTGATAATGCCTTGTCGGCTATGTGTTGCACAATATTTGTATAATATTCATATGAGGTGGTTACAATACCTCAGAGTACGAAATAGTAAGTATATTGATTTAAAAGGTTAATTAATATTAGACTCCACGTCGCGGGACGTGACACCTCCCCCTTTAGAAGGCAAATTTCCGGAGGAAATTTGTTTTAATTCCTGGATGGCTTCTTTGAATTCTCTTGCCGCTGGAGTGGGTTGTCGTCCTTCGTCATTTGTTGTTGGTTGATCTGCATTCTGCGATGTCGGTTGTTTTTTGTTGGCCAGATGTAGTATTAAAGTTGTTAAGGAGCTCCAAATTGCCCCTAACAAGTGTAGTCCGCATCCATAGACTGCATGTATTTGATATCCGTGTACAATGGTATCAAATACTGTTTTTATTATTTTAATGATAATAAAAACTCCAAGTCGTCCTGCGGTGAATGTTCCAAATTTAAGAAATCCATTCCAGTATTTGGCTGCTGCATTTTCGGCCAATGTAGTGATGGTTTCTTCGTCCAAAATTCCCATTATTGATATTGATCCTGCGGGAATATTTTTCCCGGATACTCCTCTGGCGAGTGTATTTAATACTGCTGCTTTTTCTGCAGGGAACATAATGTGGTCCCTTAAATTTTCCAATTCCTTCTGTGTATATATTCCGCTCGTTGCGAGATCCGAAGGAGATGTATAATGCCAGTTGAGTTTCGTTTTTGGATGTAATATTTGGGGTGGACGAACTTCAATTGGATGTGGTGAAATTCTGTGCCATGCTTGGTCAATTTCATACATGACTGGTAGAATGGGACTACATTCCCTATGTGTCCCTTGAGTGGTTAAAATGTGCGATTTCGGTGTTATGAACATAGAATTGTTTCTCAACCATACAGGTAGCTCTATATAACATTCATCCGTTTTACGTATTTTAACTTGAACAGGAATACATTTTACAATGTGAATCACTTCGCCAGCTACTAGTGCCATATGTCCCGGTGTTTTCGTGACTATATTAGCAAATTCGTCTGGTTTCAGCGTAGCAATTATTAGAGTTCAATTCAGTTCTTATATGTTTCTCCACGTAGACAAATTTGGAATTCACATATGTGAAAATATCCAAATTTTCTACTGGAATTTTGTGTAAAGATGCAAATGTTCTTTCCTTTGTTGTTTCCAAGATGAATAATTTTGGATGTTCCGTTTGTATAAGCGTATAGCCACATAGATGTTGCTCTCCTGTCGGAGTTAAAGCAAATGTAATATCTTGTGTAGTTAACGCATATACGGAAGGTGATTTTTCTTCGGCTTGGCTGGTGTCAGTAATTTTGGATGCCAGCCCTTCGTAGAGTACGTCATAGCGATCGAATTTGCACGTTGATGGTGGAAAAGAGTGCCAGAACGTGTGTCCGTCCTCGTTGTCCACGCAAAATCCGTTTTGAAAATGGCATATAGTTCCAGATTACAATATAATTTTGTTGGGCTCCAGTCGTACTGGTACTAGAGCGGTTTTCAGTGTTATTTTCGCCATTGCTTGTACTACTACTGTTTCCCATGATCCATAAGGGTCGGAAAATTGTGCTCCGGTACATTTTCCATCTGCGGTGAGTGATCCAGCCATGGTGAATGTCCGGGTTGATGTCTGGTTCATTTTGAGTCCCACCAAATAGACGTTATTACCTATAACGGTGGATCCGTATTCATGCATATTTCGGCATTGACGTTCGGTTAAATCTTCAAGATATTCATTTAACCCGTTGTGCACTGCAGAAATGTGTGAGTGCATTCCGCAATAATAGATGGTTCTTGAAATTATCAGCTTGCATTGGATGACTTCCACGTAGTTGAAGTCCGAGAGTTGCAGAAGTTGGATGTAGATTTCCTTTGTTGCTGTGGAGATTGGATTAATTTCGCAATCTCCTACTGAATTTAATGAAACGGTTGTCACGTTTAAATGTTGCCCATTGCAATCGTATCCAATGAGGGCCCAAACGAGATTCAAGTTGATTAGAATTATCCATGGTAAAATCATGGTAATTCCCCTTTTAACAAAAAAAAAATAAAATTGATTTTAACTATCGTTATGTTAATAACGATTTATAATTTTCCTTTTAGTATTTCGTACCCTTGAAATCTTATTCTATATAGAAAACACATTTCTATGGTTACTCGCTCTTCGTCGCATATGTCTCCTCTCGCAGGTAATCATATCAAGTTCTTTCGACAGTTAATCATATGCAGCTTCTTCATTTCGTTAGCGACCACCGTAGTGGATATACCAACTTATTTACCAAGTGGTGTAGTTTAAGAAATACAATGTAAGTCTATTTTAAATATTTATTTTTCCTTCTCTTTCTTGCTTATTTATAATTCACATTTTGTAGATGGAAAATATCTCAGATGAGTGGATCGCGCGAATGCGGCGCTTAATTAAAATTAAAAAGCGCCAGATCGCTTATTTAGAAACCCATCCCAGGAATTCCTGGGTGATTATTGGCGCCACTTTTAATGCTCCTCCCTGCACTTTGTCCGCTGAATTATTTGAGCGGTTTTATTGCAGAGTGCAGGGGGACATTCTTAAATATTTTGAATAGTAACCTTTTATTTATTCCTTATATGTATTTATTTATTTCTAAATTTTCATTACTCTTTTGTATACAATATATATATATATATTAAAACATTTAATCACTTATTTCGAGTTCATCGTTTATTTCTATTCCTACCATCTATTTTCTACGATTTTATAATTTCCTCTTATTAAATCATTATATTCTTCAATTGTTAAATTCAAATATTCTTCCGTGCATCCTGCGCATTCTGTTGCGGCGCCTATCCAGGCAATATCTTCATCGCATTTATCACAAGTGGAAATTAATTGAGCTTCTTCTTCAGCACAAAGGGCATGTAAGTATTCTTCGATTACATATCCTTCGGGTTCTCCTATTATTCGTATGTAACATTCCGCGCATATGCACATTGTGTCGGATACATAGAGTATATATCTATTTTGTCGGACGCAATATAATGATAGTAACGGTAAATAGGTTTCAGGATGATTTTCGGGAAGAACTCCGTCTATAGGGCCTTGATGTCGCACGTAGTCCTGTGGTCGTTTAGGATCATGTAGTACTCCCATTTTAAATGCGGTTTGATCTTTTTCTGTAATCATTCCGTCGTTCGTTCCTATTACTAAATTGTTTATTGATATCTTATATGAAGGTTAATCAATTAAACCCATAATAATTTAGGGGTAAAACTGAATATATTTTCTTAATATTAAAAATACATTGGAAAAAGAAAATAAAAAAAGAAAAATCCTTTTTCCTGGATTATATTACCAACGGGTAATTACGTCTAAACAGCCCCCTTTGTTCAAATGTGACCATTCGTCCTGTCCTAACTCGAGGTATTCTTCTATACACTCTCTGCATTCGTATGCAGGTTTTACTATGGCCAGGTTTGTGTTACATTTAAAGCATTTTGATGCTAATACGGCGGTAGTGTAAAAACACATATTGTGCCATCCGCCTTCCTCATAGTATTCCTTTTCGCCATCGGACGTTTGATCATAACAATTCGTGCAAATTCTCAATTCATCACACGTATAAATTCTTATTATCGACTTAATTACACAATACATGGACATTAATAAGGGGTAAGCTTCTGGATGGAGGTGGGGGAAGACTCCATCGATCGGCCCGTAAAACTCGAGGTCCTCTTCCTCCTCACGCCCCTCCACTGGGAGTTTCATATCTGCAATAATGATAATCTGGGTGATTTAGACCTGATTCATTTTAATTGCTTATGTTCGGTTTGTATTTGAATATATATTTATGCATGAGGGGTGGTATATATATACATTGATTATAGTCTCTTTCCTCCTTTTCTTTCTTTCATTATGATTTATTGGATATCCTCTACGTCAATTATAGTTCCATGTATCAATTGGACATTTTCGGTTGGGTTCAGCGTAATGCATTTAGTCATACATTCTGTACATGTCTCTACCGATCTTCTAAACACCATGGTCATTCCACATTTAATGCAGATAGACCCTCGTAGCAGCCCCATATAACTACACAGGTTATGGCCCGTAGTTTTCACGTATCGATTTCTTTCGTATTGGCTGATTTGATCATAGCACATGTCGCAAATTCGCTCGTGATTACGGGCGTATATAGTTGCCGTAGCTCGGATTAAGCAGTAGAGATGTTCTAGTCGGGTGTAGGGAGGTGGAGTGAGGGTTGATATTACCTCCTCTATTTCCCTGCCATAGTCTACTTGTACCTCCCGTGTAATTTCAACTGGGAGTTTCATAGTCTGTAATAGACAGTACTCGTTTTACTACTCAGCGATTTTGTTGATCTATTTTCTATTTGTGTACAATTTATTTTATTTGATTATCATCCTGGATAGGACTTAATATACGCTAGCTTAAGTTTATTTATATGTACTGTACGAGTTGTTCCATCAGATAATATTTTAACATTCTGATTAGGCAACAATTCGAGTACTTTAAACGGTCCTGAATACTGATCTGCAAACTTTGTCCTCCGAGGTTCTTTCAAGAGATATACTAAATCACCTGCTTTAAAATCTTGCGGATTAATTTTCCGATCATAATATTGTTTAGATTTGGCTTTTGCCTTTATCAAATTTTCTCGGGCTTGGGTTTGCAGATTAGTTATTTTACAAAATAAATCTTTTAGATATTCAACATATGTAGGTTCCAAATCTTCACCAATAGGTTTTTCGCTTGAAGGTTCTCGTGCAATGCATCCGAAAACTAATTCATGTGGTGAAAATTTAGTACCCTCATGTACTGCAGTGTTGTATGAAAACATTGCTAAATCTATCCAATTATCCCAATTATCGTCATTTGTCGTATACTGTTTTAAATACTCTGTTAGTACGTGATGCGATCTTTCTATCGAACCGTTACTCTGTGGATGATAAGCTGTAGTAACATAACGTTTAATTTTGAATCGTTTAGCGACGATTTTTAGCAAATTTGAAGTGAAATTTGTTCCTTGATCAGTTAAAATGGCTTTAGGTGATCCGAATCGGCAAATAAACCGTTTTATAAATACGTCTGCTATATCAGCAGAGGTGGTTCGAGCTAAAGGTATCGCTAGTGAATATTTTGTTAACAAATCTTGTATTGTTAGTATATGTGTTCTTCCTTTTCTGGTTTTTGGCAATGGTCCTACGATGTCCATGCTGATTTTGTCGAATGCTTTTCCTGGAGTGTCTGTTAAGACCATTGGTTGTTTTATTTTTATTCTTGTTAACTTTTTCATTTGACAGTCTTGGCATTCTCTGATGAACTTTTGAATTTCCTTCTTCATATTTTCCCAATAGTAATTTTGTCGTATCCTGTGGTAGGTTTTTGTAACTCCTTTGTGTCCTCCACTGGACGACGTATGTTTTTCTTTTATTATATGTTCTCTCAGATTTTCAGGTGGTGTAACCACTTCACCAGTGCAAATGGTGATTGTAATCGGTAGTTCTTCGAAGATGTGCTTTAATCTATTTATGATATATTTCCATGGTATGTCTTCTATATTATGGGTTCTACTTATGGAGAACGATTTCAGGTCGAATTCTGTGACTACGTCCCATAATGACATGAGACCATTTAAAATGTTATCAGGTCGTATAACAGTTCTTTGATTTTCTTTGATTGGTAAACTTATTATATATCTTACTCCATCTGGTACTGGTCGGGCCCTTTCTAGGGTCAGATCTACATGATTTGGTAATAGATTTTCTGTTTCTAGTTCTTTAGCACCTTTATCAATTGGACTTCCATCCAATCCGATGAAAATGACTTTATTATCTTTTATTTTTGCAAGAGAATCTCTAGATTCTCTTATCACCAATTGGTTTTGATGAGGAATTATATCCTCGCTTCTACTTGAAGTTGTTCTTGGTGATAATTGAGGCGGTGATGGAGATATGTCTATTATCTCCATGGATTCTTCGTCTTGCGGTGTTTCTGTGGTTTCCATGGATTCTTCTTCTTGTAGTGTTCCAGTAGTTTCAATTGATTCTTTTTCTTGTAGTGTTTCAGTAGTTTCAATTGATTCTTCTTCTTCATATGATGTTCCTGCGATGTCAATTGGTTTTTCTTGGATTTTCCTTTTTGGTGAAGGAGCTGCAATTGATAAATCGCTTGAAAGAGTTCTTTTTCGTTTTTGTTCCTTATTTCGAGACGTTTCTGATGATAAGGTATTTTGTTCCATATCTTCATCTTTTGATTCTTCTGGTATTGGTATGCGTTTACGTCTCCTTTTGGGAAATTCTAAATATTTGAGTTCCCTATTTGGGAAGGCTAAATGTCTGCTTCTCGTCATTGGTCCTTTGAAATCTTCCGGTGTAGTTGACCGTAAATTTTTCTTTTGAGGCGGTTCGCCTTCTGGAGGATTCTCTTCTTCCCTTGCTCTTATCGGTAGGCATACTTCTGGTGGATTGCGGGATAACGCATCAGCGTTGAGATTACTTTCCCCTTTTTTATAATTTATTTCGAATTCATAATCGGATAATCTAAGTTTCCATTTCCAAATTCGAGAATTTGGATCTTTTATTGAATTCATCCATACTAGAGGTTTATGGTCTGTTTCTATTGTAAATTTACGACCATATAAATAGGGTCTAAAATGTGTTACGCAATAAATAATTGCTAAACATTCCTTTTCAATTGTAGAATAATTTTGTTCTGCTGTATTTAATAAGCGGGACGCATAAGCAATAGGAAGATCGTCGCCGGTAAATTCTTGACTAAGCACTCCTCCTATAGCGTAACCCGAAGCATCCGTCGTCACTTTGAACGGCTGCGAAAAATCTGGGTATTGAAGTATTGGCTTAGATATTAACGCTTTCTTTAGTATTTGGAATGCTTCTTCCTGTTCTTTGTCCCAAATAAATTTCGTTGTCTTTTTTAATAGATTTGTTAATGGTTTCGATTTTCTTGAAAATTCAGGTATAAATCGTCTATAGTATCCAATTAATCCCAAGAATTGTTTAATGTTCTTAGGGGTTTTGGGTCTAGGAAAATTTTCTACTGCTTCAATATTTTTTGGATCCGGTTTTACTCCATGTTCGTTAATTATGTGTCCTAAATAGATCACTTCATGTCGTAAAAATTCGCATTTGTCTGGTTGAAGCATTAGTTTTGCTTCTCGTAGTCTTTTCATTAATCTTGTAAATTTTATTTCGTGTTCACGAAGAGAACGGGAATATATTACTATGTCATCCAGATAAACAAAAAGTTCGGTTCCTTGAAGTCCTGATAGAACGCTATTCATAAGGCGTTGAAATGTTGCAGGGGCATTTTTTAATCCAAAGGGCATTCTAGTGAACTGATAATGTCCATATGGTGTAGAAAATGCTGTCTTGTGTGCGTCGTCTGGTGCCATCTTAATCTGATGAAACCCTGATGCTAAGTCAAATATAGAGAAATATTTTGCGCTTCCTAATTGATCCAATATTTCTGTAATATTTGGTAAAGGATAAGCGTCACCTATCGTTTTTTCATTTAATTTACGATAATCGATTACTATTCTCCATCGTTTTTTTCCTGTTGAATCTGGTTTTTTAGGAACGATCCAAATGGGAGAACTATACGGAGATGAGGATGATTCTATCACACCAGTTTCCAATAATTCATTTATTTGTCGATTTATTTCATCCTTATGAACTGGTGGATATCGATACTGCCGAGTATTTATCGGTATATCATCCGTAGTATGAATTCTATGTTGTATGCTATCTGTTCCTTCCAAAATTTCTCCTGCTAGATGAAAACGATCTTCGTTTTCTTTTATTAGTTGTATCACATTTTCTTTTTCTTCCTTGTTTAAGTGATCCAACCTGAGTAGTTTCAAGATTTCTTGGAATCGATTTTCTTTCGATATTTTCGTCAAGTTACAGCGTTTATAGGAACGTTCTTCAAATGGAAGTATTTCGATTGTAGGTACTACAACATTACAATCCTCGTCCGTACTATTTATTATTCTCATATGGGCTTTTCCCTCTCGATTTGTTACTAAGGCATTTCCCAAATAGATTCCTTCTTTGACGTGCAATTTTCCTACGTATCCTTCACGCAGTTCTGGATTTGCAATATTAATATGGAAAGGGACTGAACTTCTTTTTGGCACGAATATCTCCTCGTATGTATTAAAGGGAATATAGTTATTTCCCCACTTGATTTGCCTTTTTGCATAATCGATGCTGGCTTCTTGATGTAACAGAAATTCGGATCCTAAGATTCCGTCTTCATCGTCAAACAGTGCGTCGTTTACCACGTGGAAATTCACTGGATGATTCGCAATCATTATTGATGCAGTCCCTAAGGTAGCTTGATTCGAATCGATTATTCCACGGATATATATGATTTCTTGAGTGTTGACGATTGTCGATGCTGTTACCATTGATTTCTTGATGAGGTTGACATCGGATCCCGAATCAACCATTAATCGTGCCTTCCCTTCCAGATTTGGAGATGTTATTAATATTGTTGGAATATTTCGTACGGTATTAATAGGAACAGTTACTGTTCGTTTATTTGTTCGTCTTCTTCTTCCATTGATTCCTTCTTCGTTTGTTGTTCCTTCACTGACTTCTTTTCCTCGATTTCCAACGTCGGTTTCCAGGGCGTTGATTTTCCTGATGGTTTTGCTTCTTCCGTTTTTGGGACTCCTATTTTCATTATTTTCTGACGCTGTGGAGGGTTCCCACTCCGGATTGCGCCAGACGTTTCCGGGTGGCCCTGCTCGTTTCCCTGATTCATTCTTGAGTATGGGACTATTTCTCCTGATTCTACCTTGGCCTTGAACTTGAAACAATCCTTAATCAGATGTCCCGATTTCTTACAATAATTGCAAGAAATTTCTAATTGATTCGGCGATGATGTTGCAGCTCCGCTGTTTTGCGAAGAATTTGGTTGCCACGCGTTATTTCGCGGCTGATTATTTTGCCACGCGTTATTTCGTGTAGCATTGTTTTGCCATCCGCTATTTCGCGGCTGGTTATTTTGCCATTTCGGTATGGCTCCTTCGTATTTAGGGGGTCCGGAATTTGGTTTATTTTGGGATACCGACGGATTCGCTCTTTGATCGCGGGACACAGGTTGCTGACGAGTATATGAACTTGTCTTCATTCTCTCGTCTTCTAGTTTGACTTCTTTGTCAATTTTTACGGCTAGAGCGTAGATTTCATCCAGCCCTAGTCCTTGGCGTTCTTGTCTCAAGCGTAAAGAAATTTCACGAGGTAATCCTTTAATAAAAGCTTCCAGTGTGTCAGCATTGATATTTTCTTGCAGTGTAGCGGATATTTCCCCATAATTTCGTTTTTCTCCGTCTATTATAGCTAAACGCAAATTTTGAACGCGAGTTATGTAATCGAGAATATTTTCTCCCGGTTTTTTAAATGTATACCCCAATTCGCCTTTATATTGATTCACATTTTTACACGGCGCGAAGTACTGTTTCAATTTATTTCCGAACTCGTCTAGAGTGATTAGATCAGAATCGCCTATCGCAATTAAAGCATGTCCACGTAATTTATTCATTAATAATTTTGTTAATTGCGCTTCTTGCTGAGGGGCTAACATTGATTTTGCCCGTTCACATGCCTTTAAAAATTGAAAAACAGATGGTCGATAGCCATCGAAGAAAGGAACTGCTTCTAACGCGAGTTTGATAGGAATTTTTTCGCCCGTCGGATCTTGTTTAACTTGAAAGTCGCGAACTTCTAATTCACGCGGTACTGGACGTTTTACGGCCGGATATGGGGTAATTATTTCAGATTTTATACTGTGAGCGTCTTCGGCACGTTCTTTTTCTAATCTTTTTACTCTTGCTGTTACTGATTCTAAATGTTCGAATTTTTCATCCCACAACGTTAATATCGTGAGGAGTTGAGATAGAGTTTCGGCAGGGGTCAAATCACTCTTTGATTCTAACGCTGTCTTTGCTTGTCGGATTATTTCTGTTTGTTTTCGTAATTCCTCCTCTTCGTCCTTTTCACCGTGATCCGACATGACTTTTGATTTTACTTATTTAATTTCTCAACTATTGCGGATGTATCCCACCGCTGCCACCAATTTAATAACTCCTATGTTACGTCCCTACTTCTATTCGGGGCGCGATTTGAAGGGAGTTTATTTTGTAGATCCGCTTTCGAGCTGGTCCAGGGACCTTACGCTCTGGGATAGTTGAGTACATGAATTTGAACGCACAATAACGCGATATATATATATATATCATGCTTACTTTTTATCCGTCAATGGGAATCAGCCTCCAGACTACTGGTTCCTTATGTCCCTCGTCGATTTCTTCTATTTCGTTATTTTTGGGCAGGGCCCAATCTCCGGGTGCCACCACGGACCCTTGTTCCTTCAGGTGGGTGGGTCGTGTCCTGCAGATTGCTGAGGAACTTGTTGCCCCCAAAAATGGTGAGCCTTGGGCCGCCTCTAATTTATAATTTAACGCCAGACGTCTGATTTGGTATTTTCTGCCGGCACGATGACCTTTGGGCATTATCACTTTCTAAAAAGGGTTTTAATTGAATACTAGTCGGTTTTATCTCCCGGGATCAGGGTTTGCATCGATTGCCCAGTGACACCGTGGGCGGCTGTCCTGCTTATAAGTATCACCTTCGATCGATGCAAAACATGGTCACTTATAAATCAATTTCGACCGGCTTGTAACCCTTTTAATGTTTGATTAAACGCGCAAATCGCTTTTTACAACCACTGTTTGATGACACCGTGGGCGGCTGTCCTGCTTATAGGTGTCACCATTGGTGGAAACAAATTGCGAACATTTTAGACTCATTTTAACGATAATGATATTAATCATGAAAAATCGTGCTTCACACCCAATACCCGATGACACCGTGGGCGGCTGTCCTGCTTATAAGTGTCATCACCGACGGGTGCAAATCACGGTCTGCTCAATCATTATTACTCGATTGTAAAGATCAATTAAAGAAAAATGTAAATGCCCAAAGTAGGAATATGGATTAGTATGGTAAAACTTCACTCACTTTTTAAAGTTTAATCACACTTTTATTATCACTTTTTTTCTCTTAATAACTGAACAACTTTTTTTTTTGGATATTATAATGAATCCTTTTATATATGGTAATCGATTTTATAATATGGTAATGAGCTCCGCGGGTGGTCCAATCCCTTTTTATAGGGCAATTGGTCACTCCTTCTCTAGGATTTGTCACATGACAAATCATAGGTGGGAGACCCCATCCCACAGCCTCTACCTGGAATTTTCCAGGAAGAATCTTCCCATCGTTTTATTCTGGGAGTTTTGTTTACTACTTAGGCACGTTCCATTTAACTGATTCCCAGCAGCGACGATAGCAAGATTCTTACATAAATGCGCATTTGATTTACATGTTATGCGTTTACAATATTTCTTATTCGATCGGTTTCGTATAGCTTATTTACTAGGGGTTGAAGTTAAGCATATTATTTTGGAGATTGGTTTACGGGAAATAACGGGAGGGCAATCTTCTAACGAGGACCAGGGGCACAGCTCCGCGAAGGTAGTGTCGTCTCCGCTGGTTGATAAAGGGGCCTGTGTACCACGCTGGACATCAGCTGGTGTTCACTGGGCCTTCTTGGTCTTTGTGTGGTCAGCTACCTGGTATACAGCTGGCTGTCCGCCACCTCCTCGATCTGGCTGTCCTGCTCGCTGCCGTCCGTGTTTTCTTCGCTCGATCTCTGCTTATCGCTGGTTATATTGATAATGCCTTGTCGGCTATTTGTTGCACAATATTTGTATAATATTCATATGAGGTGGTTACAATACCTCAGAGTACGAAATAGTAAGTATATTGATTTAAAAGCTTAATTAATATTAGACTCCACGTCGCGGGACGTGACAATAACTAATTGAAAAATAATTTAAAAATAATTGAAAAATAATTGAAGAATAGTTGAAAAATAATTGAAAACTAATTGAAAAATAATTGAAAAATAATTGAAAAATAATTGAAAAATAATTGAAAAATAATTGAAAAATAATTGAAAAATAGTTGAAAAATAATTGAAAAATAATTGAAAATAATTGAAAAATAATTGAAAAATTATTGAAGAATTGAAAACTAATTGAAAAATAATTGAAAAATAATTGAAAAATAATAGAAAAATAATTGAAAAATAATTGAAAAATAATTGAAAAATAATTGAAAAATAGTTGAAAAATAAATGAAAAATAATTGAAAAATAATTGAAAAATAATTGAAAAATAATCGAAAAAAATTGAAGAATAGTTGGAACATAATTGATAAATAATTGAAAAATAATTGAAGAATAGTTAAAAATAATTGAAAAATAATTGAAAAATAATTGAAAAATAATTGAAAAATAATTGAAAAATAATTGAAAAATAATTGAAAAATAATTGAAAAATAATTGAAAACTATTTGAAAAATAATTGAAAAATAGTTGAAAAAAAATTGGAATATAATAATTGAAAAATAATTGAAAAATAATTGAAAAATAATTGAAAAATAATTGAAAAATAATTGAAAAATAATTGAAAAATAATTGAAAAATAATTGAAAAATAATTGTAAAATTATTGAAATATAATTGAAAAATAATTGAAAAATAATTGAATAATAATTGAAAAATAATTGAAAAATTATTTGAAAAATAATTGAAAAATAATTGAAAAATAATTGAAAAATAATTGAAAAATAATTGAAAAATAATTGTAAAATAATTGAAAAATAATTGAAAAAAAATTGAAAAATAATTGAAAAATAATTGAAAAATAATTGAAAAATAATTGAAAAATAATTGAAAAATAATTTAAGAATAATTGAAAAATAATTGGATAATAATAATTGAAAAATAATTGAAAAATAATTCAAAAATAATTCAAAAATAATTAAAAAATAATTAAAAAATAGTTGAAAAATAATTGAAAAATAATTGAAGAATAGTTGAAAAATAATTGAAAAATAATTGAAAAATAATTGAAAAATTATTGAAAAATAATTGAAAAATAATTTAAGAATAGTTGAAAAATAATTGAAAAATAATTGGAAAAATAATTGAAATATAATTGAAGAATAGTTGAAAAATAATTGAAAAATAATTGAAAAATAATTGAAAAATAATTGAAAAATAATTGAAAAGTAATTGAAAAATAATTGGAAAATAATTGAAAAATAATTGGATAATAATAATTGAAAAATAATTGAAAAACAATTAAAAAATAATTAAAAAATAATTAAAAAATAATTGAAAAATAATTGAAAACTAATTGAAAAAGAATTAAAAAATAATTGAAAAATAATTGAAGAATAGTTTAAAATAATTGAAAACTAATTGAAAAATAATTGAAAAATAATTGAAAAATAATTGAAAAATAATTGAAAAATAATTCAAAAATAATTCAAAAATAATTCAAAAATAATTTAAAAATAATTGAAAAATTATTGAAAAATACTTGAAAAATAATTAAAAAATAATTGAAAAATATTTGAAAAATAATTGAAAAATAATTGAAGAATAGTTGAAAAATAATTTCAAAATAATTGAAAAATTAATGAAAAATAATTGAAAAATTATTGAAAAATAATTGAAAAATTATTGAAAAATAATTGAAAAATTATTTGAAAAATAATTGAAAAATAATTGAAAAGTAATTGAAAAATAATTGAAAAATAAATGAAAAATAATTGGATAATAATAATTGAAAAATAATTGAAAAACAATTAAAAAATAATTCAAAAATAATTCAAAAATAATTAAGAAATAATTGAAAAATAATTGAAAAATTATTGAAAAATAATTGAAAAATAATTGAAAAATAATTGAAAAATAATTGGATAATAATAATTGAAAAATAATTGAAAAATAATTAAAAAATAATTGAAAAATAATTTAAAAATAATTAAAAAATAATTGAAAAATAATTTAAAAATTATTGAAAAATAATTGAAAAATAATTGAAAAATAATTGAAAAATATTTGAAAAATAATTGAAAAATAATTGAAAAATAATTGAAAAAAAATTGGAATATAATAATTGAAAAATAATTGAAAAATAATTGAAAAATAATTTAAGAATAATTGAAAAATAATTGGATAATAATAATTGAAAAATAATTGAAAAATAATTCAAAAATAATTCAAAAATAATTAAAAAATAATTCAAAAATAGTTGAAAAATAATTCAAAAATAATTGAAGAATAGTTGAAAAATAATTGAAAAATAATTGAAAAATAATTGAAAAATTATTGAAAAATAATTGAAAAATAATTGAAGAATAGTTGAAAAATAATTGGAAAATAATTGAAAACAAATTGAAAAATAATTGAAAAATAATTGAAAAATAATTTAAGAATAGTTGATAAATAATTGAAAAATAATTGGAAAAATAATTGAAATATAATTGAAGAATAGTTGAAAAATAATTGAAAAATAATTGACAAATAATTGAAAAATAATTGAAAAATAATTGAAAAGTAATTGAAAAATAATTGGAAAATAATTGAAAAATAATTGGATAATAATAATTGAAAAATAATTGAAAAAGAATTAAAAAATAATTAAAAAATAATTAAAAAATAATTGAAAAATAATTGAAAACTAATTGAAAAAGAATTAAAAAATAATTGAAAAATAATTGAAGAATAGTTTAAAATAATTGAAAACTAATTGAAAAATAATTGAAAAATAATTGAAAAATAATTGAAAAATAATTGAAAAATAATTCAAAAATAATTCAAAAATAATTCAAAAATAATTTAAAAATAATTGAAAAATTATTGAAAAATACTTGAAAAATAATTAAAAAATAATTGAAAAATATTTGAAAAATAATTGAAAAATAATTGAAGAATAGTTGAAAAATAATTTCAAAATAATTGAAAAATTAATGAAAAATAATTGAAAAATTATTGAAAAATAATTGAAAAATTATTGAAAAATAATTGAAAAATTATTTGAAAAATAATTGAAAAATAATTGAAAAGTAATTGAAAAATAATTGAAAAATAATTGAAAAATAATTGGATAATAATAATTGAAAAATAATTGAAAAACAATTAAAAAATAATTCAAAAATAATTCAAAAATAATTAAAAAATAATTAAAAAATAATTGAAAAATTATTGAAAAATACTTGAAAAATAATTCAAAAATAATTGAAAAATATTTGAAAAATAATTGAAAAATAATTGAAGAATAGTTGAAAAATAATTGAAAAATAATTGAAAAATAATTGAAAAATAATTGAAAAATAATTGAAAAATAATTTCAAAATAATTGAAAAATTAATGAAAAATAATTGAAAAATTATTGAAAAATAATTGAAAAATTATTGAAAAATAATTGAAAAATTATTTGAAAAATAATTGAAAAATAATTGAAAAGTAATTGAAAAATAATTGAAAAATAATTGAAAAATAATTGGATAATAATAATTGAAAAATAATTGAAAAACAATTAAAAAATAATTCAAAAATAATTCAAAAATAATTAAAAAATAATGGAAAAATAATTGAAAAATTATTGAAAAATACTTGAAAAATAATTCAAAAATAATTGAAAAATATTTGAAAAATAATTGAAAAATAATTGAAGAATAGTTGAAAAATAATTGAAAAATAATTGAAAAATAATTGAAAAATAATTGAAAAATAATTGAAAAATAATTGAAAAATAATTGAAAAATAATTGGATAATAATAATTGAAAAATAATTGAAAAATAATTGAAAAATAATGAAAAAATAATTGAAAAATAATTGAAAAATAATTGAAAAATAATTGAAAAATAATTGAAGAATAGTTGAAAAATAATTGAAAAATAATTCAAAAATTATTGAAAAATAATTGAAAAATTATTGAAAAATAATGGAAAAATAATTGAAAAATAATTGATAAATAATTGAAACATAATTGAAAAATAATGGAAGAATAGTTGAAAAATATTTGTAAAATAATGGAAAAATAATTGAAAAATATTTGAAAAATAATTGAAACATAATTGAAAAATAATTGAAGAATAGTTGAAAAATAATTGAAAAATAATTGAAAAATTATTGAAAAATAATTGAAAAATAATTGAAAAATAATTGAAAAATAATTGAAAAAAAATTGGAATATAATAATTGGAAAATAATTGAAAAATAAGTGAAAAATAATGGAAAAATAATTGAAAAATAATTGAGAAATAATTGAAAAACTATTGAAAAATAATTGAAAAATAATTGAAAAATAAATGAATAATAGTTGAAAAATAATTGAAAAATAATTGAAAAATAATTGGATAATAATTGAAAAATAATTGAAAAATAATTGAAGAATAGTTGAAAAATAATTGAAAAATAAGTGAAAAATAATTGAAAAATAATTGAAAAATAATTGAAAAATAGTTGAAAAATAATTGAAAAATAATTGAAAAATAATTGAAAAATAATTGATGAATACTTGAAAAATAATTGAAAAATAATTGAAAAATAGTTTAAAAATAATTTAAAAATAATTGAAAAATAATCGAAAAATAATTTAAAAATAATTGAAGAATAGTTGAAAAATAATTGATAAATAATTGAAAAATAATTGAAAACTAATTGAAAAATAATTGAAAAATAATTGAAAAATAATTGAAGAATAGTTGAAAAATAATTGAAAAATAAGTGAAAAATAATTGAAAAATAAATGAAAAATAATTGAAAAATAGTTGAAAAATAATTGAAAAATAATTGAAAAATAATTTAAAAATAATGGAAAAATAATTTAAAAATAATTGAAAACTAATTGAAAAATAATTGAAAAATAATTGAAAAATAATTGAAGAATAGTTGAAAAATAATTGAAGAATAGTTAAAAATAATTGAAAAATAATTGAAAAATAATTGAAAAATAATTGAAAAATAATTGAAAAATAATTGAAAAATAATTGAAAAAAATTGGAATATAATAATTGGAAAATAATTGAAAAATAAGTGAAAAATAATGGAAAAATAATTGAAAAATAATTGAGAAATAATTGAAAAATAATTGAAAAATAATTTAAGAATAATTGAAAAATAATTGAAGAATAGT
The DNA here is from genome assembly GCA_951215215.1 of Andrena trimmerana. Classification (NCBI taxonomy): domain Eukaryota; kingdom Metazoa; phylum Arthropoda; class Insecta; order Hymenoptera; family Andrenidae; genus Andrena; species Andrena trimmerana. Next base: position 121,195 of record CATNUO010000198.1, on the reverse strand, counting down.
TGAAAAATAATTGAAAAATAATTGAAAAATAATTTAAAAACTTTTGAAAAATAATTGAAAAATAATTGAGAAATAAATGAATAATAGTTGAAAAATAATTGAAAAATAATTGAAAAATAATTGGATAATAATTAAAAAATAATTGAAAAATAATTGAAGAATAGTTGAAAAATAATTGAAAATAATTGAAAAATAATTGAAAAATAATTGAAAAATAATTGAAAAATAATTGAAAAATAATTGAAAAATAATTGAAAAATAATTGAAAAATAATTGAAAAAGAATTGAAGAATTGTTGAAAAAGAATTGAAAAATAATTAAAAAATATTTGAAAAATAATTGAAAAATAAATGAAAAATAATTGAAAAATAATTGAAAAATAATTGAAAAAGAATTGAAGAATTGTTGAAAATGAATTGAAAAATAATTAAAAAATAATTGAAAAATAATTGATGAATAGTTGAAAAATAATTGAAAAATAATTGAAGAATAGTTGAAAAATAATTGAAAAATAATTGAAAAATAATTGAAAAACTATTGAAAAATAATTGAAAAATAATTGAAAAATAAATGAATAATAGTTGAAAAATAATTGAAAAATAATTGAAAAATAATTGGATAATAATTGAAAAATAATTGAAAAATAATTGAAGAATAGTTGAAAAATAATTGAAAATAATTGAAAAATAATTGAAAAATAATTGAAAAATAATGGAAAAATAATTGAAAAATGATTGAAAATTAATTGAAGAATAGTTGAAAAATAATTGAGAAATAATTGAAAAATAATTGAAAAATAATTTAAGAATAATTGAAAAATAATTGAAGAATAGTTCAAAAAATAATTGAAAAATAATTGAAAAATAATTGAAAAACTATTGAAAAATAATTGAAAAATAATTGAAAAATAAATGAATAATAGTTGAAAAATAATTGAAAAATAATTGAAAAATAATTGGATAATAATTGAAAAATAATTGAAAAATAATTGAAGAATAGTTGAAAAATAATTGAAAAATAATTGAAAACTAATTGAAAAATAATTGAAAAATAATTGAAATATAATTGAAGAATAGTTGAAAAATAATTGAAAAATAATTGAAAAATAATTGAAAAGTAAATGAAAAATAATTGACAAATAATTGAAAAATAATTGAAGAATAATTGAAAAATAATTGAAAAATAATTGAAAAATAATTGAAAAATAATTGAAAAATAATTGAAAAATAATTGGATAATAATTGAAAAATAATTGAAAAATAATTGAAGAATAGTTGAAAAATAATTGAAAAATAATTGAAAACTAATTGAAAAATAATTGAAAAATAATTGAAATATAATTGAAGAATAGTTGAAAAATAATTGAAAAATAATTGAAAAATAATTGAAAAGTAAATGAAAAATAATTGACAAATAATTGAAAAATAATTGAAGAATAATTGAAAAATAATTGAAAAATAATTGAAAAATAATTGAAAAATAATAGAAAAATAATTGAAAAATAATTGAATAATAATTGAAAAATAATTGAAAAATAGTTGAAAAATAATTGAAAAATAATTGAAAATAATTGAAAAATAATTGAAAAATAGTTGAAAAATAAATGAAAAATAATTGAAAAATAATTGAAAAATAATTGAAAAATAATCGAAAAAAATTGAAGAATAGTTGGAACATAATTGATAAATAATTGAAAAATAATTGAAGAATAGTTAAAAATAATTGAAAAATAATTGAAAAATAATTGAAAAATAATTGAAAAATAATTGAAAAATAATTGAAAAATAATTGAAAAATAATTGAAAAATAATTAAAACTATTTGAAAAATAATTGAAAAATAGTTGAAAAAAAATTGGAATATAATAATTGAAAAATAATTGAAAAATAATTGAAAAATAATTGAAAAATAATTGAAAAATAATTGAAAAATAATTGAAAAATAATTGAAAAATAATTGAAGAATAGTTGAAAAATAATTGAAAAATAATTGAAAACTAATTGAAAAATAATTGAAAAATAATTGAAATATAATTGAAGAATAGTTGAAAAATAATTGAAAAATAATTGAAAAATAATTGAAAAGTAAATGAAAAATAATTGAAAAATAATTGAAAAATTATTGAAGAATAATTGAAAAATAATTGAAAAATAATTGAAAAATAATTGAAAAATAATTGAAAAATAATTGAAAAATAATTGAAAAATAATTGAAAAATAATTGAAAAATAATTGAAAAATAATTGAAAAATAATTGTAAAATTATTGAAATATAATTGAAAAATAATTGAAAAATAATTGAATAATAATTGAAAAATAATTGAAAAATTATTTGAAAAATGATTGAAAAATAATTGAAAAATAATTGAAAAATAATTGAAAAATAATTGAAAAATAATTGTAAAATAATTGAAAAATAATTGAAAAAAAATTGAAAAATAATTGAAAAATAATTGAAAAATAATTGAAAAATAATTGAAAAATAATTGAAGAATAGTTGAAAAATAATTGAAAAATAATTGAAAACTAATTGAAAAATAATTGGAAAAATAATTGAAATATAATTGAAGAATAGTTGAAAAATAATTGAAAAATAATTGAAAAATAATTGAAAAATAATTGAAAAATAATTGAAAAGTAATTGAAAAATAATTGAAAAATAATTGAAAAATAATTGGATAATAATAATTGAAAAATAATTGAAAAACAATTAAAAAATAATTCAAAAATAATTCAAAAATAATTCAAAAATAATTGAAAAATAATTGAAAAATTATTGAAAAATACTTGAAACATAATTAAAAAATAATTGAAAAATATTTGAAAAATAATTGAAAAATAATTGAAGAATAGTTGAAAAATAATTGAAAAATAATTGAAAAATAATTGAAAAATAATTGAAAAATAATTGAAAAATAATTGAAAAATAATTGAAAAATAATTGAAAAATAATTGGATAATAATAATTGAAAAATAATTGAAAAATAATTGAAAAATAATGAAAAAATAATTGAAAAATAATTGAAAACTAATTGAAAAATAATTGAAAAATAATTGAAAAATAATTGAAAACTAATTGAAAAATAATTGAAAAATAATTGAAGAATAGTTGAAAAATAATTGCAAAATAATTGCAAAATAATTGAAAAATAATTGAAAAATAGTTGAAAAATAATTGAAAAATAATTGAAAAATAATTGAAAAAAATTGAAAAATAATTGAAAAATAATTGAAGAATAATTGAAAAATTATTGAAAAATAATCGAAAGATAATTGAAAAATAATTGAAGAAGAGTTGAAAAATAATTGATAAATAATTGAAAAATAATTGAAAACTAATTGAAAAATAATTGAAAAATAATTGAAAAATATTTGAAGAATAGTTGAAAAATAATTGAAAAATAATTGAAAAATAATTGAAAACTAATTGAAAAATAATTGAAAAATAATTGAAAAATAATTGATGAATTGTTGAAAAATAATTGAAAAATAATTGAAAAATAATTGAAAAATAATTGAAAACTAATTGAAAAATAATAGAAAAATAATTGAAAAATAATTGAAGAATAGTTGAAAAATAATTGAAAAATAATTGAAAAATAATTGAAAAATAATTGAAAAATAATTGAAAAATAATTGAAAAATAATTGAAAAATTATTGAAAAATAATTGAAAAATAATTGAAAAATAATTGAAAAATAATTGAAACATAATTGAAGAATAGTTGGAAAATAATTGATAAATAATTGAAAAATAATTGAAAAATAATTGAAGAATAGTTGAAAAATAATTGAAAAATAATTGAAAAATAATTGAAAAATAATTGAAAAATAATTGAATAATAATTGAAGAATAGTTGGAAAATAATTGAAAAATAATTGAAAAATAATTGAAAAATAATTGAAAAATAATTGAAAAATAATTGAAAAATAATTGAAAAATAATTGGATAATAATAATTGAAAAATAATTGAAAAATAATTGAAAAATAATGAAAAAATAATTGAAAAATAATTGAAAACTAATTGAAAAATAATTGAAAAATAATTGAAAAATAATTGAAAACTAATTGAAAAATAATTGAAAAATAATTGAAGAATAGTTGAAAAATAATTGCAAAATAATTGCAAAATAATTGAAAAATAATTGAAAAATAGTTGAAAAATAATTGAAAAATAATTGAAAAATAATTGAAAAAAATTGAAAAATAATTGAAAAATAATTGAAGAATAATTGAAAAATTATTGAAAAATAATCGAAAAATAATTGAAAAATAATTGAAGAAGAGTTGAAAAATAATTGATAAATAATTGAAAAATAATTGAAAACTAATTGAAAAATAATTGAAAAATAATTGAAAAATATTTGAAGAATAGTTGAAAAATAATTGAAAAATAATTGAAAAATAATTGAAAACTAATTGAAAAATAATTGAAAAATAATTGAAAAATAATTGATGAATTGTTGAAAAATAATTGAAAAATAATTGAAAAATAATTGAAAAATAATTGAAAACTAATTGAAAAATAATAGAAAAATAATTGAAAAATAATTGAAGAATAGTTGAAAAATAATTGAAAAATAATTGAAAAATAATTGAAAAATAATTGAAAAATAATTGAAAAATAATTGAAAAATAATTGAAAAATTATTGAAAAATAATTGAAAAATAATTGAAAAATAATTGAAAAATAATTGAAACATAATTGAAGAATAGTTGGAAAATAATTGATAAATAATTGAAAAATAATTGAAAAATAATTGAAGAATAGTTGAAAAATAATTGAAAAATAATTGAAAAATAATTGAAAAATAATTGAAAAATAATTGAATAATAATTGAAGAATAGTTGGAAAATAATTGAAAAATAATTGAAAAATAATTGAAAAATAATTGAAAAATAATTGAAAAATAATTGAAAAATAATTGAAAAATTATTGAAAAATAATAGAAAAATAATTGAAAAATAATTGAAAAATAATTGAAAAATAATTGAAGAATAGTTGGAAAATAATTGATATATAATTGAAAAATAATTGAAAACTAATTGAAAAATAATTGAAAAATTATTGAAAAATAATTGAAGAATAGTTGAAAAATAATTGAAAAATAATTGAAAAATAATTGAAAAATAATTGAAAAATAATTGAAAAATAATTGAAAAATAATTGAAGAATAGTTGAAAAATAATTGAAGAATAGTTGAAAAATAATTGAAAAACAATTGAAAAATAATTGAAAAAAAATTGAAAAATAATTGAAAAATAATTGAAAAATAATTGAAAAATAATTGAAAAATAATTGAAAAATAATTGAAGTGTAGTTAAAAAATAATTGAAAAATAATTGAAAAATAATTGAAGTGTAGTTAAAAAATAATTTAAAAATAATTGAAAAATAATTGAAAAATAATTGAAAAATAATTGAAAAGTAATTGAAAAATAATTGAAAAATAATTGAAAAATAATTGGATAATAATAATTGAAAAATAATTGAAAAACAATTCAAAAATAATTCAAAAATAATTCAAAAATAATTGAAAAATAATTGAAAAATTATTGAAAAATACTTGAAAAATAATTAAAAAATAATTGAAAAATATTTGAAAAATAATTGAAAAATAATTGAAGAATAGTTGAAAAATAATTGAAAAATAATTGAAAAATAATTGAAAAATAATTGAAAAATAATTGAAAAATAATTGAAAAATAATTGAAAAATAATTGAAAAATAATTGGATAATAATAATTGAAAAATAATTGAAAAATAATTGAAAAATAATGAAAAAATAATTGAAAAATAATTGAAAACTAATTGAAAAATAATTGAAAAATAATTGAAAAATAATTGAAAACTAATTGAAAAATAATTGAAAAATAATTGAAGAATAGTTGAAAAATAATTGCAAAATAATTGAAAAATAATTGAAAAATAATTGAAAAATAGTTGAAAAATAATTGAAAAATAATTGAAAAATAATTGAAAAAAATTGATGAATTGTTGAAAAATAATTGAAAAATAATTGAAAAATAATTGAAAAATAATTGAAAACTAATTGAAAAATAATAGAAAAATAATTGAAAAATAATTGAAGAATAGTTGAAAAATAATTGAAAAATAATTGAAAAATAATTGAAAAATAATTGAAAAATAATTGAAAAATAATTGAAAAATAATTGAAAAATTATTGAAAAATAATAGAAAAATAATTGAAAAATAATTGAAAAATAATTGAAACATAATTGAAGATTAGTTGGAAAATAATTGATAAATAATTGAAAAATAATTGAAAAATAATTGAAGAATAGTTGAAAAATAATTGAAAAATAATTGAAAAATAATTGAAAAATAATTGAAAAATAATTGAATAATAATTGAAGAATAGTTGGAAAATAATTGAAAAATAATTGAAAAATAATTGAAAAATAATTGAAAAATAATTGAAAAATAATTGAAAAATAATTGAAAAATTATTGAAAAATAATAGAAAGATAATTGAAAAATAATTGAAAAATAATTGAAAAATAATTGAAGTATAGTTGGAAAAAAATTGATATATAATTGAAAAATAATTGAAAACTAATTGAAAAATAATTGAAAAATTATTGAAAAATAATTGAAGAATAGTTGAAAAATAATTGAAAAATAATTGAAAAATAATTGAAAAATAATTGAAAAATAATTGAAAAATAATTGAAAAATAATTGAAGAATAGTTGAAAAATAATTGAAGAATAGTTGAAAAATAATTGAAAAACAATTGAAAAATAATTGAAAAAAAATTGAAAAATAATTGAAAAATAATTGAAAAATAATTGAAAAATAATTGAAAAATAATTGAAGTGTAGTTAAAAAATAATTTAAAAATAATTGAAAAATAATTGAAAAATAATTGAAAAATAATTGAAAAATAATTGAAAAATAATTGAAAAATTATTGAAAAATAATAGAAAAATAATTGAAAAATAATTGAAAAATAATTGAAAAATAATTGAAGAATAGTTGGAAAATAATTGATAAATAATTGAAAAATAATTGAAAACTAATTGAAAAATAATTGAAAAATTATTGAAAAATAATTGAAGAATAGTTGAAAAATAATTGAAAAATAATTGAAAAATAATTGAAAACTAATTGAAAAATAATTGAAAAAAGATTGAAAAATAATTGAAGAATAGTTGAAAAATAATTGAAGAATAGTTGAAAAATAATTGAAAAACAATTGAAAAATAATTGAAAAAAAATTGAAAAATAATTGAAAAGTAATTGAAAAATAATTGAAAAATAATTGAAGAATAGTTGAAAAATAATTGAAGAATAGTTGAAAAATAATTGAAAAACAATTGAAAAATAATTGAAAAAAAATTGAAAAATAATTGAAAAATAATTGAAAAATAATTGAAAAATAATTGAAAAATAATTGAAGTGTAGTTAAAAAATAATTTAAAAATAATTGAAAAATAATTGAAAAATAATTGAAAAATAATTGAAAAATAATTGAAAACTAATTGAAGAATAGTTGAAAAATAATTGAAAAATAATTGAAAAATAATTGAAAACTAATTGAAAAATAATTGAAAAATAATTGAAAAATAATTGATGAATTGTTGAAAAATAATTGAAAAATAATTGAAAAATAATTGAAAAATAATTGAAAAATAATTGAAAAATAATTGAAAAATAATTGAAAAATATTTGAAAAATAATTGAAAAATAATTGAAGAATAGTTGAAAAATAATTGAAAAATAATTGAAAAATAATTGAAGAATAGTTGGAAAATAATTGATAAATAATTGAAAACTAATTGAAAACTAATTGAAAAATAATTGAAAAATTATTGAAAAATAATTGAAGAATAGTTGAAAAATAATTGAAAAATAATTGAAAAATAATTGAAAACTAATTGAAAAATAATAGAAAAATAATTGAAAAATAATTGATGAATTGTTGAAAAATAATTGAAAAATAATTGAAAAATAATTGAAAAATAATTGAAAAATAATTGAAAAATAATTGAAGAATAGTTGAAAAATAATTGAAAAATAATTGAAAAATAATTGAAAAATAATTGAAAAATAATTGAAAAATAATTGAAAAATAATTGAAAAATTATTGAAAAATAATAGAAAAATAATTGAAAAATAATTGAAAAATAATTGAAAAATAATTGAAGAATAGTTGGAAAATAATTGATAAATAATTGAAAAATAATTGAAAACTAATTGAAAAATAATTGAAAAATTATTGAAAAATAATTGAAGAATAGTTGAAAAATAATTGAAAAATAATTGAAAAATAATTGAAAACTAATTGAAAAATAATTGAAAAAAAATTGAAAAATAATTGAAGAATAGTTGAAAAATAATTGAAGAATAGTTGAAAAATAATTGAAAAACAATTGAAAAATAATAGAAAAAAAATTGAAAAATAATTGAAAAGTAATTGAAAAATAATTGAAAAATAATTGAAAAATAATCGAAAAATAATTGAAAAATAATTGAAAAATAATTGAAAACTAATTGAAAAATAATTGAAAAATTATTGAAAAATAATTGAAGAATAGTTGAAAAATAATTGAAAAATAATTGAAAAATAATTGAAAAATAATTGAAAAATAATTGAAAAATAATTGAAAAATAATTGAAGAATAGTTGAAAAATAATTGAAGAATAGTTGAAAAATAATTGAAAAACAATTGAAAAATAATTGAAAAAAAATTGAAAAATAATTGAAAAAAATTGAAAAATAATTGAAAAATAATTGAAAAATAATTGAAGTGTAGTTAAAAAATAATTTAAAAATAATTGAAAAATAATTGAAAAATAATTGAAAAATAATTGAAAAATAATTGAAAAATAATTGAAAAATTATTGAAAAATAATAGAAAAATAATTGAAAAATAATTGAAAAATAATTGAAAAATAATTGAAGAATAGTTGGAAAATAATTGATAAATAATTGAAAAATAATTGAAAACTAATTGAAAAATAATTGAAAAATTATTGAAAAATAATTGAAGAATAGTTGAAAAATAATTGAAAAATAATTGAAAAATAATTGAAAACTAATTGAAAAATAATTGAAAAATAATTGAAAAATAATTGAAGAATAGTTGAAAAATAATTGAAGAATAGTTGAAAAATAATTGAAAAACAATTGAAAAATAATTGAAAAAAAATTGAAAAAAAATTGAAAAGTAATTGAAAAATAATTGAAAAATAATTGAAAAATAATCGAAAAATAATTGAAAAATAATTGAAAAATAATTGAAAAATAATTGAAAAATAATTGAAAAATAATTGAAAAATAATTGAAAAATAATTGAAAAATAATTGAAAAATAATTGAAAAATTATTGAAAAATAATAGAAAAATAATTGAAAAATAATTGAAAAATAATTGAAAAATAATTGAAGAATAGTTGGAAAATAATTGATAAATAATTGAAAAATAATTGAAAACTAATTGAAAAATAATTGAAAAATTATTGAAAAATAATTGAAGAATAGTTGAAAAATAATTGAAAAATAATTGAAAAATAATTGAAAACTAATTGAAAAATAATTGAAAAATAATTGATGAATTGTTGAAAAATAATAGAAAAATAATTGAAAAATAATTGAAAAATAATTGAAAAATAATTGAAAAATAATTGAAAAATAATTGAAAAATAATTGAAAAATAATTGAAACATAATTGAAAAATAATTGAAAAATAATCGAAAAAAATGGAAAAATAATTGAAAAATAATTGAAAAATAATTGAAAAATAATTTATGAATAGTTGAAAAATAATTGAAAAATAATTGAAAAATAATTGAAAAATAATTGAAAAATAATTGAAAAATAATGGAAAAATAATGGAAAAATAATTGAAAAATAATTGAAAAATAATTGAAAAAAAATTGGAATATAATAATTGAAAAATAATTGAAAAATAATTGAAAAATAATTGAAAAATAATTGAAAAGTAATTGAAAAATAATAGAAAAATAATTGAAAAATAATTGATAAATAATTGAAAAATAATTGAAAAATAATTGAAAAGTAATTGAAAAATAATTGAAAAATAATTGAAAAATAATTGAAAAATAATTTAAAAATAATTGAAAAATAATTGAAAAATAATTGAAAATTAATTGAAGTATAGTTGAAAAATAATTTAAAAATAATTGAAAACTAATTGAAAAATAATTGAAAAATAATTGAAAAATAATTAAAAAATAATTGAAAAATAATTGAAAAATAATTGAAAAATAATTGAAGAATAGTTGAAAAATAATTGAAAAATAATTGAAAACTAATTGAAAAATAATTGAAAAATAATTGAAATATAATTGAAGAATAGTTGAAAAATAATTGAAAAATAATTGAAAAATAATTGAAATAAAATTGAAGAATAATTGAAAAATAATTGAAAAATAATTGAAAAATAATTGAAAAATAATTGAAAACTAACAGAAAAATAATTGAAAAAGAATTGAGAAATAATTGAAAAGTAATTGAAAAATAATGGAAAAATAATTGAAAAATAATTGAAAATTAATTGAAGAATAGTTGAAAAATAATTGAAACATAATTGAAAACTAATTGAAAAATAATTGAAAAATAATTGAAAAATAATTGAAAAATAATTGAAAAATAATTGAAAAATAATTGAAAAATAATTGAAAAATAATTGAAAAATAAATGAAAAGTAATTGAAAAATAATTGAAAAATAATTGAAAAATAATTGAAAAATAATTGAAAACTAATTGAAAAATAATTGAAAAATAATTGAAAAATAATTGAAAAATAATTGAAAAATAATTGGATAATAATAATTGAAAAATATTTGAAAAACAATTAAAAAATAATTGAAAAATAATTAAAAAATAATAGAAAAATAATTGAAAAATAATTGAAAAATTATTGAAAAATACTTGAAAAATAATTAAAAAATAATTATAAAATATTTGAAAAATAATTGAAAAATAATTGAAAAATAATATAAGAATAATTGAAAAATAATTGAAAAATAATTGAAAAAAAATTAAAAAATAATTGAAAAATAATTGAAAAATAATGGAAAAATAATTGAAAAATAATTGAAAAATAATTGAAAAATAATTGAAAAATAATTGTAAAATTATTGAAATATAATTGAAATATAATTGAAAAATAATTAAGAAATAATTAAAAAATAATTGAAAAATAATTGAAAAATAATTCAAAAATAATTCAAAAATAGTTGAAAAATAATGGAAAAATAATGGAAAAATAATTGAAAAACAATTGAAAAATAATTGAAAAAAAATTGGAATATAATAATTGAAAAATAATTGAAAAATAATTGAAAAATAATTGAAAAATAATTGAAAAGTAATTGAAAAATAATAGAAAAATAATTGAAAAATAATTGATAAATAATTGAAAAATAATTGAAAAATAATTGAAAAGTAATTGAAAAATAATTGAAAAATAATTGAAAAATAATTGAAAAATAATTGAAAAATAATTGAAAAATAATTGAAAAATAATTGAAAATTAATTGAAGTATAGTTGAAAAATAATTGAAAAATAATTGAAAACTAATTGAAAAATAATTGAAAAATAATTGAAAAATAATTCAAAAATAATTGAAAAATAATTGAAAAATTATTGAAAAATAATTGAAGAATAGTTGAAAAATAATTGAAAAATAATTGAAAACTAATTGAAAAATAATTGAAAAATAATTGAAATATAATTGAAGAATAGTTGAAAAATAATTGAAAAATAATTGAAAAATAATTGAAATATAATTGAAGAATAATTGAAAAATAATTTGAAAAATAATTGAAAAATAATTGAAAAATAATTGAAAACTAACAGAAAAATTATTGAAAAATAATTGAGAAATAATTGAAAAGTAATTGAAAAATAATGGAAAAATAATTGAAAAATAATTGAAAATTAATTGAAGAATAGTTGAAAAATAATTGAAACATAATTGAAAACTAATTGAAAAATAATTGAAAAATAATTGAAAAATAATTGAAAAATAATTGAAAAATAATTGAAAAATAATTGAAAAATAATTGAAAAATAATTGAAAAATAAATGAAAAGTAATTGAAAAATAATTGAAAAATAATTGAAAAATAATTGAAAAATAATTGAAAACTAATTGAAAAATAATTGAAAAATAATTGAAAAATAATTGAAAAATAATGGAAAAATAATTGGATAATAATAATTGAAAAATATTTGAAAAACAATTAAAAAATAATTGAAAAATAATTAAAAAATAATAGAAAAATAATTGAAAAATAATTGAAAAATTATTGAAAAATACTTGAAAAATAATTAAAAAATAATTATAAAATATTTGAAAAATAATTGAAAAATAATTGAAAAATAATATAAGAATAATTGAAAAATAATTGAAAAATAATTGAAAAAAAATTAAAAAATAATTGAAAAATAATTGAAAAATAATGGAAAAATAATTGAAAAATAATTGAAAAATAATTGAAAAATAATTGAAAAATAATTGTAAAATTATTGAAATATAATTGAAATATAATTGAAAAATAATTAAAAAATAATTAAAAAATAATTGAAAAATAATTGAAAAATAATTAAAAAATAATTCAAAAATAGTTGAAAAATAATGGAAAAATAATGGAAAAATAATTGAAAAACAATTGAAAAATAATTGAAAAAAAATTGGAATATAATAATTGAAAAATAATTGAAAAATAATTGAAAAATAATTGAAAAATAATTGAAAAGTAATTGAAAAATAATAGAAAAATAATTGAAAAATAATTGATAAATAATTGAAAAATAATTGAAAAATAATTGAAAAGTAATTGAAAAATAATTGAAAAATAATTGAAAAATAATTGAAAAATAATTGAAAAATAATTGAAAAATAATTGAAAAATAATTGAAAATTAATTGAAGTATAGTTGAAAAATAATTGAAAAATAATTGAAAACTAATTGAAAAATAATTGAAAAATAATTGAAAAATAATTCAAAAATAATTCAAAAATAATTGAAAAATTATTGAAAAATAATTGAAGAATAGTTGAAAAATAATTGAAAAATAATTGAAAACTAATTGAAAAATAATTGAAAAATAATTGAAATATAATTGAAGAATAGTTGAAAAATAATTGAAAAATAATTGAAAAATAATTGAAATATAATTGAAGAATAATTGAAAAATAATTTGAAAAATAATTGAAAAATAATTGAAAAATAATTGAAAACTAACAGAAAAATTATTGAAAAATAATTGAGAAATAATTGAAAAGTAATTGAAAAATAATGGAAAAATAATTGAAAAATAATTGAAAATTAATTGAAGAATAGTTGAAAAATAATTGAAACATAATTGAAAACTAATTGAAAAATAATTGAAAAATAATTGAAAAATAATTGAAAAAAATTGGAATATAATAATTGAAAAATAATTGAAAAATAATTGAAAAATAATTGAAAAAAAATTGAAAAGTAATTGGAAAATAGTTGAAAAATAATTGAAATATAATTGAAAAATAATTGAAAAATAATTGAAAAATAATTGAAAAATAATTGATAAATAATTGAAAAATAATTGAAAAATAATTGAAAAGTAATTGAAAAATAATTGAAAAATAATTGGAATATAATAATTGAAAAATAATTGAAAAATAATTGAAAAATAATTGAAAAAAAATTGAAAAGTAATTGGAAAATAGTTGAAAAATAATTGAAAAATAATTGAAAAATAATTGAAAAATAATGGAAAAATAATTGAAAAATAATTGAAAAATAATTGAAAAATAATTGAAAAATAATTGAAAAATAATTGAAATATAATTGAAAAATAATTGAAAAATAATTGAAAAATAATTGAAGAATAGTTGAAAAATAATTGAAAAATAATTGAAAAATTAATTGAAAAATAATTGAAAAATAAATGAAATATAATTGAAGAATAGTTGAAAAATATTTGAAAAATAATTGAAAAATAATTGAAAAATAATTGAAAAATAATTGAAAAATAATTAGCTAATAATAATTGAAATATAATTGAAAAATAATAGAAAAATAATTAAAAAATATTGAAAAATAATTCAAAAATAATTAAAAAATAATTGAAAAATAATTGAAAAATAATTGAAAAGTAATTCATAAATAATTGAAAAATAATTGAAAAATAATTGAAAAATAATTGAAGAATAGTTGAAAAATAATTGAAAAATAATTGAAAAATAATTGAAAAATAATTGAAAAATAAATGAAAAATAATTGAAAAATAATTGAAAAATAATTGAAAAATAATTGAAAAATAATTGAAAAATAATTGAAAAATAATTGGCTAATAATAATTGAAATATAATTGAAAAATAATAGAAAAATAAGTAAAAATAATTGAAAAATAATTGAAAAATAATTGGATAATAATAATTGAAAAATAATTGAAAAATAATTAAAAAATATTGAAAAATAATTCAAAAATAATTAAAAAATAATTGAAAAATAATTGAAAAATTATTGAAAAGTAATTGAAAAATAATTGACAAATAATTGAAAAATAATTGAAAAATAATTGAAAAATAATATAAGAATAATTGAAAAATAATTGAAAAATAATTGAAAAAAAATTGAAAAATAGTATAAGAATAATTGAAAACTAATTGAAAAATAATTGAAAAAAAATAATAATTGAAAACTAATAGAAAAATAATTGAAAAATACTGGAAAAATAATTGAAAAATAATGGAATAATAATTGAAATATAATTGAAAAATAATTGAAAAATTATTGAAAAATAATTGAAAAATATTGGAAAAATAGTTGAAAAATAATTGAAAGATAATTGAAAAATAGTATAAGAATAATTGAAAACTAATTGAAAAATAATTGAAAAAAAAAAAAATTGAAAACTAATTTAAAAATAATTGAAAAATAATGGAAAAATAATTGAAAAATAATTGAAAAATAATTGAAAAATAATTGAAAATAATTGAAAAATAATTGAAAAATAATTGAAGAATAGTTGAAAAATAATTGAAAAATAATTGAAAAATAATTGAAAAATAATTGAAAAATAAATGAAAAATAATTGAAAAATAATTGAAAAATAATGGAAAAATAATTGAAAAATAATTGAAAAATAATTGAAAAATAATTGAAAAATAATATAAGAATAATTGAAAAATAATTGAAAAATAATTGAAAAAAAATTGAAAAATAATATAAGAATAATTGAAAAATAATTGAAAAATAATTGAAAAATAATATAAGAATAATTGAAAAATAATTGAAAAATAATTGAAAAAAAAAATTGAAAACTAATTGAAAAATAATTGAAAAATAATAGAAAAATAATTGAAAAATAATTGAAAAGTAATTGAAGAATAATTGAAAAATAATTGAAAAATAATTGAAATATAATTGAAAAATAATTGAAAAATTAATGAAAAATAATTGAAAAATAATTGAAAAATAATTGAAAAATAATTGAAAAATAATTGAAAAGTAATTGAAAAATAATTGAAAAATAATTGAAAAATAATTGAAAAATAATTGAAAAATAATCGAAAAATAATTGTAAAATTATTGAAATATAATTGAAAAATAATTGAAAAACAATTGAAAAGTAATTGAAAAATAATTGAAAAGTAATTGAAAAATAATAGAAAAATAGTTGAAAAATAATTGAAAAATAATTAAAAAATAATTGAAAAATAATTGAAAAATAATTGAAAAACAATTGAAAAATAATTGAAAAATAATTGAAAAGTAAATGAAAAATAATAGAAAAATAATTGAAAAATAATTGAAAAATAGTTGAAAAGTAATTGATAAATAATTGAAAAATAATTGAAAAATAATTGAAAAATAATTGAAAAATAATTGAAAAATAATTGAAAAATAATTGAAAAATAATTGAAAAATAATTGAAAAATAATTGAAAAATAATTGAAAAATAATTGAAAAATAATTGAAAAATAATTGAAAAATAATTTACGAATAGTTGAAAAATGATTGAAAAATAATTGAAAAGTAATTGAAAAATAATTGAAAAATAATGGAAAAATAATTGAAAAATAATAGAATAATAATTGAAAAATAATTGAGAAATAATTGAAAAATTATTGAAAAATAATTGAAAAATATTTGAAAAATAGTTGGAAAATAATTGAAAGATAATTGAAAAATAATTTAAAAATAATTGAAAAATAATTGAAAAATAGTTGAAAAGTAATTGATAAATAATTGAAAAATAATTGAAAAATAATTGAAAAATAATTGAAAAATAATTGAAAAATAATTGAAAAATAATTGAAAAGTAATATAAGAATAATTGAAAAATAATTGAAAAGTAATATAAGAACAATCGATAAATAATTGAAAAATAATTGAAAAAAAAATTAAAAATAATTGAAAACTAATTTAAAAATAATTGAAAAATAATGGAAAAATAATGGAAAAATAATTGAAAAATAATGGAATAATAATTGAAAAATAATGGAATAATAATTGAAATGTGACGTCCCACTATTTTTCGCACGTTCCTATTTAATAATACACCAGTAAACCTCAGAATCACTCCACCAAAGTCCCTCAAATTCAATTATTACCCCTTTTCCCCAATCGCTGATCACCTCGATGATGTACCTTAGCGGTCCCCATCTCGAGATGGTCAGTACGAAACCACCTTCACTTATTCGCCCAACGAGGCACGAATTCCCTCCTCAAAACTAAATCGAAACAAGTCCCTCGCCCCAAAATCTTCTTAAACCGAGACCACGTCTCACTCCTTCTCTAAGACCCTCCGAGTCCAAGCCACTTTAACCCCTTTCCTATAAAACACCCAAAATCCCTTCGACGAGTTGAATATCTCCAAATACCGTTCATAAAAACCCAAGAAGCCTAACTGCGAAGAATACCTGGCGTACGTGCCGTAAATGTATTCTAATAATAGAATATTATAGAAAAACCCCGGAAGTCCTTCTACGCATAATTCGTAAATTGTGTCAAGGTCCTTACCGCATACAACCCCCGCAAGGACCGCGCGTAAATCATATAAATACGAAGGATCGAGAGGCCAGAGCTCTCTTCTTCGACAGTAATTACTGTGAAAGTATCTCTTTTATAAAAATATACAAAGTGTAAATTCAGTGCTCTACGGCAAATACTGTAAGCATTTATTATTATCTATTATTGTGCATATCGCCTCCATACCATATACCATTTATGTATTATTTCATTTATCTATGCTTATTGCAATCATACATATTTTGTATTACTAATACTATTACTTTTATATAATCTTGTTAACGTTTATTTTGATTATATATATTTGTCTTATAACCACATATTATTCTATGATTTATATCGTACCTCATGTCCATACATACATACAAATGTTACAATCATATTATAAATATTATATGTGAATCCTAAAACCCCACGCATAATAACCGCTCTAACAAAGTTAATAAACCGCTTTGTTTTAAATCACGCTTCAACTTATTTGTGTTCAACCACTGGTACGAAACATCTAAAATCCAAATACACGAGTTAGTGAAACAGCTGATTCCGATTCGCGAGCTCGGGAGCAGTGACTGTGTTTACAAACATATCTTTGCATAGCCTGTGTATAGCTGCACGTCCAAACGTGCTTCTCAGAAATATTACGAGAAACTTTTTGTGCCTATGCAGCAGTAAATCCAATTAGGCAAAACCAAAATAAAGTGCTAACGGGTGTTACCCCAAATCATAACAATCTAACCATTCCCTGGTCGTTCAGTGCTACGAATCTGGTATTCGCGCCTAAAATCCTGCTCTCTGCAGTGCCACGAATCTGGCATTCGCGCCTGTATTCCTAAGAACGTTCGGTGCTACGAATCTGGTATTCGTGCCTGAATCCTACTCTCCGCAGTGCCACGAATCTGGCATTCGCGCCTGTATTCCTAAGAACGTTCGGTGCTACGAATCTGGTATTCGTGCCTGAATCCTACTCTCCGCAGTGCCACGAATCTGGCATTCGCGCCTGTATTCCTAAGAACATTCGGTGCTACGAATCTGGTATTCGTGCCTGAATTCCTACCTTCCGCAGTGTCACGAATCTGGCATTCGCGCCTGCATACCCTCAGACGTTCCGTGCACGAATCCTGCATTCGAGCCAGAATTTCTATCTTCCGCAGAGCCACGAATCTGGCATTCGCGCCTGCATACCCTCAGACGTTCCGTGCACGAATCCTGCATTCGAGCCAGAATTTCTATCTTCCGCAGAGCCACGAATCTGGCATTCGCGCCTGCGTTCCCTCAAGTATTACCCCATCTATGCCACAGCCCTAAAGACCTCACCCGGGACGTGACAGAAATATAATTGAAAAATAATTGAAAAATTATTGAAAAATAATTGAAAAATATTGGAAAAATAGTTGAAAAATAATAGAAAGATAATTGAAAAATAATTTAAAGTAATGGAAAAATAATTGAAAAATAATTGAAAAGTAATTCATAAATAATTGAAAAATAATTGAAAAATAATTGAAAAATAATTGAAAAATAATTGAAAAATAATTGAAAAATAATTAAAAAATAATTGAAAAATAATTGAAAAATAATTGAAAAATAATTGAAAAATTATTGAAAAATAATAGAAAAATAATTGAAAAATAATTGAAAAATAATTGAAAAATAATCGAAAAAAATGGAAAAATAATTGAAAAATAATTGAAAAATAATTGGCTAATAATAATTGAAATATAATTGAAAAATAATAGAAAAATAAGTAAAAATAATTGAAAAATAATTGAAAAATAATTGAAAAATAATTGAAATATAATTGAAAAATAACTGAAAAATAATTGAAAAATAATTGAAAAATAATTGAAAAAAATTGAAAAATAATTGAAATCTAATTAAAAAATAATTGAAAACTAATTTAAAAATAATTTAAAAATAATTGAAAAATAATTGAAAAATAATTGAAAAATAAATGAAAAATAATTGAAAAATAATTGAAAAATAATTGAAAAATAATTGAAAAATAATTGAAAAATAATTGAAAAATAATTGAAAAATAATTGGCTAATAATAATTGAAATATAATTGAAAAATAATAGAAAAATAAGTAAAAATAATTGAAAAATAATTGAAAAATAATTGGATAATAATAATTGAAAAATAATTGAAAAATAATTAAAAAATATTGAAAAATAATTCAAAAATAATTCAAAAATAATTGAAAAATAATTGAAAAATTATTGAAAAGTAATTGAAAAATAATATAAGAATAATTGAAAAATAATTGAAAAATAATTGAAAAAGAATTGAAAAATAGTATAAGAATAATTGAAAAATAATTGAAAAATAATTGAAAAAAAAAATTGAAAACTAATTGAAAAATAATTGAAAAATAATTGAAGAATAGTTGAAAAATAATTGAAAAATAATTGAAAAATAATTGAAAAATAATTGAAAAATAAATGAAAAATAATTGAAAAATAATTGAAAAATAATTGAAAAATAATTGAAAAATAATTGAAAAATAATTGGCTAATAATAATTGAAATATAATTGAAAAATAATAGAAAAATAATTAAAAAATATTGAAAAATAATTCAAAAATAATTAAAAAATAATTGGAAAATAATTGAAAAATAATTGAAAAGTAATTCATAAATAATTGAAAAATAATTGAAAAATAATTGAAAAATAATTGAAGAATAGTTGAAAAATAATTGAAAAATAATTGAAAAATAATTGAAAAATAATTGAAAAATAATTGAAAAATAATTGAAAAATAATTGAAAAATAATTGAAAAATAATTGAAAAATAATTGAAAAATAATTGAAAAATAATTGAAAAATAATTGGCTAATAATAATTGAAATATAATTGAAAAATAATAGAAAAATAAGTAAAAATAATTGAAAAATAATTG
Organism: Andrena trimmerana; assembly: GCA_951215215.1. Classification (NCBI taxonomy): domain Eukaryota; kingdom Metazoa; phylum Arthropoda; class Insecta; order Hymenoptera; family Andrenidae; genus Andrena; species Andrena trimmerana. The sequence continues at coordinate 101,282 of CATNUO010000198.1, read as the reverse complement.
AAAAATAATTGGATAATAATTGAAAAATAATTGAAAAGTAATTGAAAAATAATAGAAAAATAATTGAAAAATAATTGAAAAATAATTGAAAAATAATTGAAAAATAATTGAAAAGTAATTGAAAAATAATTGAAAAATAATTGAAAAATAATTGAAAAATAATTGAAAAATAATTGAAAAATAATTGAAAAATAATTGAAAATTAATTGAAGTATAGTTGAAAAATAATTGAAAAATAATTGAAAGCTAATTGAAAAATAATTGAAAAATAATTGAAAAATAATTGAAAAATAATTGAAAAATAATTGAAAAATAATTGAAGAATAGTTGAAAAATAATTGAAAAATAATTGAAAACTAATTGAAAAATAATTGAAAAATAATTGAAATATAATTGAAGAATAGTTGAAAAATAATTGAAAAATAATTGAAAAATAATTGAAAAATAATTGAAAAATAATTGAAAAATAATTGAAAAATAATTGAAAAATAATTGAAAACTAACAGAAAAATAATTGAAAAATAATTGAGAAATAATTGAAAAATAATTGAAAAATAATGGAAAAATAATTGAAAAATAATTGAAAATTAATTGAAGAATAGTTGAAAAATAATTGAAAAATAATTGAAAACTAATTGAAAAATAATTGAAAAATAATTGAAAAATAATTGAAAAATAATTGAAAAGTAATTGAAAAATAATGGAAAAATAATTGAAAAAAATGAAAAATAATTGAAAAATAATTGAAAAATAATTGAAAAATAATTGAAGAATAGTTGAAAAATAATTGAAAAATAATTGAAAACTAATTGAAAAATAATTGAAAAATAATTGAAATATAATTGAAGAATAGTTGAAAAATAATTGAAAAATAATTGAAAAATAATTGAAAAATAATTGATAAAGAATTGAAGAATTGTTGAAAAAGAATTGAAAAATAATTAAAAAATATTTGAAAAATAATTGAAAAATAAATGAAAAATAATTGAAAAATAATTGAAAAAGAATTGAAGAATTGTTGAAAAAGAATTGAAAAATAATTAAAAAATATTTGAAAAATAATTGAAAAATAAATGAAAAATAATTGAAAAATAATTGAAAAATAATTGAAAAATAATTGATGAATAGTTGAAAAATAATTGAAAAATAATTGAAAAGTAATTGAAAAATAATTGAAAAATAATTGAAAAATAATGGAAAAATAATTGAAAAATAATTGAAAAATAATTGAAAAATAATTGAAAAAAAATTGGAATATAATAATTGAAAAATAATTGAAAAATAATTGAAAAATAATTGAAAAATAATTGCAAAGTAATTGAAAAATAATAGAAAAATATTTGAAAAATAGTTGATAAATAATTGAAAAAAAATTGAATAATAATTGAAAAATAGTTGATAAATAATTGAAAAATAATTGAAAAATAATTGAAAACTAACAGAAAAATAATTGAAAAATAATTGAGAAATAATTGAAAAATAATTGAAAAATAATGGAAAAATAATTGAAAAATAATTGAAAATTAATTGAAGAATAGTTGAAAAATAATTGAAAAATAATTGAAAACTAATTGAAAAATAATTGAAAAATAATTGAAAAATAATTGAAAAATAATTGAAAAATAATTGAAAAATAATTGGATAATAATAATTGAAAAATAATTGAAAAATAATTGAAAATTAATTGAAGTATAGTTGAAGAATAATTGAAAAATAATTGAAAACTAATTGAAAAATAATTGAAAAATAATTGAAAAATAATTGAAAAATAATTGAAAAATAATTGAAAAATAATATAAGAATAATTGAAAAATAATTGAAAAATAATTGAAAAAAAATTAAAAAATAATTGAAAAATAATTGAAAAATAATGGAAAAATAATTGAAAAATAATTGAAAAATAATTGAAAAATAATTGAAGAATAGTTGAAAAATAATTGAAAAATAATTGAAAAATAATTGAAAAATAATTGAAAAATAAATGAAAAATAATTGAAAAATAATTGAAAAATAATTGAAAAATAATTGAAAAATAATCGAAAAAAAATTGAAAAATAATTGAAAAATAATTGAAAAGTAATTGAAAAATAATTGAAAAATAATTGAAAAATAATTGAAAAATAATTGAAAAATAATTGAAAAATAATTGAAAAATAATTGAAGAATAGTTGAAAAATAATTGAAAAATAATTGAAAACTAATTGAAAAATAATTGAAAAATAATTGAAATATAATTGAAGAATAGTTGAAAAATAATTGAAAAATAATTGAAAAATAATTGAAATATAATTGAAAAATAATTGAAAAATAATTGAAAAGTAATTGAAAAATAATTGAAAAATAATTGAAAAATAATTGAAAAATAATTTAAAAGTAATTGAAAAATAATTGAAAAATAATTGAAAAATAATTGAAAAAGAATTGAAAAATAATTGAAAAATAATTGAAATATAATTGAAGAATAGTTGAAAAATAATTGAAAAATAATTGAAAAATAATTGAAATATAATTGAAGAATAGTTGAAAAATAATTGAATAATAATTGAAAAATAATTGAAAAATAATTGAAAAATAATTGAAAAATAATTGAAAAATAATTGAAAACAAACAGAAAAATAATTGAAAAATAATTGAGAAATAATTGAAAAATAATTGAAAAATAATGGAAAAATAATTGAAAAATAATTGAAAATTAATTGAAGAATAGTTGAAAAATAATTGAAAAATAATTGAAAAATAATTGAAAAATAATTGAAAAATAGTTGAAAAATAATTGAAAAATAATTGAAAAATAATTGAAAAATTATTGAAAAATAATTGAAGAATTGTTGAAAAATAATTGAAAAATAATTAAAAAATAATTGAAAAATAATTGAAAAATAATTGAAAAATAATTGAAAAATAATTGAAAAATAATTGAAGAATAGTTGAAAAATAATGGAAAAATAATTGAAAAATAATTGAAAAATAATTGAAAAATAATTGAAAAATAATTGAAAAATAATTGAAAAATAATTGAAAAATTATTGAAAAATAATAGAAAAATAATTGAAAAATAATTGAAAAATAATTGAAGAATAGTTGGAAAATAATTGATAAATAATTGAAAAATAATTGAAAACTAATTGAAAAATAATTGAAAAATAATTGAAGAATAGTTGAAAAATAATTGAAAAATAATTGAAAAATAATTGAAAAATAATTGAAAAATAATTGAAAAATAATTGAAAAATAATTGAAAAATTATTGAAAAATAATTGAAAAATAATTGAAAAATAATTGAAAAATAATTGAAAAATAATTGAAAAATAATTGAAAAATAATTGAAAAATAATTGAAGAATAGTTGAAAAATAATTGAAAAATAATTGAAAAATAATTAAAAAATAATTGAAAAATAATTGAAAAATAATTGAAAAATAATTGAAAAATTATTGAAAAATAATAGAAAAATAATTGAAAAATAATTGAAAAATAATTGAAAAATAATCGAAAAAAATGGAAAAATAATTGAAAAATAATTGAAAAATAATTGAAAAATAATTGAAAAATAATTGAAAAATAATTGAAAAATAATTGAAAAATAATTGAAAAATAATTGAAAAATAATTTAAGAATAGTTGAAAAATAATTGAAAAATAATTGAAAAATAATTGAAGAATAGTTGAAAAATAGTTGAAAAATAATTGAAAAATAATTGAAAAATAATTGAAGAATAGTTGAAAAATAGTTGAAAAATAATTGAAAAATAATTGAAAAATAATTAAAAAATAATTGAAAAATAATTGAAAAATAATTGAAAAATAATTGAAAAATTATTGAAAAATAATAGAAAAATAATTGAAAAATAATTGAAAAATAATTGAAAAATAATCGAAAAAAATGGAAAAATAATTGAAAAATAATTGAAAAATAATTGAAAAATAATTGAAAAATAATTGAAAAATAATTGAAAAATAATTGAAAAATAATTGAAAAATAATTGAAAAATAATTGAAAAATAATTGAAAAATAATTGAAGAATAGTTGAAAAATAATTGAAAAATAATTGAAAAATAATTGAAAAATAATTGAAAAATAATTGAAAAATAATTGAAAAATAATTGAAAAATTATTGAAAAATAATAGAAAAATAATTGAAAAATAATTGAAAAATAATTGAAAAATAATTGAAGAATAGTTGGAAAATAATTGATAAATAATTGAAAAATAATTGAAAACTAATTGAAAAATAATTGAAAAATAATTGAAGAATAGTTGAAAAATAATTGAAAAATAATTGAAAAATAATTGAAAAATAATTGAAAAATAATTGAAAAATAATTGAAAAATAATTGAAAAATTATTGAAAAATAATTGAAAAATAATTGAAAAATAATTGAAAAATAATTGAAAAATAATTGAAAAATAATTGAAAAATAATTGAAAAATAATTGAAAAATAATTGAAGAATAGTTGAAAAATAATTGAAAAATAATTGAAAAATAATTGAAAAATAATTGAAAAATAATTGAAAAATAATTGAAAAATAATTGAAATATTATTGAAAAATAATCGAAAAATAATTGAAAAATAATTGAAAAATAATTGAAAAATAATCGAAAAAAATGGAAAAATAATTGAAAAATAATTGAAAAATAATTGAAAAATAATTGAAAAATAATTGAAAAATAATTGAAAAATAATTGAAAAATAATTGAAAAATAATTGAAAAATAATTGAAAAATAATTTAAGAATAGTTGAAAAATAATTGAAAAATAAGTGAAAAATAATTGAAAAATAATTGAAAAATAATTGAAAAATAATTGAAAAATAATTGAAAAATAATTGAAAAATAGTTGAAAAATAATTGAAAAATAATTGAAAAATAATAGAAAAACAATTGAAAAAAAATTGAAAAAAATTGAAAAATAATTGTAAAATAATTGAAAAATAATTGAAGAATAGTTGAAAAATAATTGAAAAATAATTGAAAAATAATTGAAAACTAATTGATAAATAATTGAAAAATAATTGAAAAATAATTGAAGAATAGTTGAAAAATAATTGAAGAATAGTTGAAAAATAATTGAAAAATAATTGAAAAATAATTGAAAAAAATTGAAAAATAATTGAAAAGTAATGGAAAAATAATTGAAAAATAATTGAAAAATAATTGAAAAATAATTGAAGAATAATTGAAGAATAGTTGAAAAGTAATTGAAAAATAATTGAAAAATAATTGAAAAATAATTGAAAAATAATTGAAAAATAATTGAAAAATTATTGAAAAATAATAGAAAAATAATTGAAAAATAATTGAAAAATAATTGAAAAATAATCGAAAAAAATGGAAAAATAATTGAAAAATAATTGAAAAATAATTGAAAAATAATTGAAAAATAATTGAAAAATAATTGAAAAATAATTGAAAAATAATTGAAAAATAATTTAAGAATAGTTGAAAAATAATTGAAAAATAAGTGAAAAATAATTGAAAAATAATTGAAAAATAATTGAAAAATAATTGAAAAATAACTGAAAAATAATTGAAAAATAGTTGAAAAATAATTGAAAAATAATTGAAAAATAATAGAAAAATAATTGAAAAAAAAATTGAAAAAAATTGAAAAATAATTGTAAAATAATTGAAGAATAATTGAAGAATAGTTGAAAAATAATTGAAGAATAGTTGAAAAATAATTGAAAAATAATTGAAAAATAATTGAAAAAAATTGAAAAATAATTGAAAAATAATTGAAAAATAATTGAAAAATAATTGAAAAATAATTGAAATATAATTGAAGAATAGTTGAAAAGTAATTGAAAAATAATTGAAAAATAATTGAAAAATAATTGAATAATAATTGAAAAATAATTGAAAAATAATTGAAAAATAATTGAAGAATAGTTGAAAAATAATTGAAAAATAATTGAAAAATAATTGAAAAATAATTGAAAAATAATTGAAAAATAATTGAGAAATAATTGAAAAATAGTTGAAAAATAATTGAAAAATAATTGAAGAATAGTTGAAAAATAATTGAAAAATAATTGAAAAATAATAGAAAAATAATTGAAAAATAATTGAAAAATAATTGAAAAATAATCGAAGAATAGTTGAAAAATAATTGAAAAATAATTGAAAAATAATTGAAAACTAATTGAAAAATAATCGAAAAATAATTGAAAAAAAATCGAAAATAATTGAAAAATAATTGAAAAATAATTGAAAATAATTGAAAAATAATTGATAAATAATTGAAAACTAATTGAAAAATAATTGAAAAATAATTGAAAAATAATTGAAAAATAATTGAAAAATAATTGAAAAATAATATAAGAATAATTGAAAAATAATTGAAAAATAATTGAAAAAAAATTAAAAAATAATTGAAAAATAATTGAAAAATAATGGAAAAATAATTGAAAAATAATTGAAAAATAATTGAAAAATAATTGAAGAATAGTTGAAAAATAATTGAAAAATAATTGAAAAATAATTGAAAAATAATTGAAAAATAAATGAAAAATAATTGAAAAATAATTGAAAAATAATTGAAAAATAATTGAAAAATAATTGAAAAAAAATTGAAAAATAATTGAAAAATAATTGAAAAGTAATTGAAAAATAATTGAAAAATAATTGAAAAATAATTGAAAAATAATTGAAAAATAATTGAAAAATAATTGAAAAATAATTGAAGAATAGTTGAAAAATAATTGAAAAATAATTGAAAACTAATTGAAAAATAATTGAAAAATAATTGAAATATAATTGAAGAATAGTTGAAAAATAATTGAAAAATAATTGAAAAATAATTGAAATATAATTGAAAAATAATTGAAAAATAATTGAAAAGTAATTGAAAAATAATTGAAAAATAATTGAAAAATAATTGAAAAATAATTTAAAAGTAATTGAAAAATAATTGAAAAATAATTGAAAAATAATTGAAAAAGAATTGAAAAATAATTGAAAAATAATTGAAATATAATTGAAGAATAGTTGAAAAATAATTGAAAAATAATTGAAAAATAATTGAAATATAATTGAAGAATAGTTGAAAAATAATTGAATAATAATTGAAAAATAATTGAAAAATAATTGAAAAATAATTGAAAAATAATTGAAAAATAATTGAAAACAAACAGAAAAATAATTGAAAAATAATTGAGAAATAATTGAAAAATAATTGAAAAATAATGGAAAAATAATTGAAAAATAATTGAAAATTAATTGAAGAATAGTTGAAAAATAATTGAAAAATAATTGAAAAATAATTGAAAAATAATTGAAAAATAGTTGAAAAATAATTGAAAAATAATTGAAAAATAATTGAAAAATTATTGAAAAATAATTGAAGAATTGTTGAAAAATAATTGAAAAATAATTAAAAAATAATTGAAAAATAATTGAAAAATAATTGAAAAATAATTGAAAAATAATTGAAAAATAATTGAAGAATAGTTGAAAAATAATGGAAAAATAATTGAAAAATAATTGAAAAATAATTGAAAAATAATTGAAAAATAATTGAAAAATAATTGAAAAATAATTGAAAAATTATTGAAAAATAATAGAAAAATAATTGAAAAATAATTGAAAAATAATTGAAGAATAGTTGGAAAATAATTGATAAATAATTGAAAAATAATTGAAAACTAATTGAAAAATAATTGAAAAATAATTGAAGAATAGTTGAAAAATAATTGAAAAATAATTGAAAAATAATTGAAAAATAATTGAAAAATAATTGAAAAATAATTGAAAAATAATTGAAAAATTATTGAAAAATAATTGAAAAATAATTGAAAAATAATTGAAAAATAATTGAAAAATAATTGAAAAATAATTGAAAAATAATTGAAAAATAATTGAAGAATAGTTGAAAAATAATTGAAAAATAATTGAAAAATAATTAAAAAATAATTGAAAAATAATTGAAAAATAATTGAAAAATAATTGAAAAATTATTGAAAAATAATAGAAAAATAATTGAAAAATAATTGAAAAATAATTGAAAAATAATCGAAAAAAATGGAAAAATAATTGAAAAATAATTGAAAAATAATTGAAAAATAATTGAAAAATAATTGAAAAATAATTGAAAAATAATTGAAAAATAATTGAAAAATAATTGAAAAATAATTTAAGAATAGTTGAAAAATAATTGAAAAATAATTGAAAAATAATTGAAGAATAGTTGAAAAATAGTTGAAAAATAATTGAAAAATAATTGAAAAATAATTGAAGAATAGTTGAAAAATAGTTGAAAAATAATTGAAAAATAATTGAAAAATAATTAAAAAATAATTGAAAAATAATTGAAAAATAATTGAAAAATAATTGAAAAATTATTGAAAAATAATAGAAAAATAATTGAAAAATAATTGAAAAATAATTGAAAAATAATCGAAAAAAATGGAAAAATAATTGAAAAATAATTGAAAAATAATTGAAAAATAATTGAAAAATAATTGAAAAATAATTGAAAAATAATTGAAAAATAATTGAAAAATAATTGAAAAATAATTGAAAAATAATTGAAAAATAATTGAAGAATAGTTGAAAAATAATTGAAAAATAATTGAAAAATAATTGAAAAATAATTGAAAAATAATTGAAAAATAATTGAAAAATAATTGAAAAATTATTGAAAAATAATAGAAAAATAATTGAAAAATAATTGAAAAATAATTGAAAAATAATTGAAGAATAGTTGGAAAATAATTGATAAATAATTGAAAAATAATTGAAAACTAATTGAAAAATAATTGAAAAATAATTGAAGAATAGTTGAAAAATAATTGAAAAATAATTGAAAAATAATTGAAAAATAATTGAAAAATAATTGAAAAATAATTGAAAAATAATTGAAAAATTATTGAAAAATAATTGAAAAATAATTGAAAAATAATTGAAAAATAATTGAAAAATAATTGAAAAATAATTGAAAAATAATTGAAAAATAATTGAAAAATAATTGAAGAATAGTTGAAAAATAATTGAAAAATAATTGAAAAATAATTGAAAAATAATTGAAAAATAATTGAAAAATAATTGAAAAATAATTGAAATATTATTGAAAAATAATCGAAAAATAATTGAAAAATAATTGAAAAATAATTGAAAAATAATCGAAAAAAATGGAAAAATAATTGAAAAATAATTGAAAAATAATTGAAAAATAATTGAAAAATAATTGAAAAATAATTGAAAAATAATTGAAAAATAATTGAAAAATAATTGAAAAATAATTTAAGAATAGTTGAAAAATAATTGAAAAATAAGTGAAAAATAATTGAAAAATAATTGAAAAATAATTGAAAAATAATTGAAAAATAATTGAAAAATAATTGAAAAATAGTTGAAAAATAATTGAAAAATAATTGAAAAATAATAGAAAAACAATTGAAAAAAAATTGAAAAAAATTGAAAAATAATTGTAAAATAATTGTAAAATAATTGAAAAATAATTGAAGAATAGTTGAAAAATAATTGAAAAATAATTGAAAAATAATTGAAAACTAATTGATAAATAATTGAAAAATAATTGAAAAATAATTGAAGAATAGTTGAAAAATAATTGAAGAATAGTTGAAAAATAATTGAAAAATAATTGAAAAATAATTGAAAAAAATTGAAAAATAATTGAAAAGTAATGGAAAAATAATTGAAAAATAATTGAAAAATAATTGAAAAATAATTGAAGAATAATTGAAGAATAGTTGAAAAGTAATTGAAAAATAATTGAAAAATAATTGAAAAATAATTGAAAAATAATTGAAAAATAATTGAAAAATTATTGAAAAATAATAGAAAAATAATTGAAAAATAATTGAAAAATAATTGAAAAATAATCGAAAAAAATGGAAAAATAATTGAAAAATAATTGAAAAATAATTGAAAAATAATTGAAAAATAATTGAAAAATAATTGAAAAATAATTGAAAAATAATTGAAAAATAATTTAAGAATAGTTGAAAAATAATTGAAAAATAAGTGAAAAATAATTGAAAAATAATTGAAAAATAATTGAAAAATAATTGAAAAATAACTGAAAAATAATTGAAAAATAGTTGAAAAATAATTGAAAAATAATTGAAAAATAATAGAAAAATAATTGAAAAAAAAATTGAAAAAAATTGAAAAATAATTGTAAAATAATTGAAGAATAATTGAAGAATAGTTGAAAAATAATTGAAGAATAGTTGAAAAATAATTGAAAAATAATTGAAAAATAATTGAAAAAAATTGAAAAATAATTGAAAAATAATTGAAAAATAATTGAAAAATAATTGAAAAATAATTGAAATATAATTGAAGAATAGTTGAAAAGTAATTGAAAAATAATTGAAAAATAATTGAAAAATAATTGAATAATAATTGAAAAATAATTGAAAAATAATTGAAAAATAATTGAAGAATAGTTGAAAAATAATTGAAAAATAATTGAAAAATAATTGAAAAATAATTGAAAAATAATTGAAAAATAATTGAGAAATAATTGAAAAATAGTTGAAAAATAATTGAAAAATAATTGAAGAATAGTTGAAAAATAATTGAAAAATAATTGAAAAATAATAGAAAAATAATTGAAAAATAATTGAAAAATAATTGAAAAATAATCGAAGAATAGTTGAAAAATAATTGAAAAATAATTGAAAAATAATTGAAAACTAATTGAAAAATAATCGAAAAATAATTGAAAAAAAATCGAAAATAATTGAAAAATAATTGAAAAATAATTGAAAATAATTGAAAAATAATTGATAAATAATTGAAAACTAATTGAAAAATAATTGAAAAATAATTGAAAAATAATTGATAAATAATTGAAAAATAATTAAAAACTAATTGAAAAAGAATTGAAAAATAATTGAAAAATAATTGAAAAATAATTGAAAAATAATTGAAAAAAAATTAATAAATAATTGAAAAATAATTGAAAAATAATGGAAAAATAATTGAAAAATAATTGAAAAATAATTGAAAAATAATTGAAAATAATTGAAAAATAATTGATAAATAATTGAAAACTAATTGAAAAATAATTGAAAAATAATTGAAAAATAATTGAAAAATAATTGATAAATAATTGAAAAATAATTGATAAATAATTGAAAAATAATTAAAAACTAATTGAAAAAGAATTGAAAAATAATTGAAAAATAATTGAAAAATAATTGAAAAATAATTGAAAAAAAATTAATAAATAATTGAAAAATAATTGAAAAATAATGGAAAAATAATTGAAAAATAATTGAAAAATAATTGAAAAATAATTGAAAAATAATTGAAGAATAGTTGAAAAATAATTGAAAATAATTTAATAATAGTAGAAAAATAATTGACAAATAATTGAAAAATAATTGAAAAATAATTGAATAGTAATTGAAAAATAATTGAAAAATAATTGAAAAATAATTGAAAAATAGTTGAAAAATAATTGAAAAATAATTGAAAAATAATTGAAAAATAATTGAAAAAAAATTGAAAAATAATTGAAAATAATAGAAAAATAATTGAAAAATAATTGAAAAATAATTGAAGAATAGTTGAAAAATAATTGAAAAATAATTGAAAAATAATTGTAAAATAATTGAAAAATAATTGAAGAATAGTTGAAAAATAATTGAAAAATAATTGAAAAATAATTGAAAAATAATTGAAAAATAATCGAGAAATAATTGAAAAATAATTGAAGAATAGTTGAAAAATAATTGAAGAATAGTTGAAAAATAATTGATAAATAATTGAAAAATAATTGAAAACCAATTGAAAAATAATTGAAAAATAATTGAAAAATAGTTGAAAAATAATTGAAGAATAGTTGAAAAATAATTGATAAATAATTGAAAAAAAATTTAAAACTAATTGAAAAATAATTGAATAATAATTGAAAAATAATTGAAAAATAATTGAAAAATAATTGAAAAATAATTGAAAAATAATTGAAGAATAGTTGGAACATAATTGATAAATAATTGAAAAATAATTGAAAAGTAATTGAAAAATAATTGAAAAATTATTGAAAAATAATTGAAAAATTATTGAAGAATAATTGAAAAATAATTGAAAAATAATTGAAAAATAATTGAAAAATAGTTGAAAAATAATTGAAAAATAATTGAAAAATAATTGAAAAATAATTGAAAAATAATTGAAAAATAATTGAAAAATAATTGAAAAATAATTGAAAAATAATTGAAAAATAATTGAAAAATAATTGAAAAATAATTGAAAAATAATTGAAAAATAATTGAAAATTAATTGAAAAATAATTGAAAAATAATTGAAAAATAATTGAAAAAATTGAAAAATAATTGAAAAATAATTGAAAAATAATTGAAAAATAATTGAAAAATAATTGAAAAATAATTGAAAAAATTGAAAAATAATTGAAAAATAATTGAAAAATAATTGAAAAATAATAGAAAAATAATTGAAAAAAAATTGAAAAATAATTAAAAATGGTTGAAAAATAATTGAAAAATAATTGAAAAATAATTGAAAAATAATTGAAAAATAATTGAAAAAAATTGAAAAATAATTGGAAAATAATTGAAAAATAATTGAATAATAGTAGAAAAATAATTGAAAAATAATTGAAAAATAATTGAAAAATAATTGAAAAATAATTGAAGAATAGTTGAAAAATAATTGAAAAATAATTGAAAAATAATTAAAAAATAATTGAAAAATAGTTGAAAAATAATTGAAAAATAATTGGAAAGTAATTGAAAAATAATTGAAAATAATTGAAAAACAATTGAAAAATAATTGAAAAATAATTTAAAAATAATTGAAAAATAATTGAAGAATAGTTGAAAAGTAATTGAAAAATAATTGAAAATTAATTGAAATATAACTGAAAAATAATTGAAAAATAATTGACAAATAATTGAAAAATAATTGAAAAATAATTGAAAAATAATTGAAAAATAATTGAAAAATAATTGAAAAATAATTGAAAAATAATTGAAAAATAATTGAAAAATAATTGAAAAATAATTGAAAAATAATTGAAAAATAATTGAAAAATAGTTTAAAAATAATTGAAAAATAATTGAAAAGTAATCGAAAAAAATTGAAAATTAATTGAAAAATAATTGAAAATAATTTAATAATAATTGAAAAACAATTGACAAATAATTGAAAAATAATGGAAAAATAATTGAAAAATAATTGAAAAAATTGAAAAATAATTGAAAAATAATTGAAAATGATTGAATAATAATTGAAAAATAATTGACAAATAATTGAAAAATAATTGGAAAATAATTGAAAAATAATTGAAAAATATTTTAAAAATAATTAAAAAATAATTGAAGAATAGTTGAAAAATAATTGAAAAATAAATGAAAAGTAATTGAAAAATAATTGAAAAATAATTTACAAATAATTGAAAAATAATTGAAAAATAATTGAAAATAATTTAATAATAATTGAAAAATAATTGACAAATAATTGAAAAATAATTGAAAAATAATTGAAAAATAATTGAAAAATAATTGAAAAATAATTGAAAAATAATTGAAAAATAATTGAAAAATAATTGAAAAATAGTTTAAAAATAATTGAAAAATAATTGAAAATTAATTGAAAAATAATTGAAAAAAAATTGAAGAATAATTGAAAAATAATTGAAAAATTGTTTAAAAATAATTGAAAAATAATTGAAAAATAATTGAAAAATAATTGAAAAATAATTGAAAAATAATTTAAGAATAGTTGAAAAATAATTGATAAATAATTGAAAAATAATTGAAAAATAATTGAAAAATAATTGAAAAATAATTGAAAAATAATTGAAGAATAGTTGAAAAATAATTGAAAAATAATTGACAAATTATTGAAAAATAATTGAAAAATAATTGAAAAATAATTAAAAAATAATTAAAAAATAATTAAAAAATAATTAAAAAATAATTGAAAAATATTTGAAAATATTAAAAAATAATTGAAAAATAATTGAAAAATAATGGAAAAATAATTGAAAAATAATTGAAAAATAATTGAAAAATAATTGAAAAATAATTGATGAATAGATGAAAAATAATTGAAAAATAATTGAAAAATTATTGAAAAATAATTGAAAAATTATTGAAAAATAATTGAAAAATTATTGAAAAATAATTGAAGAATTATTGAAAAATAATTGAAAAATTATTGAAAAATTATTGAAAAATAATTGAAAAATTATTGAAAAATAATTGAAAAATTATTGAAAAATAATTGAAGAATTATTGAAAAATAATTGAAAAATTATTGAAAAATAATTGATAAATAATTGAAGAATAATTGATGTGTGACGTCCCACTATTTTTCGCACGTTCCTATTTAATAATACACCAGTAAACCTCAGAATCACTCCACCAAAGTCCCTCAAATTCAATTATTACCCCTTTTCCCCAATCGCTGATCACCTCGATGATGTACCTTAGCGGTCCCCATCTCGAGATGGTCAGTACGAAACCTCCTTCACTTATTCGCCCAACGAGGCACGAATTCCCTCCTCAAAACTAAATCGAAACAAGTCCCTCGCCCCAAAATCTTTTTAAACCGAGACCACGTCTCACTCCTTCTCTAAGACCCTCCGAGTCCAAGCCACTTTAACCCCTTTCCTATAAAACACCCAAAATCCCTTCGACGAGTTGAATATCTCCAAATACCGTTCATAAAAACCCAAGAAGCCTAACTGCGAAGAATACCTGGCGTACGTGCCGTAAATGTATTCTAATAATAGAATATTATAGAAAAACCCCGGAAGTCCTACTACGCATAATTCGGAAATTGTGTCAAGGTCCTTACCGCATACAACCCCGCAAGGACCCCGCGAAAATCTTATAAATACGAAGGACCGAGAGGCCAGGACCTCTTTTCATCGACAAACTTCAATAGCGAAACTCTTCTTCGACAGTAATTACTGTGAAAGTATCTCTTTTATAAAATATACAAAGTGTAAATTCAGTGCTCTACGGCAAATACTGTAAGCATTTATTATTATTTATTATTGTGCATATCGCCTCCATACCATATACCATTTATGTATTATTTCATTTATCTATGCTTATTGCAATAACATTTCCGTATAATTTCATTTATCTATGCTTATTGCAATCATACATATTTTGTATTACTAATACTATTACTTTTATATAATCTTGTTAACGTTTATTTTTGATTATATATATATTTGTCTTATAACCACATATTATTCTATGATTTATATCGTACCTCATGTCCATACATACATATAAATGTTACAATCATATTATAAATATTATATGTGAATGCTAAAACCCCACGCATAATAACCGCTCTAACAAAGTTAATAAACCGCTTTGTTTTAAATCACGCTTCAACTTATTTGTGTTCAACCACTGGTACGAAACATCTAAAATCCAAATACACGAGTTAGTGAAACAGCTGATTCCGATTCGCGAGCTCGGGAGCAGTGACTGTGTTTACAAACATATCTTTGCATAGCCTGTGTATAGCTGCACGTCCAAACGTGCTTCTCAGAAATATTACGAGTAACTTTTTGTGCCTATGCAGCAGTAAATCCAATTAGGCAAAACCAAAATAAAGTGCTAACGGGTGTTACCCCAAATCATAACAATCTAACCATTCCCTGGTCGTTCAGTGCTACGAATCTGGTATTCGCGCCTAAAATCCTGCTCTCCGCAGTGCCACGAATCAGGCATTCGCGCCTGTATTCCTAAGAACGTTCGGTGCTACGAATCTGGTATTCGTGCCTGAATCCTACTCTCCGCAGTGCCACGAATCTGGCATTCGCGCCTGTATTCCTAAGAACGTTCGGTGCTACGAATCTGGTATTCGTGCCTGAATCCTACTCTCCGCAGTGCCACGAATCTGGCATTCGCGCCTGTATTCCTAAGAACGTTCGGTGCTACGAATCTGGTATTCGTGCCTGAATCCTACTCTCCGCAGTGCCACGAATCTGGCATTCGCGCCTGTATTCCTAAGAACGTTCGGTGCTACGAATCTGGTATTCGTGCCTGAATTCCTACCTTCCGCAGTGTCACGAATCTGGCATTCGCGCCTGCATACCCTCAGACGTTCCGTGCACGAATCCTGCATTCGAGCCAGAATTTCTATCTTCCGCAGAGCCACGAATCTGGCATTCGCGCCTGCGTTCCCTCAAGTATTACCCCATCTATGCCACAGCCCTAAAGACCTCACCCGGGACGTGACATAATTTTTGGTGACAGCGCGGTGGGATTTACGTTTACCGTTGATAAGAAATAGATTCTGTGACGCGGTACCCACAAAGTCCCGCTATTTATCATGTGCATTAAACATCCTAGTCGGTGTGAATCATCCTACAGGAGCCGCAGATTACAAAGTTTGACGGCATATTTAAATGAGCTAACCTGCATTTCGGGTGGCGTAGCTACAACTATTGACGGCAGCGAGATTTGCTTAAAATGCTCTAAACAAGCACCCGCTGATACCGTAGAGATATATTGGACTCATTATTACTATACATATAGAACCCCAATCTACTGCCCTCGATGCAGAAACTCGCTAATTCCAGAACGCCCAATAAGAAACTGCATCGAGTGCTTTGAAAGTTATATGCTCTCGAATAAGAGCTATAGAAGGTTTGATAATTATCAACAATAAGTAAATAACGGCTGACGGACGCCGAAAATAATAAAATCTTAAAATAAACATGTCCTTGTACGGCGATACCGGGTACTCTCGCATAATGGCCCAAAACGCGGGTCCTTCCCCTAGCGCTGTAGATAAACCAACCGCCGAAAAAATGAAGCGGGTGCAATTATTACAGCAAATTCAAGGCGAAATTGAAAACTCGTACGCGGAATTTGTCGCAAACCGGGAATCTAATACGCGTTCAGGCGTAGTCTCCGATTCGGGTGGCCCCGCGTGGGAAGGTTTCTCCAGCCAACTTCAAACCATCCACGGAATGCTGGAAAAGCTTCTTGTACCCCCGCCAATTACGAATAATTTTGCCACACCGGGTTCCTCCCGTTTCAATAGGCAACCGCTTCAACCGGTAATTAATCATAACAATGTTCCGGACCAGGATCCAACACCCCAGATCACATTAAAAGACGCCGTAAAAGCGGTCCCAAAGTTTAACGGTTACAACATGTCCGTTTTGCAATTCGCGAGAGCCTGCAATAGGGCTAAGGCTCTGATTCCCTCGCAAGCCGAACCCCAGCTAGCGAGGTTGTTGACAAATAAACTGCAAGACCATGCGTACTTGGCCGTTGAGGATCGGGTCTTTGACACCGTAAATGATTTAATAAAACAATTAAAACGTACCTTCTCCCCCGCGAAAACATCAGATCACTATCGAGGAGAACTTGCAAACGTTATCAAAGGAACCAACGAGCACATGTTGGAATATATTCAACGCGTCAAAGATCTCCGATCCGCCATTCTAGAAGAAGATAGTGAAAATTACCGCGACTTCGCCCGAAATCACCCTCAGGATCTGGATCGCCTAGCCCTAGAATCATTTGTCGATGGTCTTCCACCCTACATAAGGATGAGATTACTACGATGCAACTTCGGAACGCTCGACGAAGCGTTCGATCAGGCAGTTTTCGTGGACAAAGAAATAGAGAGGGACCGTCTCCGGTTTTCCGAACAAAAGGCTCCTAAATTAATATGTCAAATTTGTAATAAGACAGGACACGACGCACTGTCCTGTAGGAGTAACCAAAGAATTGCCTCCCAACCTTCCGAAAGATATCCCCAAAACCGAGCCACGGAATATGGTAACCAGGCCCCTAATCCTTTGCTCCCTTACTGGAACAAAACTCGACCTCCTCCCTCAAGACCTACAGAATTGCGTATCTGCGATTATTGCAAGAAGCCTGGACACGCGATCTCAGAATGCAGAAAACGCATCAAGCCCATCCATAAGGATCCTAGAAGTTTGTGGGAAATAGAGTCAAAAAATACCCCGTCGGGTACGGACGGATGCGAACCGTGGAGTAGGCCAACCAGGAGCGCACCCACTTATGATTCAGTCGAAAACACCAGCAATACCGTAAAAACCGGTATCATTCAAATGAAAACAGTTGGTCAGGCCCCGTCTGTGAGAATTCATTCACCAGAATTTCGGAAAACACCCGAGTTCATAATCAACAAAAATACTGAGGTAAATGTGCCAAAATTTCAGGACATCAATCCGACGCAAGTGCTATTAAGTGGCACCTCTCTGGACCCAGTTTCCACCCTTGGAACAATAAGGGTACTGCCAAAAGAGACTAAGACGTCTAAATGCGTCACTCCTATCCCAGCCCTAACAAAAATCAAGCCCCTCTTACCCCAGGATCCGTCGATCCACCACATCGAGGCATCCGTGAAGGTGCACTCACTCAAACCCCTTTTGCATTACGCAAAATCAGCCCTTCCCATAACCTCCCATAAGTCTCTCGCGGTTACACTAAAACCAGACCGACAGAAAATCCAAACCGTTCTGAACTACTCAGCACCTTGCAAACCCAAAAGAGTTACAATTTACCTCGAACTGACCGGATATTACATAACGTCTATCCCAGAATTCTCTAGAACGGCTCGGCCTTTGACCACATTTCAGGAAAAGGACACTCCATTTGACTGGGGATCGTCCCAAAAAGTCGCTTCTAACCACTTAAAGTCGGCATTGCGAAAGGAACCAATCCTGCAATATCCGAACTTTGAGCTGGAATTCCGTACCTCTGAAAATACTATAGGAGGGATATTAAACCAGGCAGTTGTTAAAAAGAACCTGCCAATCGTTTACACCCCCTGTATCTTAAATAATGAGAAGATTTTACACAGATCAATCTCCGAAAATCACCCGAATCCCGGGAAAAGCGATAAAGTCGCTGAAGATTCTCCAAGTAAACCTCCTGCAAGCGGAAAATGCTCCAAGCGACCGCGCGAAAAATCGGACGACGACTTAGAAGACAGGTCAAAACATAGGCCAAGCAACCCCAAGCGGCCTCGGTTCTCCAGTTCTCCGGTGGATGTGGCGACGAGTGGAAGCAACCCCGTCGACCCTGCAATTCCCACATCCAACGCTCACTTTAGAAGAAAATGTAAAAAGATTCAACTGCACAGAAAGATGCGCCGGAAAACATCATCTGCAGAAATTCCACTACAAATCTCCCCAGAAAACATACGTAAACCACTACCTAAAACAAAAGCAGACAACACTTATAAATTACCTATCCAGAATGTATTCATAAAATATTTAGTGTGCGCGTTTCTCAGCCTATTAACATTTATTAAGACCGCTGACGTATTCATTAAAATTTCCAGTTATCACTTCGGACCTCTTAGAGCCATTCTCACCGACCAAGCAGCACATTTTACTCGAAATTTCGCGAAAGCAGTACCACGGGAATGTAAAATGCAACAATTCCGAAGCAGAGACTTTCACCCACAGACTAACGGCTCTTTAGAAAGATTGCATCTCGTTGTGACCGAATGCTTAAAATTGTTAATCAGTAAATACAGTGACTGGTACGAATGGATTAACTTGTCCGCATCCTCGTATAATACTGGTGTCCACACTGGATACACAAAGCATGAACTATTTTTCGCAAAACTTGCAATACCTAGCCAGACCCCGGTCATCGAAAAGAATGAAAACGAAACATATTTAGGTTGCCTTTCGAAACTGAGTAGGAGCTTGCGGCACAAAAGACATTATGACCGTCCCGCCCACGTGTGCGAGAGTCCCGGTTGACCCCAAGTCAACAAAATACTTTAATCATTTTTCTACAATAGATAGTTGCTACTGCAACATTTATTGCAATCATCATTCAAAAAGAGGAAAGGAAGGAAAATCACATCCCTCCTCGCTAAAATCATCTCATATGTCATCATCAGGGAGGCGTCTCCGCAGACTATCATCACCATAGATGACTCCCTCCCCACCAACATCAATCAACAGAAAGCAGCTCCAAGAAGCCACTACCCCTTCGCCCCGTATAGACCCCTCTTACAAATATAAAACACCCAAACCCTGTGTTAAGAAGTGCTACGCATTTCTTCATATAGGGGGGGAGGTGTGACGTCCCACTATTTTTCGCACGTTCCTATTTAATAATACACCAGTAAACCTCAGAATCACTCCACCAAAGTCCCTCAAATTCAATTATTACCCCTTTTCCCCAATCGCTGATCACCTCGATGATGTACCTTAGCGGTCCCCATCTCGAGATGGTCAGTACGAAACCTCCTTCACTTATTCGCCCAACGAGGCACGAATTCCCTCCTCAAAACTAAATCGAAACAAGTCCCTCGCGCCAAAATCTTTTTAAACCGAGACCACGTCTCACTCCTTCTCTAAGACCCTCCGAGTCCAAGCCACTTTAACCCCTTTCCTATAAAACACCCAAAATCCCTTCGACGAGTTGAATATCTCCAAATACCGTTCATAAAAACCCAAGAAGCCTAACTGCGAAGAATACCTGGCGTACGTGCCGTAAATGTATTCTAATAATAGAATATTATAGAAAAACCCCGGAAGTCCTACTACGCATAATTCGGAAATTGTGTCAAGGTCCTTACCGCATACAACCCCGCAAGGACCCCGCGAAAATCTTATAAATACGAAGGACCGAGAGGCCAGGACCTCTTTTCATCGACAAACTTCAATAGCGAAACTCTTCTTCGACAGTAATTACTGTGAAAGTATCTCTTTTATAAAATATACAAAGTGTAAATTCAGTGCTCTACGGCAAATACTGTAAGCATTTATTATTATTTATTATTGTGCATATCGCCTCCATACCATATACCATTTATGTATTATTTCATTTATCTATGCTTATTGCAATAACATTTCCGTATAATTTCATTTATCTATGCTTATTGCAATCATACATATTTTGTATTACTAATACTATTACTTTTATATAATCTTGTTAACGTTTATTTTTGATTATATATATATTTGTCTTATAACCACATATTATTCTATGATTTATATCGTACCTCATGTCCATACATACATATAAATGTTACAATCATATTATAAATATTATATGTGAATGCTAAAACCCCACGCATAATAACCGCTCTAACAAAGTTAATAAACCGCTTTGTTTTAAATCACGCTTCAACTTATTTGTGTTCAACCACTGGTACGAAACATCTAAAATCCAAATACACGAGTTAGTGAAACAGCTGATTCCGATTCGCGAGCTCGGGAGCAGTGACTGTGTTTACAAACATATCTTTGCATAGCCTGTGTATAGCTGCACGTCCAAACGTGCTTCTCAGAAATATTACGAGTAACTTTTTGTGCCTATGCAGCAGTAAATCCAATTAGGCAAAACCAAAATAAAGTGCTAACGGGTGTTACCCCAAATCATAACAATCTAACCATTCCCTGGTCGTTCAGTGCTACGAATCTGGTATTCGCGCCTAAAATCCTGCTCTCCGCAGTGCCACGAATCAGGCATTCGCGCCTGTATTCCTAAGAACGTTCGGTGCTACGAATCTGGTATTCGTGCCTGAATCCTACTCTCCGCAGTGCCACGAATCTGGCATTCGCGCCTGTATTCCTAAGAACGTTCGGTGCTACGAATCTGGTATTCGTGCCTGAATCCTACTCTCCGCAGTGCCACGAATCTGGCATTCGCGCCTGTATTCCTAAGAACGTTCGGTGCTACGAATCTGGTATTCGTGCCTGAATTCCTACCTTCCGCAGTGTCACGAATCTGGCATTCGCGCCTGCATACCCTCAGACGTTCCGTGCACGAATCCTGCATTCGAGCCAGAATTTCTATCTTCCGCAGAGCCACGAATCTGGCATTCGCGCCTGCGTTCCCTCAAGTATTACCCCATCTATGCCACAGCCCTAAAGACCTCACCCGGGACGTGACAGATGAATAGTTGAAAAATAATTGAAAAATAATTGAAAAATTATTGAAAAATAATTGAAAAATAATTGAAGAATAATTGATGAATAGTTGAAAAATAATTGAAAAATAATTGAAGAATAGCTGAAAAATAATTGAAAAATAATTGAAAAATAATTGAAAAATAATTGAAAAATAATTGAAAAATAATTGAAAAATAATTGAAAAATAATTGAAAAATAATTAAAAAATAATTTAAAAATAATTGAAAAATAATTGAAAAATAATTGAAGAATAGTTGAAAAACGATTGAAAAATAATTGAAAAATAATTAAAAAATAATTGAAAAATAATTTAAAAATAATTTAAAAATAATTGAAATATAATTGAAAAGTAATTGAAAAATAATTGAAAAATAATTGAAAAATAATTGAAAAATAAATGAAAAATAAATGAAGAATTGTTGAAAAATAATTGAAAAATAATTGAAAAGTAATTGAAAAATATTGGAAAAATTAATGAAAAATAATTGAAAAATAATTTAAGAATAGTTGAAAAATAATTGAAAAATAATTGAAAACTAATTGAAAAATAATTGAAAAATAATTGAAAAATAATTGAAAAATAATTTAAAAATAATTGAAATATAATTGAAAAGTAATTGAAAAATAATTGAAAAATAATTGAAAAATAATTGAAAAATAATTGAAAAATAATTGAAAAATAATTGAAAAATAATTGGATAATAATTGAAAAATAATTGAAAAATAATTGAAAAATAATTGAAGAATAGTTGGAACATAATTGATAAATAATTGAAAACTAATTGAAAAATAATTGAAAAGTAATTGAAAAATAATTGAAAAATTATTGAAAAATAATTGAAAAATTATTGAAGAATAATTGAAAAATAATTGAAAAATAATTGAAAAATAATTGAAAAATAATTGAAAAATAATTGAAAAATAATTGAAAAATAATTGAAAAATAATTGAAAAATAATTAAAAAATAGTTAAAAAATAATTGAAAAATAATTGAAAAATAATTGAAAAATAATTGAAAAATAATTGAAAAATAATTGAAAAATAATCGAAAAAAATTGAAAAATAATTGAAAAACAATTGAAAATAATTTTATAATAATAGAAAAATAATTGACAAATAATTGAAAAATAATTGAAAAATAATTGAAAAATAATTGAAAAATAATTGAAAAGTAATTGAAAAATAATTGAAAAATAATTGAAAAATAATTGAAAAATAATTGAAAAATTATTGAAAAATAATAGAAAAATAATTGAAAAATAATTGAAAAATAATTGAAAAATAATTGAAGAATAGTTGAAAAATAATTGATAAAAAATTGAAAAATAATTTAAAACTAATTGAAAAATAATTGAATAATAATTGAAAAATAATTGAAAAATAATTGTAAAATAATTGAAAAATAATTGAAGAATAGTTGGAACATAATTGATAAATAATTGAAAAATAATTGAAGAATAGTTGAAAAGTAATTGAAGAATAGTTGAAAAATAATTGAAAAATAATTGAAAAATAATTGAAAAATAATTGAGAAATAATTGAAAAATAATTGAAAAATAATTGAAAAATAATTGAAACATAATTGAAAAATAGTTTAAAAATAATTGAAAAATAATTGAAAAATAATTGAAAAATAATTGAAAAATAATTGAAGAATAGTTGAAAAATAATTGAAAAATAGTTGAAAAATAATTGAAAAATAAGTGAAAAATAATTGAAAAATAATTGAAAAATAATTGAAAAATAATTTTAAAATAATTGAAACATAATTGACAAATAATTGAAATGTGACGTCCCACTATTTTTCGCGCGTTTCTATTCCAAAAACCTATTAGTAAACCTCAAAATCACTCCACCAAAGTCCCTCTAACTCAACTCTTACCCCATCTCCTCAATCGCTGATCACCTTGATGTTGTACCTTAGCGGTCACCAACACAAGATGATCAATGTAGCCTCCACCTCGCCGATGTACCTTAGTGGTCCCCATCGCGAGATGATCGTTACAAAACTCTTCGCCTATTCGCCCTATGAGGCACGAAATCCTCCCAAGCATTCAAATTCAAACAAGTCCCTCGTCCTAAAACATCTTAATTCGAGACCTAGTCTCACCCCTTCATTACGACTCACCGAGTCAAAGCCATTCAAACCCCTGTCCCGCCAAAATACCTAAAATCCATCTAATGGGTTGAGTATCTTCTTAGCAATAGCCAAACAAAATCTTGAGAATCTTATCGCGACGCATATTTCAAGCAAGATTCACAAACGTAGTCTAAATATAGACAAGTAGAAAAAACCCCAAAGCCTAACTGCGAAGAATACCTGGCGTACGTGCCGTAAACATAGTTTAAATATAGAATATTATAGAAAAACCCCGGAAGTCCTACTACGCATAATTCGTAAATTGTGTCAAGGTCCTTACCGCATACAACCCCCGCAAGGACCGCGCGTAAATCATATAAATACGAAAGATCGAGAGGCCAGGACCTCTTTCTACGACAAATCGTTCACGACGAACTGTGTTTCTCTGAAAGATTTATTTTCTCAAGTGTTAAAATCAGTGCTATACGACAACGATTGTAAGCATTTATAATTATCTTATATTACTCTGCATATCATCTTCATACCATATTATTTGCTATTATTATTTCAATTATTGCTTATTGCGTTCACTTATTATCTTGTATTTATAACTTTCATTTCGTCTATTGCTTTCGCGTATTAACGCTTATTATTTTCATATTATTCTATTTACTTAAAGCTTATCATATATATATATAATTGAATTACTACTACTTTTCTATACGCTTATTGCGATCATTTATATTTTGTATTATTACTATTACTACTTTCTATATATGTGCTTATTGTAATCATTTCCTTTAATTATCGCATATTGTATTTCATATTCATACTTTTATATTGTACTAATCACAATTTATATAAATGTCATGTGCTAATGCTCGCTGTCAAACGCATTTCTATAACAATTAACTGCTTTTGCATTAACGATGCATGGCATATTATCGTACCTTGAATAAACAAACGTTCTTGTTTAAATCACGCTTTGAATTATTGTGTCTAATCTCCGGTTGCGAATATCCTCAAACCAAAACAAACTGCAGCAACAGCTGATCTCGATCAGTGAA
Source organism: Andrena trimmerana (assembly GCA_951215215.1). Lineage (NCBI taxonomy): Eukaryota > Metazoa > Arthropoda > Insecta > Hymenoptera > Andrenidae > Andrena > Andrena trimmerana. The sequence continues at coordinate 76,244 of CATNUO010000198.1, read as the reverse complement.
CGCTAAAGCCCCAGTTGTGTTTACAAACATACTATTGCACGAGCCGTGCTATTCACGGAAATATTATAAGTGATTTTCTCTACATAAATGCAACGTTAAAATCAAAACAAGAGTGCTAACGGGTGTCCCCGGATACCATTCGCCTTTAAACCTTCCCTGGTCGATTAGTGTGCTGGATGTCAGATTCGCGCCTGATCTATCCTTTAGCTTTAGAGTGCAGGATGTAAGATTCGCGCCTGGCTTCCCTCAAAAACCCTCAGTGTGCTGGATTACAGATTCGCGCCTGATTCCTCTAAAACCCTCAGCGTGCTGGATCACAGATTCGCGCCTGACTCCCTCAAAAACCCTCAGAGTGACGGATTTAATATTCGCGCCTGGCTTCCTCTAAAACCCTCAGTGTGCTGGATTACAGATTCGCGCCTGATTCCTCTAAAACCCTCAGCGTGACGGATTTAATATTCGCGCCTGGCTTCCTCTAAAACCCTCAGTGTGCTGGATTACAGATTCGCGCCTGATCCCTCAAAAACCCTCAGCGTGACGGATTTAATATTCGCGCCTGACCCCTCTAAAAACCCTCAGTGTGCTGGATTACAGATTCGCGCCTGACTCCTCAAAAACCCTCAGAGTGACGGATTTAATATTCGCGCCTAAGTTCCCACAAAATCTCAGAGTGCTGGATTTTAGATTCGCGCCTGAGTCCATTCTACCCCACATGTCATTGTCCCCAAAAGACCTCACCCGGGACGTGACATATTTTTGGTGACAGCGGTGTGGGATTTTCGTTTGCCGTTGATAAGAATTAGATTCTCCGACGCGGCACCCACAAAGTCCCGCTACTTAGTATGTACTTAGAACACGTAAACCCGTGGAAACCAGCACTACAGTCGAATAAAGAAAAATCAAACTAGATTCGATAATAACTACCCGGGTAGAGAATACCATAGATTTTGAATAGCTGCTACCGCACGCCTAATATAGGGAAACTTCTAAGTCACCCTAAAATAATAAAATTTACTGAGTTAAACATGTCTGAATACAACGATATTGAAGACCCCCTCATAATCGACCAAGACGCGGGGCCTTTCAATAGCGCTATAGAAATCGAGACCGCCGAAATAAAGGAACGGTTGCAATTATTGCGTGAGAAACGAGCCGAGATTGACAATTTGCACGCGAGATTTGCGAAAAACCCAGAAACTAAAACGCATTCGGGCGTAGGCACGGGATCGGCAGACCCCACGTTTGAAGGTCTTTCTAATAAAATACAAAATATCGAAAGGATGATGGAAAAACTTCTTGCACCCCCGCCAGTTGTGAATAATTTCGCCACACCGGGTTCCTCTCGTTTTGATAGAAAACCGGTGCTAAATTATAATAAAGTTCCAGAGGCATTGAATCGTAGCTATATTCCAGACCAGGATCCAATACCCCAGATCACGTTAAAGGACGCTATAGAAACCGTCCCTAGTTTTAATGGACATAATATACCAGTGGAGCAATTCGCGAGAGCTTGCAATAGGGCTAAAGCACTGGTTCCCCCGCAGGCTGAACCCCAGCTGGCGAGGTTGTTGCGCAATAAACTGCAAGACCACGCCTGCTTGGCCGTTGAGGATAGGGTCTTTGACTCCGTAAATGACTTAATAAAGCAACTGAAACGTACATTCTCACCCGCGAAAACATCAGATCATTATCGAGGAGAACTTGCAAACATTATCAAAGGAAATAACGAACACATATTGGAATATATTTCGCGCGTTAAGGATCTCCGATTCGCTATTTTGGAAGAGGACAGAGAATACTATCGCGACTTCGCACGGAACCACCCCGAGGACTTAGATCGTTTGACGTTGGATTCTTTTGTGGATGGCCTTCCTCCCCATATACGAACAAGACTCTTCCAACATAATTTCGAAATACTGCCGATGAAGCTCCATCTGTAAGAATTCCCTCCCCCGACTTCGAAACTACACCTGAATTAATGATTGATACTGGGTCACAGGTGAACTTATTAAAAATTCAAATCGTAAAGCTACCACAAGAGATAGACAAGAAAGATCGACTAATACTCAAGGGCATCTCTCCGGTCCCCGTCACCACGCTTGGTACAGTGAAGATAACCCTTTTTGGCGACAACGTCACGTTTAACGTAGTCGAAAATGATTTCCCAATTAAACCACAAGGAATACTAGGTACAGAATTTTTTATGAAACAAAATGCCTCGATACATTATTCCAAAAAGCAGTTAGAGTTCAACGGAAACTCTATTCCATTTGTAAACAGAACTCAAATCGTACTACCTGCTAGATCAAAAACCGTTTCCTTTATTAATATATTAAATTCAAATATAAAGGAAGGGTATTTACCCCGGTTAGACTTAGGCACTGGGATTCATGCTGGTAACGCTCTTGTCCGTAATCAAGACGGCAAAGCGTACTTACAAATAATAAATTCTAATGAAACGGACATAACGATCACAAGACCTACTGTTGAATTGGATGAATTCGAAATTGTGATTCCAGAACCCAAACAAAGACGAACAAAAGAGACTATGACGTCAAAGCGCGTCACTCCTATCCCCGCCCTAAATTTAAACAAGTCCCTTATACCCCAGGATCCGTTGATCCACCAAACCGAGGCACCCGTGAAAGTGCACTCACTCTCTGAGCATTATGCCAGATCAACCCTCCACCCAAATTTCCTTGAGTCTCTTAGTATTGCGTCGGGTGAGGAAGTATCAATAATTTCTGAAAAACCCACAACAAGGATGGAACAAGTGCTCGGATTAATTTCAATGGATCATATGAATCCGGAAGAAAAACTACATGTCCAAGGAATTTTAAGTAAGTACCATGACCTTTTTCATCTACCAGATGAGAAGTTGGGTCATACGAACGCTATCCAGCATGGGATCCAGACAACGGACCCAGTGCCTGTCAATACTAAACAATATCGATTTCCTCCAGTACACAAAAAGGAAATAGATAAACAAGTAGGCAAATTACTAGATCAGGAAATAATAAAACCATCATTGTCACCTTACAATTCACCTATTTGGATCGTCTCTAAGAAACCGGGACCCGATGGGGAACTCTTGTGGCGAATGGTAATTGACTTCAGGGATTTAAACAAAATTACAGTTCCCGACGCATACCCACTTCCAAATATCAATGAAATATTAGATCAATTAGGAGGAGCAAAGTACTTCTCCGTATTTGACCTCGCGTCAGGATTCCACCAAATCCCTATGAAACCGGAAGACGCACCAAAAACCGCATTTTCTACACCTCATGGACATTATGAGTTTGTCAGGATGCCATTTGGACTTTGTAATGCACCAGCTACTTTCCAGCGTCTAATGGACCATACCCTTACGGGACTCCAAGGCACGGAAATGTTCGTATATTTGGACGATATCGTCCTTTACGCAAGTTCCCTAACAGAGCATTTAATCAAATTTAAAAAACTCGCTCACCGTTTACGAGAAGCAAACTTAAAGTTACAACCTACAAAATGTAAATTCCTACATAAGGAAGTCGCTTATCTGGGACATATAATTACCGAAGAAGGGGTAAAACCAGACCAAAACAAAATTCAAGCCGTTCAAAACTACCCTGCACCTCGTACACCAAAAGGAATTAAAGAATTCCTCGGCCTGACCGGCTATTACAGAAGATTTATCCCAGAGTTCTCTAAAACAGCTCGTCCTTTAACCTCCCTATTAAAAAGGGACGTATCTTTCGACTGGGGATCGTCCCAGCAGAACGCGTTCGACCAATTAAGATCAGCATTACAAAAGGAACCTATCCTACAATATCCAAATTTCGAATTAGAATTTCACGTCACTACGGATGCTTCCGACTACGCTATAGGAGGAATATTGAGTCAAGCTATCGATGGAAAAGAATTACCGATCGCTTACGCTTCGCGCCTCTTAAATAAAGCAGAAACAAATTACGCAACTATAGAAAAAGAACTTTTAGCTATAGTGTACTGTACAAAACACTTCCGACCTTACTTATATGGAAGGAAGTTCATTTTATTTACTGACCACCGACCCTTAATATGGTTGCATAATGTAAAAGACCCAACCTCGCGCCTCGTCAGGTGGCGATTAAAATTAGCGGAGTATGAATATGAAATTCGATACCAACCGGGAAAAAGCAACAAACTTGCCGACGCTCTATCTCGTAATCCCCCTATAGTGGAGGCATGTCCAATACGGCCACGAGAAGAAGATGACGAAGACTGGGTGGACTGGACCACTCAAAATCCCAAAAAACCGCGTACTACCAAAGAAACTGAAGCTCCGCCAAAACGAGGCCCTGGAAGACCTCGGGGTTCCAAATCACTCACCTCTGCTTCGGAACCCACAAGTAAAATCCGCCTAAGAACGGCACCCAAAAGAATTCAGCCTCACCGAAAGGCACGAAAAGATCCAACGCATATAATAGAATCTGCCCCAGAAAACCTACCAGAAACAATTAGTAGTGTCGAAGAGGAAGATCAAGAAAATGAGGGGGAACAAATAAACACCCCTTACGAAAGTATTTCGCCTCCACAATCCCCGGTACCGCAGGAACAATCGGATCCCGATTCCGAAGTGGAATCGAACATGTCAGACGAGTCAACAACTGACTCAGATTTATCAATAATTGACGATTCCCAAGAAACAGCATACGAACCAGATCCAGACAGAGAAATCATAATAATACCGTCAATTAGTCGCGACCCATTGTCCCTACGTAAAGAAACGCTCGTCTTCTTTTTAAGTGCCGATGGGAAACCTTGCGACGAAGGAGCTAGACAATTACAGGAAGCAGGAGAACTAACAATAGCAAGCGAACTCACTCTGGGTAGGGCTCATGTATCATATAAAAAGGGACAAATTCTCGTAGGCTTGGTTATCAAAGAAACACAAAATACTCCTCTAACCACGACAAATTGGAACGAAGCTCTTACTTCCCTTAAGGATGTAGTGCGCGAATTAATTATATATTCATTCAGCATTGCCAAAACGACAAACATTGATCAGCTAAATTGGCAAGATATTATAATGGACGTTCTCGAAGCCATTAATGAAGAAGACATCAGTGTCACTATATGCTTACAAATAGTTCAAATTCCCGAAGAATCAAAAAGACAAAAAATTATTACAGAAAATCACGCGTCTGCATTAGCCGGACACAAAGGAGTAACTAAAACTTATAATCGAATTCGTCACTATTATTTCTGGAAAGGAATGAAAAAAGCCATAGAAGATTATATTCGAAGATGCGAGGACTGTCAGAAGAAAAAACTTGTTCGTGTTAAAACCAGGCAGCCAATGATCCTTACCGACACGCCTGGACGCGCCTTTGATAAAATAGCATTAGATATAGTAGGACCGTTACCTACCACAAGAAATGGAAACACATACATATTAACCATGCAAGATTTATTGACTAAATATTTCGTGTGCGAACCACTCAAACAATCGACATCAATAAAGGTTGCAGATGCATTTATAAGAAAATTTATCTGCCAGTTCGGAGCTCCCAGAGCCGTCCTCACTGACCAAGGAGCTAATTTCACTGGTAAATTCATGAAAACAATAGCACAAAAATTTAAAATTGAACAATTTAGAACCACAGCTTTTCACCCACAGACTAACGGCTCTTTAGAGCGATCGCACCTCGTCCTAACAGAATATTTGAAAATGTTTATTAGTAAATACAGCGACTGGGATGAATGGACCGACATGGCCGCGTTCTCTTATAATACCAGCGTCCACGAGGGCACTGGATACACTCCACACGAATTAGTGTTCGGTAAAATAGCACGGGTACCCAGTCGGAAAAGAGTACCCGAAGATTTTGAAAATGAGACTTATAATCAATATCTCTCGAAGTTAAGCATACGGATGCAAGAGCTGCAAACTGCTGCAGCAGAAAAGTTAAATCAATCAAAACTACGTTACAAAAAATACTATGATAGACACATAAACGCGGAGACCTTCAGACCGGGCGACTCGGTCTTCGTTCTAATAGAACCGCGAAAAGGGAAATTTGGCGACCAGTATTCTGGTCCACACACTATACTAGAAGTAATCCCATCACAGAACTTAAAAATATCATGGAAAGGGAAAACGAAAATTATACATGCAAATAAAGCGCGTCTTGGTCAAATACGCGAAAACCCCGGTTGACCCTAATCCGAATATAGAAAACGAGTATTAATTATTTCATTTCATAGTTTACATCATGCCTCACAAAAGGGCCCATAAGCCCAACGGGCCTAGAACCAATGGAGGAGGCCTAAAGAGGAAGCTCGCCCACATAAGATGGATGCGCAAAGAGGCCACAAAAGAGGGAAGGAGCCTGTCGCTCCTCCTTCCCAAAGTGACCTCCTCAGTAACCATCAGGGAGGCTGATTCAGAGGTCATCGTCATCGACGATTCCCCCCCACCGACACCAACTCAAAGGATGCAGGAGGCCGTCACTCCACCGCCCCCTTGCCGCCCTCCCGCAAAAATCAGAGAGGTACTCTCCCGTCCACCACCCTCTCCTTACCACTCTCCACCTCATGTTCCCGAAATCCAAATCCCTTCCTCTATCCCTCCATGGCCAGGCGTCGTGGAGATCCTGGACACGGGGTCAGCTACCCGATTACCGGACATTACGGAGCTGACGCCCGAGTTCCTGAGGTTGTTCGATGACCTCTATCAGGGAGGTTATGACCTCACGTACGTCCTGGACCACTCGGAATTCCTAGAAACCCTCGAATATTCCTTCCCTCCCTATTAGTCCCTCCAAAATCCCTTCCTTTAATCCCAACCATCCCTTGTAAATAATCCTTGTATATAGACACCTTTTAGCATAAGATTATATTTAAATACCATTCTTTTCCTGCCAAAACAGATTTTTTTTTTATATATATACGCCAAATATCTTTTATTTTCTATGCCAATAGGCTTTATCTTTTATTTTCTTTTCTTCGCAAAAACCGATATATTTTCTTTTCGTTATCTCCTCATTTCAAAACACCCAAACCTTATGGTAAGAAATGTACACATTTCTTCATATAAGGGGGGAGGTGTGACGTCCCACTATTTTTCGCGCGTTTCTATTCCAAAAACCTATTAGTAAACCTCAAAATCACTCCACCAAAGTCCCTCTAACTCAACTCTTACCCCATCTCCTCAATCGCTGATCACCTTGATGTTGTACCTTAGCGGTCACCAACACAAGATGATCAATGTAGCCTCCACCTCGCCGATGTACCTTAGTGGTCCCCATCGCGAGATGATCGTTACAAAACTCTTCGCCTATTCGCCCTATGAGGCACGAAATCCTCCCAAGCATTCAAATTCAAACAAGTCCCTCGTCCTAAAACATCTTAATTCGAGACCTAGTCTCACCCCTTCATTACGACTCACCGAGTCAAAGCCATTCAAACCCCTGTCCCGCCAAAATACCTAAAATCCATCTAATGGGTTGAGTATCTTCTTAGCAATAGCCAAACAAAATCTTGAGAATCTTATCGCGACGCATATTTCAAGCAAGATTCACAAACGTAGTCTAAATATAGACAAGTAGAAAAAACCCCAAAGCCTAACTGCGAAGAATACCTGGCGTACGTGCCGTAAACATAGTTTAAATATAGAATATTATAGAAAAACCCCGGAAGTCCTACTACGCATAATTCGTAAATTGTGTCAAGGTCCTTACCGCATACAACCCCCGCAAGGACCGCGCGTAAATCATATAAATACGAAAGATCGAGAGGCCAGGACCTCTTTCTACGACAAATCGTTCACGACGAACTGTGTTTCTCTGAAAGATTTATTTTCTCAAGTGTTAAAATCAGTGCTATACGACAACGATTGTAAGCATTTATAATTATCTTATATTACTCTGCATATCATCTTCATACCATATTATTTGCTATTATTATTTCAATTATTGCTTATTGCGTTCACTTATTATCTTGTATTTATAACTTTCATTTCGTCTATTGCTTTCGCGTATTAACGCTTATTATTTTCATATTATTCTATTTACTTAAAGCTTATCATATATATATATAATTGAATTACTACTACTTTTCTATACGCTTATTGCGATCATTTATATTTTGTATTATTACTATTACTACTTTCTATATATGTGCTTATTGTAATCATTTCCTTTAATTATCGCATATTGTATTTCATATTCATACTTTTATATTGTACTAATCACAATTTATATAAATGTCATGTGCTAATGCTCGCTGTCAAACGCATTTCTATAACAATTAACTGCTTTTGCATTAACGATGCATGGCATATTATCGTACCTTGAATAAACAAACGTTCTTGTTTAAATCACGCTTTGAATTATTGTGTCTAATCTCCGGTTGCGAATATCCTCAAACCAAAACAAACTGCAGCAACAGCTGATCTCGATCAGTGAACGCTAAAGCCCCAGTTGTGTTTACAAACATACTATTGCACGAGCCGTGCTATTCACGGAAATATTATAAGTGATTTTCTCTACATAAATGCAACGTTAAAATCAAAACAAGAGTGCTAACGGGTGTCCCCGGATACCATTCGCCTTTAAACCTTCCCTGGTCGATTAGTGTGCTGGATGTCAGATTCGCGCCTGATCTATCCTTTAGCTTTAGAGTGCAGGATGTAAGATTCGCGCCTGGCTTCCCTCAAAAACCCTCAGTGTGCTGGATTACAGATTCGCGCCTGATTCCTCTAAAACCCTCAGCGTGCTGGATCACAGATTCGCGCCTGACTCCCTCAAAAACCCTCAGAGTGACGGATTTAATATTCGCGCCTGGCTTCCTCTAAAACCCTCAGTGTGCTGGATTACAGATTCGCGCCTGATTCCTCTAAAACCCTCAGCGTGACGGATTTAATATTCGCGCCTGGCTTCCTCTAAAACCCTCAGTGTGCTGGATTACAGATTCGCGCCTGATCCCTCAAAAACCCTCAGCGTGACGGATTTAATATTCGCGCCTGACCCCTCTAAAAACCCTCAGTGTGCTGGATTACAGATTCGCGCCTGACTCCTCAAAAACCCTCAGAGTGACGGATTTAATATTCGCGCCTAAGTTCCCACAAAATCTCAGAGTGCTGGATTTTAGATTCGCGCCTGAGTCCATTCTACCCCACATGTCATTGTCCCCAAAAGACCTCACCCGGGACGTGACAGAAAAATAATTGAAAAATAATTGAGAAATAATTGACAAATAGTTGAAAAATAATTGAAAAATAATTGAAAAATAATTGAAAAAAAATTGAAAAATAATTGAAAATAATAGAAAAATAATTGAAAAATAATTGAAAAATAATTGAAGAATAGTTGAAAAATAATTGAAAAATAATTGAAAAATAATTGTAAAATAATTGAAAAATAATTGAAGAATAGTTGAAAAATAATTGAAAAATAATTGAAAAATAATTGAAAAATAATTGAAAAATAATCGAGAAATAATTGAAAAATAATTGAAGAATAGTTGAAAAATAATTGAAAAATAATTGAAAAAGAATTGAAAAATAATTGAAAAATAATTGAAAAAAAAATTGAAAAATAATTGAAAAATAATTGAAAAATAATTGAAAAATAATTGAAAAATAATTGAATAAAAATTGAAAAAAAAGAAAAATAATTGTAAAATAATTGAAAAATAATTAAAGAATAGTTGAAAAATAATTGAAAAATAATTGAAAAATAATTGAAAACTAATTGAAAAATAATTGAAAAATAATTGAAAAATAATTGACGAATAGTTGAAAAATATTTGGAAAATAATTGAAAAATAATTGAAAAATAATTGAAGAATAGTTGAAAAATAATTGAAAAATAATTGAAAAATAAATGGTAAAAATAATTGAAAAATAATTGAAAAGTAATTGAAAAATAATTGAAAAATTATTGAAAAATAATTGAAAAATTATTGAAAAATAATTGAAAAATAATTGAAAAATAATTGAAAAATAATTGAAAAATAATTGAAAAATAATTGATAAATAATTGAAAAATAATTGAAAACTAATTGAAAAATAATTGAGAAATAATTGAAAAATAATTGGAAAATAATTGAAAAATAATTGAAAAATAATTGAAAAAGAGTTGAAAAATAATTGAAAAATAATTGAAAAATAATTGAAGAATAATTGAAAAATAATTGAAAAAAAATTGAAAAAAAAATGAAAAATAATTGTAAAATAATTGAAAAATAATTGAAGAATAGGGGAAAAATAATTGAAAAATAATTGAAAAATAATTGAAAAATAATTGAAAAATAATTGAATAATAATTGAAAAATAATTGAAAAATAATTGAAAAATAATTGAAGAATAGTTGAAAAATAATTGAAGAATAATTGAAAATGAATTGAAAAATAACTGAAAAATAATTGAAAAATAATTGAAAAATAATTGAAAAATAATTGAAAAATAATTGAAAAATAATTGAATAATAATTTAAAAATAATTGAAAAATAATTGAAAAATAATTGATAAATAATTGAAAAATAATTGAAAACTAATTGAAAAATAATTGAAAAATAATTGAAAAATAATTGAAAAGTAGTTGAAAAATAATTGAAAAATAATTGAAAATGAATTGAAAAATAACTGAAAAATAATTGAAAAATAATTGAAAAATAGTTGAAAAATAATTGAAAAATAATTGAAAAATAATTGAAGAAATAATTGAAAAATAATTGAATAATAATTGAAAAATAATTGAAAAATAATTGAAAACTAATTGAAAAATAATTGAAAAATAATTGAAAAATAATTGAAGAATAGTTGAAAAATAATTGAAAAATAATTGAAAATGAATTGAAAAATAACTGAAAAATAATTGAAAAATAATTGAAAAATAATTGAAAAATAATTGAAAAAAAATTGAAAAAAAAAGAAAAATAATTGTTAAATAATTGAAAAATATTTGAAGAATAGTTGAAAAATAATTGAAAAATAATTGAAAAATTATTGAAAAATAAATGGTAAAAATAATTGAAAAATAATTGAAAAGTAATTGAAAAATAATTGAAAAATTATTGAAAAATAATTGAAAAATTATTGAAAAATAATTGAAAAATAATTGAAAAATAATTGAAAAATAATTGAAAAATAATTGAAAAATAATTGATAAATAATTGAAAAATAATTGAAAACTAATTGAAAAATAATTGAAAAATAATTGAAAAATAATTGAAGAATAGTTGAAAAATAATTGAAAAATAATTGAAAAAGAATTGAAAAATAATTGAAAAATAATTGAAAAATAATTGAAAAATAATTGAAAAATAATTGAAAAATAATTGAAAAATAATTGAATAAAAATTGAAAAAAAAGAAAAATAATTGTAAAATAATTGAAAAATAATTAAAGAATAGTTGAAAAATAATTGAAAAATAATTGAAAAATAATTGAAAACTAATTGAAAAATAATTGAAAAATAATTGAAAAATAATTGACGAATAGTTGAAAAATATTTGGAAAATAATTGAAAAATAATTGAAAAATAATTGAAGAATAGTTGAAAAATAATTGAAAAATAATTGAAAAATAAATGGTAAAAATAATTGAAAAATAATTGAAAAGTAATTGAAAAATAATTGAAAAATTATTGAAAAATAATTGAAAAATTATTGAAAAATAATTGAAAAATAATTGAAAAATAATTGAAAAATAATTGAAAAATAATTGAAAAATAATTGATAAATAATTGAAAAATAATTGAAAACTAATTGAAAAATAATTGAAAAATAATTGAAAAATAATTGGAAAATAATTGAAAAATAATTGAAAAATAATTGAAAAAGAGTTGAAAAATAATTGAAAAATAATTGAAAAATAATTGAAGAATAATTGAAAAATAATTGAAAAAAAATTGAAAAAAAAATGAAAAATAATTGTAAAATAATTGAAAAATAATTGAAGAATAGTTGAAAAATAATTGAAAAATAATTGAAAAATAATTGAAAAATAATTGAAAAATAATTGAATAATAATTGAAAAATAATTGAAAAATAATTGAAAAATAATTGAAGAATAGTTGAAAAATATTTGATAAATAATTGAAAAATAATTGAAAACTAATTGAAAAATAATTGAAGAATAGTTGAAAAATAATTGAAGAATAATTGAAAATGAATTGAAAAATAACTGAAAAATAATTGAAAAATAATTGAAAAATAATTGAAAAATAATTGAAAAATAATTGAAAAATAATTGAATAATAATTTAAAAATAATTGAAAAATAATTGAAAAATAATTGATAAATAATTGAAAAATAATTGAAAACTAATTGAAAAATAATTGAAAAATAATTGAAAAATAATTGAAAAATAGTTGAAAAATAATTGAAAAATAATTGAAAATGAATTGAAAAATAACTGAAAAATAATTGAAAAATAATTGAAAAATAGTTGAAAAATAATTGAAAAATAATTGAAAAATAATTGAAAAATAATTGAAAAATAATTGAATAATAATTGAAAAATAATTTAAAAATAATTTAAAAATAATTGAAAAATAATTGAAAAATAATTGATAAATAATTGAAAAATAATTGAAAACTAATTGAAAAATAATTGAAGAATAGTTGAAAAATAATTGAAAAATAATTGAAAATGAATTGAAAAATAACTGAAAAATAATTGAAAAATAATTGAAAAATAATTGAAAATAATTGAAAAATAATTGAAATATAATTGAAAAAAAATTGAAAAAAAAAGAAAAATAATTGTTAAATAATTGAAAAATAATTGAAGAATAATTGAAAAATAATTTAAGAATAGTTGAAAAATAATTGATAAATAATTGAAAAATAATTGAAAATAATTGAAAAATAATTGAAAAATAATTGAAAATAATTGAAAAATAATTGAAAAATAATTGAAAAATAATTGAAAAATAATTGAAGAATAGTTGAAAAATAATTGATAAATAATTGAAAAATAATTGAAAACTAATTGAAAAATAATTGAAAAATAATTGAAAAATAATTGAAGAATATTTGAAAAATAATTGAAAAATAATTGAAAAATAATTGAAAAATAATTGAAAAATAATTGAAAAATAATTGAAAAATAATTGAAAAATAATTGAAAAATAATTGAAAAATAATTGAAAAATAATTGAAAAATAATTGAAGTATAGTTGAAAAATAATTGAAAAATAATTGAAAAATAAATGGTAAAAATAATTGAAAAATAATTGAAAAGTAATTGAAAAATAATTGAAAAATAATTGAAAAATAATTGAAAATTAATTGAAAAATAATTGAAAAATAATTGAAAAATAATTGAAAAATAATTGAAAAATAATTGAAAAATAATTGAAGTATAGTTGAAAAATAATTGAAAAATAATTGAAAAATAAATGGTAAAAATAATTGAAAAATAATTGAAAAGTAATTGAAAAATAATTGAAAAATTATTGAAAAATAATTGAAAAATTATTGAAAAATAATTGAAAAATTATTGAAAAATAATTGAAAAATAGTTTAAAAATAATTGAAAAATAATTGAAAAATAATTGAAAAATAATTGAAAAATAATTGAAAAATAATTTAAGAAAATTTGAAAAATAATTGAAAAGTAATTGAAAAATAATTGAAAAATAATTGAAAAATAATAGAAAAATAATTGAAAAATAATTGAAAAATAATTGAAAAATAATTGAAAAATAATTGAAAAATAATTGAAAAATAATTGGATAATAATTGAAAAATAATTGAAAAATAATTGAAAAATAATTGAAGAATAGTTGGAACATAATTGATAAATAATTGAAAACTAATTGAAAAATAATTGAAAAGTAATTGAAAAATAATTGAAAAATTATTGAAAAATAATTGAAAAATTATTGAAGAATAATTGAAAAATAATTGAAAAATAATTGAAAAATAATTGAAAAATAATTGAATAATAATTGAAAAATAATTTAAAAATAATTGAAAAATAATTGAAAAATAATTGAAAAATAATTGATAAATAATTGAAAAATAATTGAAAACTAATTGAAAAATAATTGAAGAATAGTTGAAAAATAATTGAAAAATAATTGAAAATGAATTGAAAAATAACTGAAAAATAATTGAAAAATAATTGAAAAATAATTGAAAATAATTGAAAAATAATTGAAATATAATTGAAAAAAAATTGAAAAAAAAAGAAAAATAATTGTTAAATAATTGAAAAATAATTGAAGAATAATTGAAAAATAATTGAAGAATAGTTGAAAAATAATTGATAAATAATTGAAAAATAATTGAAAATAATTGAAAAATAATTGAAAAATAATTGAAAATAATTGAAAAATAATTGAAAAATAATTGAAAAATAATTGAAAAATAATTGAAGAATAGTTGAAAAATAATTGATAAATAATTGAAAAATAATTGAAAACTAATTGAAAAATAATTGAAAAATAATTGAAAAATAATTGAAGAATATTTGAAAAATAATTGAAAAATAATTGAAAAATAATTGAAAAATAAGTGAAAAATAATTGAAAAATAATTGAAAAATAATTGAAAAATAATTGAAAAATAATTAAAAAATAGTTAAAAAATAATTGAAAAATAATTGAAAAATAATTGAAAAATAATTGAAAAATAATTGAAAAATAATATAAGAATAATACGAAAAATAATTGAAACATAATTGAAAAATAATTGAAAAACAATTGAAAAATAATTGAAAAATAATTGAAAAATAATTGAAAAATAATTGAAAAATAATTGAAAAATAATTGAAAAATAATTGAAAAATAATTGAAAAATAATTGAAAAATAATTGAAAAATAATTGAAAAATAATTGAAAAATAATTGAAAAATAAATGGTAAAAATAATTGAAAAATAATTGAAAAATAATTGAAAAGTAATTGAAAAATAATTGAAAAATTATTGAAAAATAATTGAAAAATTATTGAAAAATAATTGAAAAATAATTGAAAAATAATTGAAAAATAATTGAAAAATAATTGAAAAATAATTGATAAATAATTGAAAAATAATTGAAAACTAATTGAAAAATAATTGAAAAATAATTGAAAAATAATTGAAAAATAATTGAAAACTAATTGAAAAATAATTGAAGAATAGTTGAAAAATAATTGAAAAATAATTGAAAATGAATTGAAAAATAACTGAAAAATAATTGAACAATAATTGAAAAATAATTGAAAATAATTGAAAAATAATTGAAATATAATTGAAAAAAAATTGAAAAAAAAAGAAAAATAATTGTTAAATAATTGAAAAATAATTGAAGAATAATTGAAAAATAATTGAAGAATAGTTGAAAAATAATTGATAAATAATTGAAAAATAATTGAAAATAATTGAAAAATAATTGAAAAATAATTGAAAATAATTGAAAAATAATTGAAAAATAATTGAAAAATAATTGAAAAATAATTGAAGAATAGTTGAAAAATAATTGATAAATAATTGAAAAATAATTGAAAACTAATTGAAAAATAATTGAAAAATAATTGAAAAATAATTGAAAAATAATTGAAAAATAATTGAAAAATAATTGAAAAATAATTGAAAAATAATTGAAAAATAATTGAAAAATAATTAAAAAATAGTTAAAAAATAATTGAAAAATAATTGAAAAATAATTGAAAAATAATTGAAAAATAATTGAAAAATAATATAAGAATAATACGAAAAATAATTGAAACATAATTGAAAAATAATTGAAAAACAATTGAAAAATAATTGAAAAATAATTGAAAAATAATTGAAAAATAATTGAAAAATAATTGAAAAATAATTGAAAAATAATTGAAAAATAATTGAAAAATAATTGAAAAATAATTGAAAAATAATTGAAGTATAGTTGAAAAATAATTGAAAAATAATTGAAAAATAAATGGTAAAAATAATTGAAAAATAATTGAAAAGTAATTGAAAAATAATTGAAAAATTATTGAAAAATAATTTGTTATAAAGCTTTAGAAGATCAGCGAGCAGAACCGTAAAGGAGTTATTAAAACACGATGAGGAGTCTTAGTCTAGTTTATACGCGAGGACTTTACAGAAACGTTCACGATTACACTTATATTTAATTATGTACAATGTCCGAAATAAACTACACTATATTTACATTAACTAGAACAATGTTTTAAGCACTATGGTTTTAACGCAAGCAGGCGCGTAAAGCCAGAAAGCACTGTAGCGAGTTACCGAGCAGGGAGTAACTAAGTGCGAAAGGAAAAGTGTGTAGCGGGATTAATGCGTGCGTACTGAAGCAAAGTTGCGAACAGATAGAGATCCAGGAAATCGCCGTCGATTTCCTGGATGGAAGAAGCCTTCCCCTTCCCTCGATCGCGATCGAGGGAAGGGACCGTGATCGCTTCTCCACATGAGTCAGCGGGCTGAACCACTAATCGCCTAATTAGTGAAGGTTCTGTAAGATGGCGCAAGAATGCCTCCTTTTCTCGAACATTTACTCCCCGGCATTCATCGCCCGATGAAGAGTGAATATTGCTGGCGGTCGATGCGTTGGTCGATCGCGGAGCAGTAGCGACGCTGGGCTCAAGTGGAGGCGTACGGCAACTCAGGTGGAAGTTGAGAAATGATCAAATCTTGGTTAAGGGACCTGTGCCGATGGGAGAAATACCAATTTGTGAATGGGTCGTACAAATTCGGAACGCGCAGTTTTAACAGTGACGACGCGGGTTAATCCATCCGTGCCCGTGTGGAGTTTAGTGACCCGAGCAAGTGGCCACTGGGCAGGTGAAGTTAGCTCATTTTTGACGAGGCACAGATCACCGATTTGGGGCTGTGGATGCTGTTGTGTCCATTTGTTGCGTGCCTGAAGAGACTGTAAGTATTCTCTAGACCAGCGTCGCCAAAACTGCAGCCGAATTTGTTGTAGCAAGTGCCACCGTGAAAGCCGATTAGATGGGACATTATCGACGTCTGGATCGGGTAGACTTAGCAGCGCCTCGCCGATCAAAAAATGCCCTGGTGTCAGCGTGCGCAGGTCCCCAGGATCGTCGGACATCGCTTGAAGTGGTCGGGAGTTCAAACAGGCCTCAATCTGGTGGAGCAGTGTGGTGAGTTCCTCATAAGTGAGGTGTTGTTCTCCGATGACCCGCCGTAGGTGGTATTTGGTGGATTTGACGGCCGCTTCCCATAGCCCTCCGAAGTGCGGGGCAGCAGGGGGGTTAAACCTCCACTCGATACCATCCTTCAAAAGGGTCGAGCTGATGAGGTCATGTCCGGTGTCTAGGTGGACCAACATGTCCCGAAGCTCTCGGGCGGCTCCTATGAAATTGGTCCCTCGGTCACTCTGAATCACGGCGCAGAGTCCTCGACGGGACGTGAATCGCCGCAGGGCAGCGAGAAAGGCTTCGGTGCTACAATCAGAAACGAGCTCTAAATGAACCGCGCGAGTAGTAAGGCATACGAACAGCGCCACATAGCCCTTATATGTGCGTTGACCTCTGCCCCGACACATCAGCAGAGTTAAGGGTCCTGCGTAGTCCACCCCCACGTGCAGGAAGGGCCGAGCTGGTGTCACCCGGGTAGCTGGCAAATCGCCCATTAGTTGGTTGCCTGTTGCCGCTCGCCAACGTATGCAGGTTGGGCAACGATGGAGAAGGGCCTTGATGCGTTGTCGGCCCTGCGGAATCCAGTATCTCTGGCGTAATGTGGCCAATGTGAGCTGTGTCCCACCATGCAGTGTTCGACGATGAGCCTCGGTCACCAGCAACTCCGTCAACCGATTGTCGCGTGGTAGCAGCACCTGGTGCTGGGCATCCAGTGACAGGTCAGCATGGCGAAGACGCCCTCCAACACGGAGGAGGCCTTGTTCGTCCAGGTACGGGTTCATTCGTAGTAACCGGCTTCGGTTAGGTAGTGGACGGCATGCCTCCAGCTGTTGTATTTCCGGAGCGAAGTCCTGTCGTTGAACGATGCGTAGCCACCGTAGCCGGGCAGCTTCTATTTCGGCTGGTGTCAGGCGACATCCTCTCGTACAGTTTGGTCTCCGTGGCAGCCACCGCAAACACCAGGCAGTGACTCTAAATAGCAAATGGATGGATGAGAATCTTAACAGTAAGTTTTCACCCGGTGCAGGTTCACCCGACGTCACGGTGGTGTGGGTTCGGGCTTCCAGGTCCGTCATGGGCAGTGGAGGTGGTTGCACGTTGCTCCAGTTCCCCGGCGTGGTCAACCAGGCAGGTCCCGTCCACCACAGGGTAAACTCAGGTAGCTGACTGGGAGGTAGACCTCTGGAAGCGCAGTCAGCAGGGTTGTCTTGACTCGTGACGTGGTTCCAGTGTGCGTCAGGCAGAGTGCGTTGGATTTCAGACACCCTATTAGCCACGTAAGTCTTCCAGCGGGAAGGGTGTCCTTGTATCCAGGCCAGTGTGATGGTGGAGTCGCTCCATAAATGAACGGGGGTTCCGGTCAATCCCAAACTCTCGCAAGTGATAGATACTAGTTTGGTCAGCAGAACGGCAGCACACAGTTCGAGCCGTGGCAGCGAGACTCGTTTCAAGGGTGCCACCTTGGTTTTGGCAGTGATTAAGCGGGTATCGGCGACGTCTTCGCTGTTAACGACTCGGAGATACACCACTGCTGCGTAGGCTCGTTCCGAAGCGTCTGCGAATCCATGGATCTCCAGTAGCTGAGGTGATTGCTGTACTCCAAGCCAGCGAGGGACAGCGACACGGTTGAGGTCAGGCAGCTCTTCGAGGAACTGCTTCCAGGAGTCGGCCTCAGCAGTCGGCAAGGGTGAGTCCCAGTCTAATTGTAATAACCAGAGGGACTGCATGAATATCTTGGCGTTAATAGTAACCGGGGAATGGTCTTGGTGACCTGCAACACCTTGGCTAACCTCTGGCTCCCGGCAGCTTTAGTCGTGCGTCCTTCAGATTGGCATTTGACTTTGCCCCCTTCCAACGCTCCGATGGTGGTGATGCGACCCTTAATGAAGGCCTTGAGTTCCTCAAAGGTTGGAGGGGTCGTCTGGGCGCCGAGTTGCGTTTCCCATTCTCTCCGTGACTGCTGATCCAGTTTCTCGACCACCCAATAGACTAGCCAGTCGCCTGTGGCATCAAACGGCCGTTCCATGGCAGCAAGGGCCTCGACGCAGTCGCAAATGGTAAAGTAAAAGGTCTTCAGCTCCGTAGCCGACTCACGTGCGATCGTCGGCAGTCCAAATATCGTTGTCATTTGCGCCTGCACTAGCAGTCTCTCATTCTCGTAATGATCCTGCAGCAGATCCCAAGCGCGGGCGAAGGTCGCAGCTCTAACGGGGAGGTTTCTGAGGGCAAGGAGAGCGTCGCCCTTTAGGCAGCCCCGGAGGTAATGCAGACGTTCTACGTCCGTAATGCCCCCGTCGCGGATGACGAGGGAGCGGAAAAGATCCCGAAATTCTGGCCAGGATTCGTAATTCCCGTCAAACTCCGGTAGTGGTAACCGAGGTAGGGAAGCCTTGGAATGTACGGCCGCCGAAGGGCCGCTGCTAGACGTTCCCGTCTCGTTACGATCAGCGGCGAATGTCTGTTGCTTGTCGACGAACAGCGCTTCCTGGACCAGAAACAGTTCCTCAGTCACGTCGTAGCGGGCTTCTCGGAAGTAAGGTGCCTCTCTTTTCTCTGGTGCCGCCAGTGCCAGCAGCTGATCATGCTGCTGGTCAAATTTCTCCCAGTTTCTCCGTAGCATCCCCAAACGCGATTCTACGGCTCCCGGAGTGATTTTAGCAGTGCCTAGCTTCTTTAAATTTTCGTAAGCACGCGCGATTTTGCCAGAAAGTTCGTTCTGATTCTCGATTAATTTATCCATTGTTCTTAGGATTTAAACGCTAGCGAAAGTCGGCCGTTAAGGTCACGCTGACTCGTTGTATTATGGCGCACTGTTTTGCAGGTTGGAGGTCACGCGCGACGGTTAAAACGGCACTACCGAACGTTCGCGAACTGTTTGGCAAATGGAGGTCAC
This sequence comes from Andrena trimmerana, assembly GCA_951215215.1. Classification (NCBI taxonomy): domain Eukaryota; kingdom Metazoa; phylum Arthropoda; class Insecta; order Hymenoptera; family Andrenidae; genus Andrena; species Andrena trimmerana. The sequence continues at coordinate 56,286 of CATNUO010000198.1, read as the reverse complement.
GCGCGACGGTTGGACCGCACTACCGAACGTTCGTGAACTGTTTCACAGGCACCGGTATCCGGCTCGAAGGACCAAAATGTTATAAAGCTTTAGAAGATCAGCGAGCAGAACCGTAAAGGAGTTATTAAAACACGATGAGGAGTCTTAGTCTAGTTTATACGCGAGGACTTTACAGAAACGTTCACGATTACACTTATATTTAATTATGTACAATGTCCGAAATAAACTACACTATATTTACATTAACTAGAACAATGTTTTAAGCACTATGGTTTTAACGCAAGCAGGCGCGTAAAGCCAGAAAGCACTGTAGCGAGTTACCGAGCAGGGAGTAACTAAGTGCGAAAGGAAAAGTGTGTAGCGGGATTAATGCGTGCGTACTGAAGCAAAGTTGCGAACAGATAGAGATCCAGGAAATCGCCGTCGATTTCCTGGAAGGAAGAAGCCTTCCCCTTCCCTCGATCGCGATCGAGGGAAGGGACCGTGATCGCTGCTCCACATGAGTCAGCGGGCTGAACCACTAATCGCCTAATTAGTGAAGGTTCTGTAAGATGGCGCAAGAATGCCTCCTTTTCTCGAACATAATTGAAAAATTATTGAAAAATAATTGAAAAATAATTGAAAAATAATTGAAAAATAATTGAAAAATAATTGAAAAATAATTGATAAATAATTGAAAAATAATTGAAAACTAATTGAAAAATAATTGAAAAATAATTGAAAAATAATTGGAAAATAATTGAAAAATAATTGAAAAATAATTGAAAAAGAGTTGAAAAATAATTGAAATATAATTGAAAATAATTGAAAAATAATTGAAATATAATTGAAAAATAATTGGAAAATAATTGAAAAATAATTAAAAAATAGTTAAAAAATAATTGATAAATAATTGAAAAATAATTGAAAAATAATTGAAAAATAATAGAAAAATAATTGAAAAATAATTAAAAAATAGTTAAAAAATAATTGAAAAATAATTGAAAAATAATTGTAAAATAATTGAAAAATAATTGAAAAATAATATAAGAATAATACGAAAAATAATTGAAACATAATTGAAAAATAATTGAAAAACAATTGAAAAATAATTGAAAAATAATTGAAAAATAATTGAAAAATAATTGAAAAATAATTGAAAAATAATTGAAAAATAATTGAAAAATAATTGAAAAATAATTGAAGTATAGTTGAAAAATAATTGAAAAATAATTGAAAAATAAATGGTAAAAATAATTGAAAAATAATTGAAAAGTAATTGAAAAATAATTGAAAAATTATTGAAAAATAATTGAAAAATTATTGAAAAATAATTGAAAAATAATTGAAAAATAATTGAAAAATAATTGAAAAATAATTGATAAATAATTGAAAAATAATTGAAAACTAATTGAAAAATAATTGAAAAATAATTGAAAAATAATTGGAAAATAATTGAAAAATAATTGAAAAATAATTGAAAAAGAGTTGAAAAATAATTGAAAAATAATTGAAAATAATTGAAAAATAATTGAAATATAATTGAAAAAAAATTGAAAAAAAAAGAAAAATAATTGTTAAATAATTGAAAAATAATTGAAGAATAGTTGAAAAATAATTGAAAAATAATTGATAAATAATTGAAAAATAATTGATAAATAATTGAAAAATAATTGAAAACTAATTGAAAAATAATTGAAAAATAATTGAAAAATAATTGAAGGATAGTTGAAAAATAATTGAAGAATAGTTGAAAAATAATTGAAAAATAATTGAAAAATAATTGAAAAATAATTGAAAAATAATTGAAAATAATTGAAAAATAATTGAAAAATAATTGAAAAATAATTGAAAAATAATTGAAAAATAATTGAAAAATAATTGAAAAATAATTGAATAATAATTTAAAAATAATTGAAAAATAATTGAAAAATAATTGATAAATAATTGAAAAATAATTGAAAAATAATTGAAAAATAATTGAAAAATAATTGAAAAATAATTGGATAATAATAATTGAAAAATAATTGAGAAATAATTGAAAAATAGTTTTGAAATAATTAAAAAATAATTGAAAAATAATTGAAAAATAATTGAAAAATAATTGAAAAAGAGTTGAAAAATAATTGAAAAATAATTGAAAAATAATTGAAGAATAATTGAAAAATAATTGAAAAAAAATTGATAAAAAAATGAAAAATAATTGTAAAATAATTTAAAAATAATTGAAGAATAGTTGAAAAATAATTGAAAAATAATTGAAAAATAATTGAAAAATAATTGAAAAATAATTGAATAATAATTGAAAAATAATTGAAAAATAATTTAAAAATAATTTAAAAATAATTTAAAAATAATTGATAAATAATTGAAAAATAATTGAAAACTAATTGAAAAATAATTTAAAAATAATTGAAAAATAATTGAAGAATAGTTGAAAAATAATTGAAAAATAATTGAAAATGAATTGAAAAATAACTGAAACATAATTGAAAAATAATTGAAAAATAATTGAAAATAATTGAAAAATAATTGAAATATAATTGAAAAAAAATTGAAAAAAAAAGAAAAATAATTGTTAAATAATTGAAAAATAATTGAAGAATAGTTGAAAAATAATTGAAAAATAATTGATAAATAATTGAAAAATAATTGAAAACTAATTGAAAAATAATTGAAAAATAATTGAAAAATAATTGAAGGATAGTTGAAAAATAATTGAAGAATAGTTGAAAAATAATTGAAAAATAATTGAAAAATAATTGAAAAATAATTGAAAAATAATTGAAAAATAATTGAAAAATAATATAAGAATAATACGAAAAATAATTGAAACATAATTGAAAAATAATTGAAAAACAATTGAAAAATAATTGAAAAATAATTGAAAAATAATTGAAAAATAATATAAGAATAATACGAAAAATAATTGAAACATAATTGAAAAATAATTGAAAAACAATTGAAAAATAATTGAAAAATAATTGAAAAATAATTGAAAAATAATTGAAAAATAATTGAAAAATAATTGAAAAATAATATAAGAATAATACGAAAAATAATTGAAACATAATTGAAAAATAATTGAAAAACAATTGAAAAATAATTGAAAAATAATTGAAAAACAATTGAAAAATAATTGAAAAATAATATAAGAATAATACGAAAAATAATTGAAACATAATTGAAAAATAATTGAAAAACAATTGAAAAATAATTGAAAAATAATTGAAAAATAATTGAAAAATAATTGAAAAATAATTGAAAAATAATTGAAAAATAATTGAATAAAAATTGAAAAAAAAGAAAAATAATTGTAAAATAATTGAAAAATAATTAAAGAATAGTTGAAAAATAATTGAAAAATAATTGAAAAATAATTGAAAACTAATTGAAAAATAATTGAAAAATAATTGAAAAATAATTGAAGAATAGTTGAAAAATATTTGGAAAATAATTGAAAAATAATTGAAAAATAATTGAAGAATAGTTGAAAAATAATTGAAAAATAATTGAAAAATAAATGGTAAAAATAATTGAAAAATAATTGAAAAGTAGTTGAAAAATAATTGAAAAATTATTGAAAAATAATTGAAAAATTATTGAAAAATAATTGAAAAATAATTGAAAAATAATTGAAAAATAATTGAAAAATAATTGAAAAATAATTGATAAATAATTGAAAAATAATTGAAAACTAATTGAAAAATAATTGAAAAATAATTGAAAAATAATTGGAAAATAATTGAAAAATAATTGAAAAATAATTGAAAAAGAGTTGAAAAATAATTGAAAAATAATTGAAAAATAATTGAAGAATAATTGAAAAATAATTGAAAAAAAATTGAAAAAAAAATGAAAAATAATTGTAAAATAATTGAAAAATAATTGAAGAATAGTTGAAAAATAATTGAAAAATAATTGAAAAATAATTGAAAAATAATTGAAAAATAATTGAAAAATAATTGAATAATAATTGAAAAATAATTGAAAAATAATTTAAAAATAATTTAAAAATAATTGAAAAATAATTGAAAAAGAGTTGAAAAATAATTGAAAAATAATTGAAAAATAATTGAAGAATAGTTGAAAAATAATTGAAAAATAATTGAAAAATAATTGAAAAATAATTGAAAAATAATTGAATAATAATTGAAAAATAATTGAAAAATAATTTAAAAATAATTTAAAAATAATTTAAAAATAATTGATAAATAATTGAAAAATAATTGAAAACTAATTGAAAACTAATTGAAAAATAATTGAAAAATAATTGAAAAATAATTGAAGAATAGTTGAAAAATAATTGAAAAATAATTGAAAATGAATTGAAAAATAACTGAAACATAATTGAAAAATAATTGAAAAATAATTGAAAATAATTGAAAAATAATTGAAATATAATTGAAAAAAAATTGAAAAAAAAAGAAAAATAATTGTTAAATAATTGAAAAATAATTGAAGAATAGTTGAAAAATAATTGAAAAATAATTGATAAATAATTGAAAAATAATTGAAAACTAATTGAAAAATAATTGAAAAATAATTGAAAAATAATTGAAGGATAGTTGAAAAATAATTGAAGAATAGTTGAAAAATAATTGAAAAATAATTGAAAAATAATTGAAAAATAATTGAAAAATAATTGAAAAATAATTGAAAAATAATATAAGAATAATACGAAAAATAATTGAAACATAATTGAAAAATAATTGAAAAACAATTGAAAAATAATTGATAAATAATTGAAAAATAATTGATAAATAATTGAAAAATAATTGAAAACTAATTGAAAAATAATTGAAAAATAATTGAAAAATAATTGAAAAATAATTGAAAAATAATTGGATAATAATAATTGAAAAATAATTGAGAAATAATTGAAAAATAGTTTTAAAATAATTAAAAAATAATTGAAAAATAATTGAAAAATAATTGAAAAATAATTGAAAAAGAGTTGAAAAATAATTGAAAAATAATTGAAAAATAATTGAAGAATAATTGAAAAATAATTGAAAAAAAATTGAAAAAAAATGAAAAATAATTGTAAAATAATTTAAGAATAGTTGAAAAATAATTGAAAAATAATTGAAAAATAATTGAAAACTAATTGAAAAATAATTGAAAAATAGTTGAAAAATAATTGAAAAATAATTGAAAAATAATTGAAAAAAAATTGAAAAAAAATGAAAAATGATTGTAAAATAATTTAAGAATAGTTGAAAAATAATAGAAAAATAATTGAAAAATAATTGAAAAATAATTGAAAAATAATTGAAAAATAATTGAAAAATAATTGAAAAATAATTGAAAAAAAATTGAAAAAAAATGAAAAATAATTGTAAAATAATTTAAGAATAGTTGAAAAATAATTGAAAAATAATTGAAAAATAATTGAAAAATAATTGAAAAATAATTGAAAAATAATTGATAAATAATTGAAAAATAATTGAAAAATAATTGAAAAATATTTGAAAAATAATTGAAAAATATTTGAAAAATAATTGAAAAATAATTGAAAAATAATTGAAAAATAATTGGATAATAATAATTGAAAAATAATTGAAAAATAATTGGATAATAATAATTGAAAAATAATTGAAAAATAATTGAAAAATAGTTTTAAAATAATTGAAAAATAATTGAAAAATAATTGAAAAATAATTGAAAAATAATTGATAAATAATTGAAAAATAATTGAAAAGTAACTGAAAAATAATTGAAAAATATTTGAAAATTGTTGAAAAATAATTGAAAAATAATTGAAAAATAATTGAAAAAAAATTGAAAAAAATGAAAAATAATTGTAAAATAATTTAAGAATAGTTGAAAAATAATTGAAAAATAATTGAAAAATAATTGAAAAATAATTGAAAAATAATTGAAAAAAAATTGAAAAAAATGAAAAATAATTGTAAAATAATTTAAGAATAGTTGAAAAATAATTGAAAAATAATTGAAAAATAATTGAAAAATAATTGAAAAATAATTGAAAAATAATTGAATAATAATTGAAAAATAATTGAAAAAAAATTGAAAAAAAATGAAAAATAATTGTAAAATAATTTAAGAATAGTTGAAAAATAATAGAAAAATAATTGAAAAATAATTGAAAAATAATTGAAAAGTAATTGAAAACAAATTGAAAAATAATTGGAAAATAATTGAAAAATAATTGAAGAATAGTTGAAAAATAATCGAAAAATAATTGAAAAAGAATTGAAAAATAATTGAAAAATAATTGAAAAATAATTGAAAAATAATTGAAAAATAATTGAAAAATAATTGAAAAATAATTGAAAAATAATTGAAAAATAATTGAAAACTAATTGAAAAATAATTGAAAAATTTCAACTAAAATAACTCAAATGCAGCCGTCCATCAAAACAACTTATCATAATCCAGAAAAATCGAAGTTGGTTTCAACAAAATTTTTTATAATTTGACAAAAATCTGTACAAACATCCAAAAATTCGAAGTTAATTTCAACTATAATTACTCAAATGCAGCTCCTATATCAAAGAAACCTAACATAATCCAGAAAAATCGAAGTAGGTTTCAACAAAATTTTTTAAAATTTGACAAAAATCTGTACAAAAATCCCAAAATTCGAAGTTAATTTAAACTAAAATTACTCAAATGCAGCTCCTCTATCAAAAAAACCTAACATAATCCAGAAAAATTGAAGTAGGTTTAAACAAAATTTTTTAAAATTTGACAAAAATCTGTACAAAAATCCAAAAATTCGAAGTTATTTTCAACTAAAATTACTCAAATGCAGCTCCTCTATCAAAAAAACTTTATATAATCCAGAAAAATCGAAGTTGGTTTCAACAAAATTTTTTAAAATTTGACATAAATCTGTACAAAAATCCAAAAATTCGCAGTTAATTTAAACTAAAATTACTCAAATGCAGCTCCTCTATAAAAAAAAACCTAACATAATCCCGAAAAATCGAAGTAGGTTTAAACAAAATTTTTTAAAATTTGACAAAAATCTGTACAAAAATCCAAAAATTCGAAGTTATTTTCAACTAAAATTACTCAAATGCAGCTCCTCTATCAAAAAAACCTAACAAAATCCAGAAAAATCGAAGTTGGTTTCAACAAAATTTTTTAAAATTTGACAAACATCTGTACAAAAATCCAAAAATTCGAAGTTAATTTAAACTAAAATTACTCAAATGCAGCTCCTCTATCAAAAAAACCTAACATAATCCAGAAAAATCGAAGTAGGTTTCAACAAAATTTTTTAAAATTTGCCAAAAATCTGTACAAATGTCCAAAAATTCGAAGTTAATTTCAACTAAAATTACTCAAATGCAGCTCCTCTATCAAAAAAACCTAACATAATCCAGAAAAATCGAAGTTGGTTTCACCAAAATTTTTTAAAATTTGACAAAAATCTGTACAAAAATCCAAAAATTCGAAGTTATTTTCAACTAAAATTACTCAAATGCAGCTCCTCTATCAAAAAAACTTTACATAATCCAGAAAAATCGAAGTTGGTTTCAACAAAATTTTTTAAAATTTGAGAAAAATCTGTACAAAAATCCAAAAATTCGATGTTATTTTCATCTAAAATTACTCAAATGCAGCTCCTCTATCAAAAAACCTAACATAATCCAGAAAAATCGAAGTTGGTTTCAACAAAATTTTTTAAAATTTGACAAAAATCTGTACAAAAATCCAAAAATTACTCAAATGCAGCTCCTCTATCAAAAAAACTTTACATAATCCAGAAAAATCGAAGTTGGTTTCAACAAAATTTTTAAAAATTTGACAAACACCTGTACAAAAATCCCAAAATTCGATGTTAATTTCAACTAAAATTACTCAAATGCAGGTCCGCTACCAAAAAAACCTAACGTAAACCAGAGTAATCGAAGTTGGTTTCAACAAAATTTTTTAAAATTTGACAAAAATCTGAACAAAAATCCAAAATTCGAAGTTAATTTCAACTAAAATTACTCAAATGCAACTCCTCTATCAAAAAAACCTAACATAATCCAGAAAAATCGAAGTTGGTTTCAACAAAATTTTTTAAAATTTGCCAAAAATCTGTACAAATGTCCAAAAATTCGAAGTTAATTTCAACTAAAATTACTCAAATGCAGCTCCTCTATCAAAAAAACCTAACATAATCCAGAAAAATCGAAGTTGGTTTCAACAAAATTTTTTGAAATTTGACATAAATCTGTACAAAAATCCAAAAATTCGAAGTTAATTTCAACTAAAATTACTCAAATGCAGCTCCGCTACCAAAAAAACCTAACGTAATCCAGAGTAATCGAAGATGGTTTCAACAAAATTTTTTAAAATTTGACAAAAATCTGTACATAAATCCAAAAATTCGAAGTTAATTTCAACTAAAATTACTCAAATGCAGCTCCTCTATCAAAAAACCTAACATAATCCAGAAAAATCGAAGTTGGTTTCAACAAAATTTTTTAAAATTTGACAAAAATCTGTACACAAATCCAAAAATTCGAAGTTATTTTCAACTAAAATTACTCAAATGCAGCTCCTCTATCAAAAAAACTTTACATAATCCAGAAAAATCGAAGTTGGTTTGAACAAAATTTTTTAAAATTTGACAAACATCTGTACAAAAATCCCAAAATTCGAAGTTAATTTCAACTAAAATTACGCAAATGCAGCTCCGCTACCAAAAAACCTAACGTAATCCAGAAAAATCGAAGTTGGTTTCAACAAAATTTTTTAAAATTTAACAAAAATCTGTACAAAAATCCAAAAATTCGAAGTTATTTTCAACTAAAATTACTCAAATGCAGCTCCTCTATCAAAAAAACCTAACATCATCCAGAAAAATCGAAGTTGGTTTCAACAAAATTTTTTGAAATTTGACAGAAATCTGTACAAAAATCCAAAAATTCGAAGTTAATTTCAACTAAAATTACTCAAATGCAGCTCCGCTACCAAAAAAACCTAACGTAATCCAGAGTAATCGAAGTTGGTTTCAACAAAATTTTTTTAAAATTTGACAAAAATCTGTTCAAAAATCCAAAAATTCGAAGTTAATTTCAACTAAAATTACTCAAATGCAGCTCCTCTATCAAAAAAACCTAACGTAAACCAGAGTAATCGAAGTTGGTTTCAACAAAATTTTTTAAAATTTGACAAAAATCTGTACAAAAATCCAAAAATTCGAAGTTAATTTCAACTAAAATTACTCAAATGCAGCTCCTCTATCAAAAAAACCTAACATAATCCAGAAAAATCGAAGTTGGTTTCCACAAAATTTTTTGAAATTTGACAGAAATCTGCACAAAAATCCAAAAATTCGAAGTTAATTTCAACTAAAATTACTCAAATGCAGCTCCGCTACCAAAAAAACCTAACGTAATCCAGAGTAATCGAAGTTGGTTTCAACAAAATTTTTTAAAATTTGACAAAAATCTGTACAAAAATCCAAAAATTCGAAGTTAATTTCAACTAAAATTACTCAAATGCAGCTCCTCTATCAAAAAAACCTAACATAATCCAGAAAAATCGAAGTTGGTTTCAACAAAATTTTTTGAAATTTGACAGAAATCTGCACAAAAATCCAAAAATTCGAAGTTATTTTCAACTAAAATTACTCAAATGCAGCTCCTCTATCAAAAAAACTTTACATAATCCAGAAAAATCGAAGTTGGTTTCAACAAAATTTTTTAAAATTTGAGAAAAATCTGTACAAAAATCCAAAAATTCGAAGTTAATTTCAACTAAAATTAATCAAATGCAGCTCCTCTATCAAAAAAACCTAACATAATCCAGAAAAATCGAAGTTGGTTTCAACAAAATTTTTTGAAATTTGACATAAATCTGTACAAACATCCAAAAATTCGAAGTTAATTTCAACTAAAATTACTCAAATGCAGCTCCTCTATCAAAAAAACCTAACATAATCCAGAAAAATCGAAGTTGGTTTCAACAAAATATTTTAAAATTTGACAAAAATCTGTACAAAAATCCAAAAATTCGAAGTTATTTTCAACTAAAATTACTCAAATGCAGCTCCTCTATCCAAAAAACATAACATAATCCAGAAAAATCGAAGTTGGTTTCAACAAAATTTTTTAAAATTTGACAAAAATCTGAACAAAAATCCAAAAATTCGAAGTTAATTTCAACTAAAATTACTCAAATGCAGCTCCTCTATCAAAAAACCTAACATATTCCAGAAAAATCGAAGTTGGTTTCAACAAAATTTTTTAAAACGTGACAAAAATCTGTACAAAAATCGCAAAATTCGAAGTTATTTTCAACTAAAATTACTCAAATGCAGCTCCTCTATCAAAAAAACTTTACATAATCCAGAAAAATCGAAGTTGGTTTCAACAAAATTTTTTAAAATTTGACGAAAATCTGTACAAGAATCCAAAAATTCGAAGTTAATTACAACTATAATTACTCAAATGCAGCTCCTCTATCCCAAAAACCTAACATAATCCAGAAAAATCGAAGTTGGTTTCAATAAAATTTTATAAAATTTGACAAAAATCTGTACAAAAATCCAAAAATTCGAAGTTAATTACAACTAAAATTACTCAAATGCAGCTCCTCTATCCAAAAAACCTAACATAATCCAGAAAAATCGAAGTTGGTTTCAACAAAATTTTTTAAAATTTGACAAAAATCTGAACAAAAATCCAAAAATTCGAAGTTAATTTCAACTAGAATTACTCAAATGCAGCTCCTCTATCCAAAAAACCTAACATAATCCAGTGAAATCGAAGTTGGTTTCAACAAAATTTTTTAAAATTTAACAAATATCTGTACAAAAATCCAAAAATTCGAAGTTAATTTCAACTAAAATTACTCAAATGCAGCTCCTTTAACAAAAAAACCTAACATATTCCAGAAAAATCGAAGTCGGTTTCAACAAAATTTTATAAAATTTGACAAAAATCTGTACAAAAATCCAAAAATTCGAAGTTAATTACAACTAAAATTACTCAAATGCAGCTCGTCTATCCCAAAAACCTAACATAATCCAGAAAAATCGAAGTTGGTTTCAACAAAATTTTATAAAATTTGACAAAAATCTGTACAAAAATCCAAAAATTCGAAGTTAATTACAACTAAAATTACTCAAGTGCAGCTCCTCTATCAAAAAAACTTGACATAATCCAGAAAAATCGAAGTTGGTTTCAACAAAATTTTTTAAAATTTGACGAAAATCAGAACAAAAATCCAAAAATTCGAAGTTAATTTCAACTAGAATTACTCAAATGCAGCTCCTCTACCAAAAAACCTAACATAATCCAGAGAAATAGAAGTTGGTTTCAACAAAATTTTTTAAAATTTGACAAAAATCTGTACAAAAATCCAAAAATTCGAAGTTAATTTCAACTAAAATTACTCAAATGCAGCTCGTTTAACAAAAAAACCTAACATATTCCAGAAAAATCGAAGTCGGTTTCAACAAAATTTTATAAAATTTGACAAAAATCTGTACAAAAATCCAAAAATTCGAAGTTAATTACAACTAAAATTACTCAAATGCAGCTCCTCTATCAAAAAAACCTAACATAATCCAGAAAAATCGAAGTTGATTTCAACAAAATTTTATAAAATTTGTCAAAAATCTGTACAAAAATCCAAAAATTCGAAGTTAATTTCAACTAAAATTACTCAAATGCAGCTCCTTTAACAAAAAAACCTAACATAATCCAGAGAAATCGAAGTTGGTTTCAACAAAATTTTTTAAAATTTGACAAATATCTGTACAAGAATCCAAAAATTCGAAGTTAATTTCAATTAAAATTACTCAAATGCAGCTCCTTTAACAAAAAAACCTAACATATTCCAGAAAAATCGAAGTCGGTTTCAACAAAATTTTATAAAATTTGACAAAAATCTGTACAAAAATCCAAAAATTCGAAGTTAATTACAACTAAAATTACTCAAATGCAGCTCCTCTATCAAAAAACCTAACATAATCCAGAAAAATCGAAGTTGGTTTCAACAAAATTTTTTATAATTTGAAAAAAATCTGTACAAACATCCAAAAATTCGAAGTTAATTTCAACTAAAATTACTCAAATGCAGCTCCTCTATCAAAAAAACCTAACATAATCCAGAAAAATCGAAGTTGGTTTCAACAAAATATTTTAAAATTTGACAAAAATCTGTACAAAAATCCAAAAATTCGAAGTTATTTTCAACTAAAATTACTCAAATGCAGCTCCTCTATCCAAAAAACATAACATAATCCAGAAAAATCGAAGTTGGTTTCAACAAAATTTTTTAAAATTTGACAAAAATCTGAACAAAAATCCAAAAATTCGAAGTTAATTTCAACTAAAATTACTCAAATGCAGCTCCTCTATCAAAAAACCTAACATATTCCAGAAAAATCGAAGTTGGTTTCAACAAAATTTTTTAAAACGTGACAAAAATCTGTACAAAAATCGCAAAATTCGAAGTTATTTTCAACTAAAATTACTCAAATGCAGCTCCTCTATCAAAAAAACTTTACATAATCCAGAAAAATCGAAGTTGGTTTCAACAAAATTTTTTAAAATTTGACGAAAATCTGTACAAGAATCCAAAAATTCGAAGTTAATTACAACTATAATTACTCAAATGCAGCTCCTCTATCCCAAAAACCTAACATAATCCAGAAAAATCGAAGTTGGTTTCAATAAAATTTTATAAAATTTGACAAAAATCTGTACAAAAATCCAAAAATTCGAAGTTAATTACAACTAAAATTACTCAAATGCAGCTCCTCTATCCAAAAAACCTAACATAATCCAGAAAAATCGAAGTTGGTTTCAACAAAATTTTTTAAAATTTGACAAAAATCTGAACAAAAATCCAAAAATTCGAAGTTAATTTCAACTAGAATTACTCAAATGCAGCTCCTCTATCCAAAAAACCTAACATAATCCAGTGAAATCGAAGTTGGTTTCAACAAAATTTTTTAAAATTTAACAAATATCTGTACAAAAATCCAAAAATTCGAAGTTAATTTCAACTAAAATTACTCAAATGCAGCTCCTTTAACAAAAAAACCTAACATATTCCAGAAAAATCGAAGTCGGTTTCAACAAAATTTTATAAAATTTGACAAAAATCTGTACAAAAATCCAAAAATTCGAAGTTAATTACAACTAAAATTACTCAAATGCAGCTCGTCTATCCCAAAAACCTAACATAATCCAGAAAAATCGAAGTTGGTTTCAACAAAATTTTATAAAATTTGACAAAAATCTGTACAAAAATCCAAAAATTCGAAGTTAATTACAACTAAAATTACTCAAGTGCAGCTCCTCTATCAAAAAAACTTGACATAATCCAGAAAAATCGAAGTTGGTTTCAACAAAATTTTTTAAAATTTGACGAAAATCAGAACAAAAATCCAAAAATTCGAAGTTAATTTCAACTAGAATTACTCAAATGCAGCTCCTCTATCAAAAAAACCTAACATAATCCAGAGAAATAGAAGTTGGTTTCAACAAAATTTTTTAAAATTTGACAAAAATCTGTACAAAAATCCAAAAATTCGAAGTTAATTTCAACTAAAATTACTCAAATGCAGCTCGTTTAACAAAAAAACCTAACATATTCCAGAAAAATCGAAGTCGGTTTCAACAAAATTTTATAAAATTTGACAAAAATCTGTACAAAAATCCAAAAATTCGAAGTTAATTACAACTAAAATTACTCAAATGCAGCTCCTCTATCAAAAAAACCTAACATAATCCAGAAAAATCGAAGTTGATTTCAACAAAATTTTATAAAATTTGTCAAAAATCTGTACAAAAATCCAAAAATTCGAAGTTAATTTCAACTAAAATTACTCAAATGCAGCTCCTTTAACAAAAAAACCTAACATAATCCAGAGAAATCGAAGTTGGTTTCAACAAAATTTTTTAAAATTTGACAAAAATCTGTACAAGAATCCAAAAATTCGAAGTTAATTTCAATTAAAATTACTCAAATGCAGCTCCTTTAACAAAAAAACCTAACATATTCCAGAAAAATCGAAGTCGGTTTCAACAAAATTTTATAAAATTTGACAAAAATCTGTACAAAAATCCAAAAATTCGAAGTTAATTACAACTAAAATTACTCAAATGCAGCTCCTCTATCAAAAAAACTTGACATAATCCAGAAAAATCGAAGTTGGTTTCAACAAAATTTTTTAAAATTTGACGAAAATCTGAACAAAAATCCAAAAATTCGAAGTTAATTTCAACTAGAATTACTCAAATGCAGCTCCTCTATCCCAAAAACCTAACATAATCCAGAAAAATCGAAGTTGGTTTCAACAAAATTTTATAAAATTTGACAAAAATCTGTACAAAAATACAAAAATTCGAAGTTAATTACAACTAAAATTACTCAAATGCAGCTCCTCTATCCAAAAAACCTAACATATTCCAGAAAAATCGAAGTTGGTTTCAACAAAATTTTTTAAAATTTGACAAAAATCTGTACAAAAATCCAAAAATTCGAAGTTATTTTCAACTAAAATTACTCAAATGCAGCTCCTCTATCCAAAAAACATAACATATTCCAGAAAAATCGAAGTTGGTTTCATAAAATTTTTTAAAATTTGACAAAAATCTGTACAAAAATCCAAAAATTCGAAGTTAATTTCAACTAGAATTACTCAAATGCAGCTCCTCTATCAAAAAAACCTAACATATTCCAGAAAAATCGAAGTTGGTTTCAACAAAATTTTTTAAAATTTGACAAAAATCTGTACAAAAATCAAAAAATTCGAAGTTATTTTCAACTAAAATTACTCAAATGCAGCGACGCTACCAAAAAAACCTAACATAATCCAGAAAAATCGAAGTTGGTCTCATAAAATTTTTTAAAATTTGACAAAAATCTGTACAAAAATCCAAAAATTCGAAGTTAATTTCAACTAGAATTACTCAAATGCAGCTCCTCTATCAAGAAAACCTAACGTAATCCAGAGTAATCGAAGTTGGTTTCAACAAAATTTTTTAAAATTTGACAAAAATCTTGTACAAAAATCCAAAAATTCGAAGATAATTTCAACTAAAATTACTCAAATGCAGCTCCTCTATCAAAAAAACCTAACATAATCCAGAAAAATCGAAGTTGGTTTCAACAAAATTTTTTAAAATTTGACAAAAATCTGTACAAAAATCCAAAAATTCGAAGTTAATTTCAACTAGAATTACTCAAATGCAGCTCCTCTATCAAAAAAACTTTACATAATCCAGAAAAATCGAAGTTGGTTTCAACAAAATTTTTTAAAATTTGACAAAAATCTGTACAAAAATCCAAAAATTCGAAGTTAATTTCAACTAGAATTACTCAAATGCAGCTCCTCTATCAAAAAAACCTAACATATTCCAGAAAAATCGAAGTTGGTTTCAACAAAATTTTTTAAAATTTGACAAAAATCTGTACAAAAATACAAAAATTCGAAGTTAATTACAACTAAAATTACTCAAATGCAGCTCCTCTATCCAAAAAACCTAACATATTCCAGAAAAATCGAAGTTGGTTTCAACAAAATTTTTTAAAATTTGACAAAAATCTGTACAAAAATCCAAAAATTCGAAGTTATTTTCAACTAAAATTACTCAAATGCAGCTCCTCTATCCAAAAAACATAACATATTCCAGAAAAATCGAAGTTGGTTTCATAAAATTTTTTAAAATTTGACAAAAATCTGTACAAAAATCCAAAAATTCGAAGTTAATTTCAACTAGAATTACTCAAATGCAGCTCCTCTATCAAAAAAACCTAACATATTCCAGAAAAATCGAAGTTGGTTTCAACAAAATTTTTTAAAATTTGACAAAAATCTGTACAAAAATCAAAAAATTCGAAGTTATTTTCAACTAAAATTACTCAAATGCAGCGACGCTACCAAAAAAACCTAACATAATCCAGAAAAATCGAAGTTGGTCTCATAAAATTTTTTAAAATTTGACAAAAATCTGTACAAAAATCCAAAAATTCGAAGTTAATTTCAACTAGAATTACTCAAATGCAGCTCCTCTATCAAGAAAACCTAACGTAATCCAGAGTAATCGAAGTTGGTTTCAACAAAATTTTTTAAAACGTGACAAAAATCTGTACAAAAATCGCAAAATTCGAAGTTATTTTCAACTAAAATTACTCAAATGCAGCTCCTCTATCAAAAAAACTTTACATAATCCAGAAAAATCGAAGTTGGTTTCAACAAAATTTTTTAAAATTTGACAAAAATCTGTACAAAAATCCAAAAATTCGAAGTTATTTTCAACTAAAATTACTCAAATGCAGCTCCTCTATCCAAAAAACATAACATATTCCAGAAAAATCGAAGTTGGTTTCATAAAATTTTTTAAAATTTGACAAAAATCTGTACAAAAATCCAAAAATTCGAAGTTAATTTCAACTAGAATTACTCAAATGCAGCTCCTCTATCAAAAAAACCTAACATATTCCAGAAAAATCGAAGTTGGTTTCAACAAAATTTTTTAAAATTTGACAAAAATCTGTACAAAAATCAAAAAATTCGAAGTTATTTTCAACTAAAATTACTCAAATGCAGCGACGCTACCAAAAAAACCTAACATAATCCAGAAAAATCGAAGTTGGTCTCATAAAATTTTTTAAAATTTGACAAAAATCTGTACAAAAATCCAAAAATTCGAAGTTAATTTCAACTAGAATTACTCAAATGCAGCTCCTCTATCAAGAAAACCTAACGTAATCCAGAGTAATCGAAGTTGGTTTCAACAAAATTTTTTAAAATTTGACAAAAATCTTGTACAAAAATCCAAAAATTCGAAGATAATTTCAACTAAAATTACTCAAATGCAGCTCCTCTATCAAAAAAACCTAACATAATCCAGAAAAATCGAAGTTGGTTTCAACAAAATTTTTTAAAATTTGACAAAAATCTGTACAAAAATCCAAAAATTCGAAGTTAATTTCAACTAGAATTACTCAAATGCAGCTCCTCTATCAAAAAAACTTTACATAATCCAGAAAAATCGAAGTTGGTTTCAACAAAATTTTTTAAAATTTGACAAAAATCTGTACAAAAATCCAAAAATTCGAAGTTAATTTCAACTAGAATTACTCAAATGCAGCTCCTCTATCAAAAAAACCTAACATATTCCAGAAAAATCGAAGTTGGTTTCAACAAAATTTTTTAAAATTTGACAAAAATCTGTACAAAAATCCAAAAATTCGAAGTTAATTTCAACTAGAATTACTCAAATGCAGCTCCTCTATCAAGAAAACCTAACGTAATCCAGAGTAATCGAAGTTGGTTTCAACAAAATTTTTTAAAATTTGACAAAAATCTGAACAAAAATCCAAAAATTCGAAGTTAATTTCAACTAAAATTACTCAAATGCAGCTCCTCTATCAAAAAAACCTAACATATTACAGAAAAATCGAAGTTGGTTTCAACAAAATTTTATAAAATTTGACAAAAATCTGTACAAAAATCAAAAAATTCGAAGTTATTTTCAACTAAAATTACTCAAATGCAGCGACGCTACCAAAAAAACCTAACATAATCCAGAAAAATCGAAGTTGGTTTCAACAAAATTTTATAAAATTTGACAAAAATCTGTACAAAAATCCAAAAATTCGAAGTTAATTTCAACTAGAATTACTCAAATGCAGCTCCTCTATCAAAAAAACCTAACATAATCCAGAAAAATCGAAGTTGGGTTCAACAAATTTTATAAAATTTGACAAAAATCTGCACAAAAATCCAAAAATTCGAAGTTAATTACAACTAAAATTACTCAAATGCAGCTCCGCTACCAAAGAAACCTAACGTTATCCAGAGTAATCGAAGTTGGTTTCAACAAAATTTTTTAAAATTTGACAAAAATCTGTACAAAAATCCATAAATTCGAAGTTAATTTCAACTAAAATTACTCAAATGCAGCTCCTCTATAAAAAAAACCTAACATAATCCAGAAAAATCGAAGTAGGTTTAAACAAAATTTTTTAAAATTTGACAAAAATCTGTACAAAAATCCAAAAATTCGAAGTTAATTTCAACTAAAATTACTCAAATGCAGCTCCTCTATAAAAAAAACCTAACATAATCCAGAAAAATCGAAGTAGGTTTAAACAAAATTTTTTAAAATTTGACAAAAATCTGTACAAAAATCCAAAAATTCGAAGTTAATTTCAACTAGAATTACTCAAATGCAGCTCCTCTATCAAAAAAACCTAACATATTCCAGAAAAATCGAAGTTGGTTTCAACAAAATTTTTTAAAATTTGACAAAAATCTGTACAAAAATCCAAAAATTCGAAGTTAATTTCAACTAGAATTACTCAAATGCAGCTCCTCTATCAAGAAAACCTAACGTAATCCAGAGTAATCGAAGTTGGTTTCAACAAAATTTTTTAAAATTTGACAAAAATCTGAACAAAAATCCAAAAATTCGAAGTTAATTTCAACTAAAATTACTCAAATGCAGCTCCTCTATCAAAAAAACCTAACATATTACAGAAAAATCGAAGTTGGTTTCAACAAAATTTTATAAAATTTGACAAAAATCTGTACAAAAATCAAAAAATTCGAAGTTATTTTCAACTAAAATTACTCAAATGCAGCGACGCTACCAAAAAAACCTAACATAATCCAGAAAAATCGAAGTTGGTTTCAACAAAATTTTATAAAATTTGACAAAAATCTGTACAAAAATCCAAAAATTCGAAGTTAATTTCAACTAGAATTACTCAAATGCAGCTCCTCTATCAAAAAAACCTAACATAATCCAGAAAAATCGAAGTTGGGTTCAACAAATTTTATAAAATTTGACAAAAATCTGCACAAAAATCCAAAAATTCGAAGTTAATTACAACTAAAATTACTCAAATGCAGCTCCGCTACCAAAGAAACCTAACGTTATCCAGAGTAATCGAAGTTGGTTTCAACAAAATTTTTTAAAATTTGACAAAAATCTGTACAAAAATCCATAAATTCGAAGTTAATTTCAACTAAAATTACTCAAATGCAGCTCCTCTATAAAAAAAACCTAACATAATCCAGAAAAATCGAAGTAGGTTTAAACAAAATTTTTTAAAATTTGACAAAAATCTGTACAAAAATCCAAAAATTCGAAGTTAATTTCAACTAAAATTACTCAAATGCAGCTCCTCTATAAAAAAAACCTAACATAATCCAGAAAAATCGAAGTAGGTTTAAACAAAATTTTTTAAAATTTGACAAAAATCTGTACAAAAATCCAAAAATTCGAAGTTATTTTCAACTAAAAATACTCAAATGCAACTCCTCTATCAAAAAAACCTAACATAATCCAGAAAAATCGAAGTGGGTTCCAACAAAATTTTTTAAAATTTGACAAACATCTGTACAAAAATCCCAAAATTCGAAGTTAATTTCAACTAAAATTACTCAAATGCAGCTCCTCTATCAAAAAAACCTAACATAATCCAGAAAACTCGAAGTTGGTTCCAACAAATTTTTTAAAATTTGACAAACATCTGTACAGAAATCCAAAAATTCGAAGTTAATTTCAACTAAAATTACTCAAATGCAGCTCCTCTATCAAAAAAACCTAACGTAATCCAGAAAAATCGAAGTTGGTTTCAACAAAATTTTTTAAAATTTGACAAAAATCTGTACAAAAATCCAAAAATTCGAAGTTATTTTCAACTAAAAATACTCAAATGCAGCTCCTCTATCAAAAAAACCTAACATATTCCAGAAAAATCGAAGTTGGTTTCAACAAAATTTTTTAAAATTTGACAAAAATCTGTACAAAAATCCAAAAATTCGAAGTTATTTTCAACTAAAAATACTCAAATGCAGCTCCTCTATCACAAAAACCTAACATAATCCAGAAAAATCGAAGTTGGTTCCAACAAAATTTTTTAAAATTTGACAAACATCTGTACAAAAATCCCAAAATTCGAAGTTATTTTCAACTAAAAATACTCAAATGCAGCTCCTCTATCACAAAAACCTAACCTAATCCAGAAAAATCGAAGTTGGTTTCAACAAAATTTTTTAAAATTTGACAAAAATCTGTACAAAAATCCAAAAATTCGAAGTTAATTACAACTAAAATTACTCAAATGCAGCTCGTCTATCAAAAAAACCTAACATAATCCAGAAAAATCGAAATAGTCTTTAACAAAATTTTTTAAAATTTGAGAAAAATCTCTTCAAAAATCCAAAAATTCGAAGTTATTTTCAACTAAAATTACTCAAATGCAGCTCCTCTATCAAAAAAACCTAACATAATCCAGAAATATCGAAGTTGGGTTCAATAAAATTTTTTAAAATTTGACAAAAATCTGAACAAAAATCCAAAAATTCGAAGATAATTTCAACTAGAATTACTCGAATGCAGCTCCTCTACCAAAAAAACCTAACATAATCCAGAAAAATCGAAGTTGGTTTCAACAAAATTTTTTAAAATTTGACAAAAATCTGTACAAAAATCCAAAAATTCGAAGTTAATTACAACTAAAATTACTCAAATGCAGCTCCTCTACCCAAAAAACCTAAAATAATCCAGAAAAATCGAAGTTGGTTTCAACAAAATTTTTTAAAATTTGACAAAAATCTGTACAAAAATCCAAAAAATCGAAGTTAATTTCAACTAGAATTACTCAAATGCAGCTCGTCTATCAAAAAAACCTAACATAATCCAGAAAAATCGAAATAGGCTTTAACAAAATTTTTTAAAATTTGAGAAAAATCTCTTCAAAAATCCAAAAATTCGAAGTTATTTTCAACTAAAATTACTCAAATGCAGCTCCTCTATCAAAAAACCTAACATAATCCAGAAATATCGAAGTTGGGTTCAATAAAATTTTTTAAAATTTGACAAAAATCTGAACAAAAATCCAAAAATTCGAAGATAATTTCAACTAGAATTACTCGAATGCAGCTCCTCTATCAAAAAAACCTAACATAATCCAGAAAAATCGAAGTTGGTTTCAACAAAATTTTTAAAAATTTGACAAAAATCTGTACAAAAATCCAAAAATTCGAAGTTAATTACAACTAAAATTACTCAAATGCAGCTCCTCTACCCAAAAAACCTAAAATAATCCAGAAAAATCGAAGTTGGTTTCAACAAAATTTTTTAAAATTTGACAAAAATCTGTACAAAAATCCAAAAATTCGAAGTTAATTACAACTAAAATTACTCAAATGCAGCTCCTCTATCAAAAAAACTTTACATAATCCAGAAAAAAAGAAGTTGGTTTCAACAAAATTTTTTAAAATTTGACAAAAATCTGTACAAAAATCAAAAAATTCGAAGTTATTTTCAACTAAAATTACTCAAATGCAGCCCCTCTATCAAAAAAAACCTAACATAATCCAGAAAAATCGAAGTTGGGTTCAATAAAATTTTTTAAAATTTGACAAAAATCTGAACAAAAATCCAAAAATTCGAAGTTAATTACAACTAAAATTACTCAAATGCAGCTCCTCTATCCAAAAAACCTAAAATAATCCAGAAAAATCGAAGTTGGTTTCAACAAAATTTTTTAAAATTTGACAAAAATCTGTACAAAAATCCAAAAATCGAAGTTAATTTCAACTAGAATTACTCAAATGCAGCTCGTCTATCAAAAAAACCAAACATAATTCAGAAAAATCGAAATAGGCTTCAACAAAATTTTTTAAAATTTGAGAAAAATCTGTTCAAAAATCCAAAAATTCGAATTTAATTACAACTAAAATTACTCAAATGCAGCTCCGCTATCCAAAAAACCTAACATATTCCAGAAAAATCGAAGTTGGTTTCAACAAAATTTTTTAAAATTTTACAAAAATCTGTACAAAAATCCAAAAATTCGAAGATAATTTCAACTAGAATTACTCAAATGCAGCTCCTCTATCAAAAAAACCTAACATAATCCAGAAAAATCGAAGTTGGTTTCAACAAAATTTTTTAAAATTTGACAAAGATCTGTACAAAAATCCAAAAAATCGAAGTTAATTTCAACTAGAATTACTCAAATGCAGCTCGTCTATCAAAAAAACCTAACATAATCCAGAAAAATCGAAATAGGCTTTAACAAAATTTTTTAAAATTTGAGGAAAATCTCTTCAAAAATCCAAAAATTCGAATTTAAATACAATTAAAATTACTCAAATGCAGCTCCTCTATCAAAAAAACCTAACATAATCCAGAAACATCGAAGTTGGTTTCAACAAAATTTTTTAAAATTTGACAAAAATCTGTACAAAAATCCAAAAATTCGAAGTTATTTTCAACTAAAATTACTCAAATGCAGCTCCTTTATCAAAAAAACCTAACATATTCCAGAAAAATAGATGTTGGTTTCAACAAAATTTTTTAAAATTTGACAAAAATCTGTACAAAAATCCAAAAATCGAAGTTAATTTCAACTAGAATTACTCAAATGCAGCTCGTCTATCAAAAAAACCTAACATAATTCAGAAAAATCGAAATAGGCTTCAACAAAATTTTTTAAAATTTGAGAAAAATCTGTTCAAAAATCCAAAAATTCGAATTTAATTACAACTAAAATTACTCAAATGCAGCTCCGCTATCCAAAAAACCTAACATATTCCAGAAAAATCGAAGTTGGTTTCAACAAAATTTTTTAAAATTTTACAAAAATCTGTACAAAAATCCAAAAATCGAAGTTAATTTCAACTAGAATTACTCAAATGCAGCTCGTCTATCAAAAAAACCTAACATAATTAAGAAAAATCGAAATAGGCTTCAACAAAATTTTTTAAAATTTGAGAAAAATCTGTTCAAAAATCCAAAAATTCGAATTTAATTACAACTAAAATTACTCAAATGCAGCTCCGCTATCCAAAAAACCTAACATATTCCAGAAAAATCGAAGTTGGTTTCAACAAAATTTTTTAAAATTTTACAAAAATCTGAACAAAAATCCAAAAATTCGAAGATAATTTCAACTAGAATTACTCAAATGCAGCTCCTCTATCAAAAAAACCTAACATAATCCAGAAAAATCGAAGTTGGTTTCAACAAAATTTTTTAAAATTTGACAAAAATCTGTACAAAAATCCAAAAATTCGAAGTTAATTACAACTAAAATTACTCAAATGCAGCTCCTCTATCAAAAAAACTTTACATAATCCAGAAAAAAAGAAGTTGGTTTCAACAAAATTTTTTAAAATTTGACAAAAATCTGTACAAAAATCCAAAAATTCGAAGTTATTTTCAACTAAAATTACTCAAATGCAGCCCCTCTATAAAAAAAAACCTAACATAATCCAGAAAAATCGAAGTTGGGTTCAATAAAATTTTTTAAAATTTGACAAAAATCTGAACAAAAATCCAAAAATTCGAAGATAATTTCAACTAGAATTACTCAAATGCAGCTCCTCTATCAAAAAAACCTAACATAATCCAGAAAAATCGAAGTTGGTTTCAACAAAATTTTTTAAAATTTGACAAAAATCTGTACAAAAAACCAAAAATTCGAAGTTAATTACAACTAAAATTACTCAAATGCAGCTCCTCTATCCAAAAAACCTAAAATAATCCAGAAAAATCGAAGTTGGTTTCAACAAAATTTTTTAAAATTTGACAAAAATCTGTACAAAAATCCAAAAATCGAAGTTAATTTCAACTAGAATTACTCAAATGCAGCTCGTCTATCAAAAAAACCTAACATAATTCAGAAAAATCGAAATAGGCTTCAACAAAATTTTTTAAAATTTGAGAAAAATCTGTTCAAAAATCCAAAAATTCGAATTTAAATACAACTAAAATTACTCAAATGCAGCTCCTCTATCAAAAAAACCTAACATAATCCAGAAAAATCGAAGTAGGTTTAAACAAAATTTTTTAAAATTTGACAAAGATCTGTACAAAAATCCAAAAATTCGAAGTTATTTTCAACTAAAATTACTCAAATGCAGCTCCTCTATCAAAAAAACCTAACATAATCCAGAAAAATCGAAGTTGGGTTCAATAAAATTTTTTAAAATTTGACAAAAATCTGAACAAAAATCCAAAAATTCGAAGATAATTTCAACTAGAATTACTCAAATGCAGCTCCTCTATCAAAAAAACCTAACATAATCCAGAAAAATCGAAGTTGGTTTCAACAAAATTTTTTAAAATTTGACAAAAATCTGTACAAAAATCCAAAAATTCGAAGTTAATTTCAACTAAAATTACTCAAATGCAGCTCCTCTATCAAAAAAACCTAACATAATCCAGAAAAATCGAAGTTGGTTTCAACAAAATTTTTTAAAATTTGAGAAAAATCTGTTCAAAAATCAAAAAATTCGAATTTAATTTCAACTAGTATTACTCAAATGCAGCTCCTCTTTCAAAAAAACCTAACATATTCCTGAAAAATCGAAGTTGGTTTCACCAAATTTTTTCAAAATTTGACAAAAATCTGTACAAAAATCCAAAAATTCGAAGTTATTTTCAACTAGAATTACTCAAATGCAGCTCCTCTATCAAAAAAACCTAACATAATCCAGAAAAATCGAAGTTGGGTTCAACAAAATTTTTTAAAATTTGACAAAAATCCAAAAATTCGAAGTTAAATACAACTAAAATTACTTAAATGCAGCTCCTCTATCAAAAAAACCTAACATAATCCAGAAAAATCGAATTTTGTTTCAACAAAATTTTTTAAAATTTGACCAAAATCTGTACAAAAATCCAAAAATGCGAAGTTAATTTCAACTAGAATTACTAAAATGCAGCTCCTCTATCAAAAAAACCTAACATATTCCTGAAAAATCGAAGTTGGTTTCAACAAAATTTTTTAAAATTTGACAAAAATCTGAACAAAAATCCAAAAATTCGAAGATAATTTCAACTAGAATTACTCAAATGCAGCTCCTCTATCAAAAAAACCTAACATAATCCAGAAAAATCGAAGTTGGTTTCAACAAAATTTTTTAAAATTTGACAAAAATCTGTACAAAAATCCAAAAATTCGAAGTTAATTACAACTAAAATTACTCAAATGCAGCTCCTCTACCCAAAAAACCTAAAATAATCCAGAAAAATCGAAGTTGGTTTCAACAAAATTTTTTAAAATTTGACAAAAATCTGTACAAAAATCCAAATAATCGAAGTTAATTTCAACTAGAATTACTCAAATGCAGCTCCTCTATCAAAAAAACCTAACGTAATCCAGAAAAATCGAAGTTGGGTTCAACAAAATTTTATAAAATTTGACAAATATCTGGACAAAAATCCAAAAATTCGAAGTTAAATACAACTAAAATTACTTAAATGCAGCTCCTCTATCAAAAAAACCTAACATAATCCAGAAAAATCGAAGTTTGTTTTGTTACGAGCCGGGGCTGCGGCAACGCGAGAGGCCGGCGAGAAGGGTATTTCCCAAGGAATACGGTTTATGAGTTCGTTAGTTAGGAGCGCGGACGAACCTGATGCGAAATCAGGGAGCCGCTAGGATTATTGACGGCGAGGACGAACCTGATGCGAAATCAGGGAGCCTCTGGGAATGGAGTCAAACGCGGACGAACCTGATTTTAATAATCAGGGAGCCGCAGGAGGGTGATACGTCGTGAACGAACCCGATGCGAAATCGGGGAGTCACTAGGATGAAGTTCACAGACGAACCTGGTGCGACACCAGGGAGCTGTTAGGAGGTTGGATTATTCACAGACGAACCTGGTGCGAGATCAGGGAGCTGTTCGGAAGTTGGTAGATTTACAGACGAACCTGATGCGAAATCAGGGAGCTGTAGGATACGGACGAACCTGATGCGAAATCAGGGAGCCGTAGGAGGGTGAGGTTTCGTGGACGAACCCGATGCTAAATCGGGGAGCCGCTGGGTTGGAGAAGATTCCTTGTTTTGGTTGAAGGGTTGCGAACGAACCCGATGCGAAATCAGGGAGTCGCGGGAAATGTTAGTAAAGCCTCGTAACTCTTAATTAAAATTGATACAACTCGAGCGGTAAAGTTGTATCGGTGGGTGAATACTACTAATATTATAAGGATCGCTGGGTAAGAGATGGGTTTAACGAATCTACTCAATTTACACGTAACACCATTCGTATATTCAATACTTGGTTATTGTACAAATGTAAGTGTCGCGATTTGGTAATTAAATAAAGTGTGTATGTTACCACTAATTGCACGGTGTTGACGCACTGGCGATGCGGGGCGTAAGAGTGGCTATTACAATATGCCAAATAGAATATAAACCGAACTCGCGGATTCTATGAGGTTAACTATTGATTCTGACAGGGACCTTAGCTTGATCTTACTGAATATAACCAACTCTGTACGAGCGTGACACGACGTGACTTTACGCGTGACTCTATAGCTTTTAACCAACGAGGGTAGAAACCAAAGGGTTTATATAGTCCCAAAAATGAGTGGGGATGCGTTAGGAATTTCCATATAAGGAAATCCTTCGGGGTCGTCGTCGAGTCACTCCCGTTCCCATGGTCACGATCCAGATGGTAGAGATCATGACCCCCCTTAGTGGTGTATGATAAACTAAAAGGATTTTTAGGGCGTTTTCCCTTCGCCGACGCGAGCTCGAAAAATATTTGAGAGCGGCGTATGGGAAAATTCCACATACGTAACATCTCCCCCCTAAGACAAAACATCGCGATTCTCGTGATGCTTTTCAAAAGAAGGGAAAACGCCCCACAAATCCTTTCATAAGCAAAGGTGTGAAAGAAAATTGTCGGGTGTAGTGTGGTGTAATTAGTGTACTTATCGCTAGATGTTGAGGGTGTATTAATTTATACGTCGCTGGGCACCACGTAGCCCATCTCCAGCCAGTGGTCGACGACGTCCAATGGGGGTTGTCCCGGTAGCCGGTCGAGCGTCAGCGTTGCTGTGATGCCATCTATTGTTGCTTGGATGTCTGCGAGGCAGCCCTTCCTTCCTCCCATGACCATCTCCGCGATGTGCGTCGTCCTCTGGAGTGGTCTGCAGGATCGTGGTTTAACCCCCTTTAACCGAATCCTCGTTGACTGCCATGGCAGGGCATGGAACCGGGGTGGCAAGGATCGTAGTTGCGCGACAGGGCAGTCCATCGTTATGCCGTAGTCACCGAGGAGGATGGTGCATGTTGTTCCCCTTACTTCGGCAATTTCGCCACGGAGCCACCCCTGGCTAACGAATTTGACGGCCACGAGACGTCCCCGTTTGGTGCTGTCCATTGTGGGCAGACACAAATGATGTCTGGATGTCATGTGGGTGTTCAACTCCCGATACATGACCTTTGTTGCCTCCGCGTACGTATCCAAGGTGACCCAGAAAGTGATGAGATCCTCTACATGCCTGACCAAGCAGCGGGATGTCTTCCCAAAGTCACGCACCGAGATGTTCCTCATGTTTGTGTTTTTTCTTGATGATCTGCTCTCCCGGTATCCAATCCCTGATATTTTTGTCCGTCACCTCCTTGATATCCAGCCAATCCGGAATTCGCTTTGGGGCGCTTCTACTAGATTCTTGGGTCCCCACTGTCTGAGATGTGATCTTGCGGGTCGAACAGCTTCGGCCTTTTCGGACGAGCCCTCTAGTGCTGCAGCTGTATGGCCTTGGAGTTAATACAGTACCCACTCGGGGTAATGATTCCCAGGAACCGTGGTATCCTGTCTGTACTGCGACGGTCCTTGTACCTTCGTTTGGTGTGGTTTGTGTGGCAATGTTCTTAGACATGGAAGCTGGGTTCGTACTGGGTTAAGGGGCCTGATGCCCAGCTTTTATAGGGAAGAAACCCTTATCGCGCCCCCCACTCCGAAACTATACATGTCCTAGAGGAGGGATTCTCGTGGGAGTGGTTTCATCCCCTCAGAAAACTGTGGCGCACGGGCTGTGGTTTTCGGATGTGCTTGGTATATTTATTGTTATTTCTTGGTTCTCTTTAGGAGATTCTGTTTTGGCCTGACGAGGTTTGCATTTCATGACCAATATCGTGTTTACAATGACCAGTATTATTACGATGCCTCCAATAGAAGAAAAGGTTGAGATCTGTACTTGTCGAATGGATGTTTGATGAGTTCCGAAATTCCTAGCTCGTTGTTCTATTTCGGTAAGTGATAGTGCTGTTGGCAGATCCTCCCATTTTGTAGGTTTCTGCTCGTTCACTTTCAAAGCTTCGAAGTGATGCTCGGTGACCTCTGGTATAATTATTGATAAATTATAAGATTTAGAGGGGTAATATTCAATGTTTTGCGGTGTATGGAGGGTTTCCAATGATTTTAGTTGCACAGAGTCTATTGTCGCTTGGCAACCGGGTTTTAATTTAAAGATTCCGATGGCAGTGATACTTTGTGTTACAGGTTTCTTTCCTTTACAATAAATTTGTGCTTTTTTATTCTCTGGCATGAAATAAAGCCATGTAGTTGGTGTATTTAAGGTCTGCCAGTACGGTCTTACTTGGGTGGTCATTTTAATGTTACAGGTGCTCCAATTTATCGAAGCGGGGTTTAATAATAACGTAGATTCGCAGGTTGGTTGTCGATCTGCTTGATATACCGGCAGTGTAGCAGGCCCCAAAAATTGATGGTGATGAAACCGACAAGTTTTCAAGTATTCTTCCGTTGGGGAAAAATATTGTTGTTCGTCTGGTGAGACTGCAATAAACTGGATTTGCGGCTGGATATACGAAATTACCTTTTTTGTTCCAAGGTTGTGTGTCGATGGACATGGGTAAATTTTATATAAGCTGTACGTTTTTCGCTCTAAAAGAGGTATGGTGAGTTCAAAGAGTATCCTTCCTCTGGTGAAAATTACGTTTAAGTTTGTTATTTTTTCAATTTGTTCCGTGAGTAATTCTTCGGGTGTTAAAGGAAATTCGTACGCAAGTGTTTCCTTAATTTTCTGAGCTGATCTCAATAGTTGCTCTGGTGAAAGAATAGCAGGGTGCAGAATGCCTTGTTTTGCTAGCAATATTGCGTCTATTAGTAACAGTAGATTGGTGTTATAATCGTCTAAACCTCTTTCGATTTCGATTACAGAGTCTCTGATGATTGCTTCGAAGCGTAGTTTACTGATGTCTGATTGCGTCTCTCGTAATGCTTCGGAGTGTTCCACCATTGTTTTTGTTAGTTGAGACATGGCTTGAGTTAGATTAACTAACCTTGCATGCGTGATTGAAAATTCTCCCTTTATGATATGCGTCTGGTTTGCTATGATTTCGGTAATTTCACGCTGATCTTTGTAGATTTTGTTTAATTCGTGGTTATAGTATTCTGCATCTTCTTGTGATAAGGTTCCAAATAGGATTTTACTGAGAGTGCCGATGAATCCAAAAGGTATGCTACGTCGTGGGGACGACGTTTTAAGATGTGTTGTGTCACCTATTGCAGTGCGTATCAAATTACTGTAGTGCATGGTGTTTTCTTCTTTCTTGATTAATCGAGGTCCTAATTCCTTGCTGAGGCAGTTGATGGAATCATGACGGTTGCAGAGTTGATTCATTATTGAGATATGATGCTTTACATGTGGAGCATTGCTGAGGTACCGAGTAACATCCAGAGAGGTGACTAGGCGCCATTGTGATTGGAAGGTCCTTATGTCAGGTAATTTTTCGTAAAAGAGTCCGGTGTCTCCTTCGAGTGGTGTTATGATTTGATCATCGCTAATGACAGCGAGTGGCAACAGGAGCAAATATGCGAAAATCATGGTTGGTTTTCCGCTGTGAATGGAGAGTAGGCATGTTTTAATTTGTTCTGATGTTTTGTGATTAACTTATTGTGCGTTCTTAATACTACGTTATTCAGGTCTGTCACGTCTTCTATTTGGTACGGTCCAATGTAATGTGGGTCAAATTTACTAGTGCGCGGTTCCTTGAGTACGTAGACAGAGTCGCCTATGTTAAATGTTGCTGGTTTTGCGCGGGCGTCATAATAGCCTTTCGAGCGGAGTTTTGCTTTATTTAGATTATCGGAAGCTATATTGCGAATATTAGTCATATGCGTTATTAATTCTATTAAGTAGTCTCCATATGACTTTAATTTTTCACCGGTTGGAAAAGAGCTTGGTTCTCGCGCTGGCTTTCCAAAGATTAATTCGTATGGAGTGAAATTTGTTGCTTCGTGAACGGATGTATTGTAAGAGAACATTGCGAACGGTATCAACAAATCCCAGTCCTCATAATTATCCATGTAATGCTTGAGGTATTCGGTGAGGACAATGTGGCTTCGTTCCAGAGATCCGTTTGTTTGTGGTCTATATCCCGAGGTTGTTATTTGTTTGATTTTAAATATTTCAGATAGGTTGGTCATAAGTGTTCCGATGAAGCTAGTTCCTTTGTCTGTTAATATTGCGCGAGGTGTACCGTAAATCGCAATGAAGTGTCTGGCGAAAGCATCTGCAATTGTAGCAGCTCGAATGTTAGGTATTGCTACGGCTACGCAATATTTCGTTAGGTTATCTTGGATGGTGAGAATGTGTCTGTTCCCACTGGGTGTAATTGGTAAAGGTCCTACTGTATCTAAGGAAATTTTGTCGAATGCTCCTATAGGTGTGTCGGTGATCAACATCGGCTGACGAGTTTTTGCTCGGACTAATTTCTGTTCTTGACAACTCTGGCATCTTCGGATGGTGTCTTGAATGTCGTTGCGCATTTGTGGCCAATGGAATTTTGATCGAATGCGTTTGTATGTCTTCGTTACCCCTTTATGTCCTCCGATTAAACTGTCGTGAGCCTCGCTGATGATGTGCAGTCTGTCTTCTTCGGATGGTGTGGTGATGGTACAGTTGCATAGAGTAATCTGCAAGCTCGTTCCTATGAAAACCTCTTCTAATATTTTGACAAATTCGTTGGACGGTATTTTGTGAAGGTCTCCCGTGGCAGAAATTCGAAATGAGCTAATCTGATTTTGATCCAATGTGTGTGAAAGAGTTTTCAATCCATTGAACACATCTACTCTTTTAATATTATCAAAGAAGTTGTCTGAGATTATTATACTGAAAGTTTTAAATAATCCATTGTCTGTAGTTATCACCTGTCCCTTTTTCGGTTGTGCTGCTAGAAGATTTTGTTTATTAATTAGTTCAGTATCCAGCAGTAATTTTCCAACGGGATTTACTAAATTGCAGTCGGCAGAAATGAAATGTACGTAATGTTCTTCTTCAGCGGTAAAGTTATTCGAAGAAACAATAATTTTATGTGGTCGGTCTAATGGGATCCCTTCCAGATCGTCAAGGTCGCTTGAATTCTCGATGTCAGTAGTGAAGAATGGGTAAGGATCAAGTGTGCGGTCGAAGACCCTAGGCTGAGTTGACCTGCTGTCAGGTGGTTGTCCCACACTTGCTTCGGTCATAGTTCCTGCAGGTAGCTGGTTTATTGAGGGTTGTAAAGGTTCTTCCATGACTTCCGATGGTACTTGTGGGGTACTGAGCAAATCTAGTTGAATGTTTCTTGCATTTTCTATTACTGTATTTTCGAGCGGCTCCTCAAAGGATATCAGATTGTCAAATAAGGTCTGGTCCTTATCTAAGGGGACAATTTGTGTAGAATTTGCTGCGGGCGAAAAACTGTTTATGGTTTCCTGGCGTTCATCTGGCATGGTTACCTCTTGAGATAAGCTGGGAAAAGATCGGTTTTTGTGTATTATTGGAGAATGTTGAACGTTCCCACGTGCGGTTTCTTCTATTTCATCTGAGCTACTGCTTGTCTCTCGGTACTTGGGTCGGTTTTCCCTATCTCGTCGTAACTGTCGTATGCGGTGTCCGATTGTATCGATGTTGGCGTCTGTTTTCGGTATCTGGGCTTTGAAGTCGGGATCCTTCAGCTCTCGTGGAATAAGTGGTAGGCAGGCAGACGTAGGATTGCGCGATAATGCGTCTGCGTTCTTATTCGTCTTTCCGGATTTATGGACAACCCGATACTCGTACTCTAAAAGTCGGAGCTTCCACTTCATAAGCCTAGAAGTTGGGTCCTTGACAGAATGTAACCAGACAAGTGGTCTGTGATCTGTAACGAGGGTGAATGGGGTTCCGTAGATGTAGGGCCTGAAGTATCTTACGGCGTAAACCATGGCCAAACATTCCTTTTCCGTAGCCGAATAATTCTTCTCAGGTTTATTTAGGCTACGGGAGGCGTAGGCAATCGGCAGGTCGTTTCCTATCTCCCCTTGGCTAAGTACAGCTCCAATAGCGTAATCAGATGCATCTGTTGTTACAATGAAAGGTTTACTGAAATCAGGGTATTGCAATATGG
Organism: Andrena trimmerana; assembly: GCA_951215215.1. Classification (NCBI taxonomy): domain Eukaryota; kingdom Metazoa; phylum Arthropoda; class Insecta; order Hymenoptera; family Andrenidae; genus Andrena; species Andrena trimmerana. The sequence continues at coordinate 24,165 of CATNUO010000198.1, read as the reverse complement.
GCTGTTGACAAAGTTCGTTACGTAATTGCTTAAAACTCTGGTCTTGTTCTTCTGTCCATTTGAATTTGATGCCTTTTCCTAGTAAGTTAATTAATGGTTTTGCTTTTGTGGTGAAATCAGGCACGAATCTTCGGTAATATCCTACAAGTCCCAAGAATTGTTGAATGTTCTTCTGCGTTGTGGGTGTGGGAAAATCTTGAACAGCTTTTAATTTTCTAGGGTCAGGTCTTACTCCTTCCTTTGAAATAATGTGTCCAAGGTACGCGACTTCCTTTCGCAGGAATTGGCACTTGTTGGTTTGGAGGGTTAATCCATGTTCTCGAAGGCGGTTTAATAACTTTTTGACCTTGATATTGTGTTCCTGTAACGATGATGCGTAGATCACTATGTCGTCCAAGTAGACAAAGAGGTCTGTTCCTTGAAGTCCAGTGAGTGCTTGATCCATCAGGCGTTGAAAGGTGGGTGGTGCATTCTTTAATCCGAAAGGCATTCGAGAGAATTCGTAATGTCCATTTGGAGTAGTGAATGCTGTTTTTGCTTTATCCTTCGGATCCATCTCTATTTGATGAAATCCACTGGCGAGATCAAAGACTGAAAAATATTTAGCTCCTCCTAATCGATCTAAAATCTCCGTGATTTGAGGTAATGGATATTTGTCAGAAATTGTTATTTCATTGAGGCCGCGGAAATCTATTACCAGACGCCAACGTTTCACTCCGTTTTCGTCTTCTTTCTTCGGGACGATCCACAAAGGTGAATTGTATGGAGATTTTGAAGGTGTAATTATACCATTTGACAATAGCGCGTTGATTTGTTTCTGAATTTCCTTTTGGTGTATGAGAGGATAGCGATATTGTCTTGTGTTGATTGGAATATCGTTGGATATATGGATTGAATGTTTAAAGTCGCGGGCCTTCCCAAGTTTATCTCCAGGAAGATAAAATCGGTCGGGAAAATCTCTAACTAAATTAGTAACGAAATCTAGTTCCTCCTTGTTCAGATGTTTAGTGTTTAGGGCTTCTAAGATTTTTTGTATTCTATCTTCGCGTGTTTTGAATTTTGACGGGTGTTCTGCAGCTGGGTAAAAATCTTCGTCTGATGAACCGAAGATTTCGAACGGCTCCAATGTTTGTGGTTCTATCTCCACGTCTAAGGGTACATCGCTGGTATTTGTTGCCATAACGTAGCACTTCCCTTTATTGTTCTTTACTACTGCTTCCCCTATGTAAAGATGTTCGAGGGTCTTGATACGCGGTAAATATCCTTCCTTAATCCTCGAGTTTGTTATTGTTATAGCAATCTGTTGCGACGTCCTAGGTTCGATACGATGTTTGGTTGACGTCGGTAGTTCTTTCGTTTGAGGTAGGTCCTGATAATTTGAAAAACGTATAGGTCGGGTTGGTTTATTTTTTAGCACCAAAGTCCCATGATAATAGGAAATTTCGGCCTCCTCTTGTTTTAAAAATGGGCTTCCTATAAGTCCGTCTGCTTCTATTGCAAGCTCTTTTACCACATAGAAAAGTGCGGGAGCTTCGTGGATATGTAGAATTGTTGTTCCTAGAGTATGAATTGGATTAGTAGTAATTCCGGTTAATTCGATTTCTTCCCGAGAGTTTATCGCGGCTTTTTCTCCCAGGGCGCTAATGACTACTAAATTAACGGATGCTCCACCATCGATTAAGAATTCTCCCGTTCCTGACTCCAGTTCTGGAACCTTGATTTTGATGCGTGGGGCAGGTGCTTCCTTGATGAGGGTTCCTCTTCGAAGCGGACTGTCCTTTGGCGAGCTTCTTTGTTTCCGCTCATCGTGTCGCCTATACGTTGAGCGCGATCGAAGTTTAAAGACTTGTTTGATTCGGCAGACGAATCTCGCGAGTCTCGTTGATATCTCGGGCTACGCGGACGTTTCCTACAGGATTTTCCGTCATGTCCGGTTATACCGCAATGCCAACAATACAAACTTGGCTTGCGATCTTTATCGTGATTTTTTAAAATGGAATATTGTTTTTCTCCATCATCTGGAAACGATGAGTCGGAGCGATAAGAAGGGGATTTCGAGGGGCTCCGGTGACGCAAAGTCCAAGCCGTCGTGGGTGTTCGTCCTTCTCGGTCCTCTTCAAAACCAGATGTTCTTGTATACCGATCCCTGTTCTGGTCGTATCTACTCGGAGAGTGCGGGTATGACACTTCACGGTCGTGTCGACGAGAATCTTCGGCGGAATGGTCTCGGCGTGACCACCTGGAGGGTGATTCATTACGGGACGACTGTCGCCGATTCCTTAATTTTCTGTCTATCTGTAGCACGACGTCGTAAGCTTCTTCAAGTGTTTTAATGTCTTGAGTCTGAGCCGACACTTTCCAGGAAATTCGATCCGGTAAACCATCGATGAAGTTTTCCTTAACGTCTTTTTCCATTTCTTTGACGAAGTCTTCAGCGTGATCCAGATATCTTTCCCGAATAGCTCCGCGCGCACAATAAACGAGATGACTAGTCCTGTCGACGTACTGTCGCAGACTTTCTCCTTCGCGAATGCTTAGTTTCGCGATTTCGACTTGAAAATATGACAAGCTTCTTCCCGGCGCGAATCTCTTTTTCAAATGTTGGACTAATAACTTAACAGAGTCGAATTTATGCTCTAATGTGCACCTGCGTGCCGGACCGATCAGTTTCGTTAGAATTATTGCAAGATACTCAGCTTCCGTACCCGCAGGAATCAAAGTTAACCCGTCTTCCACGTTTTGTACGAAGCGCGACAAGGTTGGACTTTCACCATCGAAGATTGGAATTGACATTGTGATGTTCTGTATACATGTCCGTTGCGTCAAGAGTGACATTGAGTTTGCAATTGAAACTGTCAAGTTCATAATGTCGTTAGAAGAAACGTTCGCCTGTGTAGTTGCCATTTTAAAATAAATAAGTGACTTGACTAGAGAAAACTAGTATATCGTCGATAATAAATTACGAGTGATTTTAACGTATTTAAAAACCCAAATTTTACAGCGATTCTAATGCAGTAGTATCCCACCGCTGTCACCAGTTCTGTTACGAGCCGGGGCTGCGACAACGCGAGAGGCCGGCGAGAAGGGTATTTCCCAAGGAATACGGTTTATGAGTTCGTTAGTTAGGAGCGCGGACGAACCTGATGCGAAATCAGGGAGCCGCTAGGATTATTGACGGCGAGGACGAACCTGATGCGAAATCAGGGAGCCTCTGGGAATGGAGTCAAACGCGGACGAACCTGATTTTAATAATCAGGGAGCCGCAGGAGGGTGATACGTCGTGAACGAACCCGATGCGAAATCGGGGAGTCACTAGGATGAAGTTCACAGACGAACCTGGTGCGACACCAGGGAGCTGTTAGGAGGTTGGATTATTCACAGACGAACCTGGTGCGAGATCAGGGAGCTGTTCGGAAGTTGGTAGATTTACAGACGAACCTGATGCGAAATCAGGGAGCTGTAGGATACGGACGAACCTGATGCGAAATCAGGGAGCCGTAGGAGGGTGAGGTTTCGTGGACGAACCCGATGCTAAATCGGGGAGCCGCTGGGTTGGAGAAGATTCCTTGTTTTGGTTGAAGGGTTGCGAACGAACCCGATGCGAAATCAGGGAGTCGCGGGAAATGTTAGTAAAGCCTCGTAACTCTTAATTAAAATTGATACAACTCGAGCGGTAAAGTTGTATCGGTGGGTGAATACTACTAATATTATAAGGATCGCTGGGTAAGAGATGGGTTTAACGAATCTACTCAATTTACACGTAACACCATTCGTATATTCAATACTTGGTTATTGTACAAATGTAAGTGTCGCGATTTGGTAATTAAATAAAGTGTGTATGTTACCACTAATTGCACGGTGTTGACGCACTGGCGATGCGGGGCGTAAGAGTGGCTATTACAATATGCCAAATAGAATATAAACCGAACTCGCGGATTCTATGAGGTTAACTATTGATTCTGACAGGGACCTTAGCTTGATCTTACTGAATATAACCAACTCTGTACGAGCGTGACACGACGTGACTTTACGCGTGACTCTATAGCTTTTAACCAACGAGGGTAGAAACCAAAGGGTTTATATAGTCCCAAAAATCTGAGGGGATGCGTTAGGAATTTCCATATAAGGAAATCCTTCGGGGTCGTCGTCGAGTCACTCCCGTTCCCATGGTCACGATCCAGATGGTAGAGATCATGACCCCCCTTAGTGGTGTATGATAAACTAAAAGGATTTTTAGGGCGTTTTCCCTTCGCCGACGCGAGCTCGAAAAATATTTGAGAGCGGCGTATGGGAAAATTCCACATACGTAACAGTTTCAACAAAATTTTTTAAAATTTGACAAAAATCTGTACAAAAATCCAAAAATGCGAAGTTAATTTCAACTAGAATTACTAAAATGCAGCTCCTCTATCAAAAAAACCTAACATATTCCTGAAAAATCGAAGTTGGTTTCAATAAAATTTTTTAAAACTTGACAAAAATCTGTACAAAAATCCAAAAATTCGAAGTTAATTTCAACTAAAATTACTCAAATGCAGCTCCTCTATCAAAAAAACCTAACATAATCCAAAAAAATCGAAGTAGGTTTAAACAAAATTTTTTAAAATTTGACAAAAATCTGTACAAAAATCCAAAAATTCGAAGTTAATTTCAACTAAAATTACTCAAATGCAGCTCCTCTATCAAAAAAACCTAACATAATCCAGAAAAATCGAAGTGGGTTTCAACAAAATTTTTTAAAATTTGAGAAAAATCTGTTCAAAAATCAAAAAATTCGAATTTAATTTCAACTAGTATTACTCAAATGCAGCTCCTCTTTCAAAAAAACCTAACATATTCCTGAAAAATCGAAGTTGGTTTCACCAAATTTTTTCAAAATTTGACAAAAATCTGTACAAAAATCCAAAAATTCGAAGTTATTTTCAACTAGAATTACTCAAATGCAGCTCCTCTATCAAAAAAACCTAACATAATCCAGAAAAATCGAAGTTGGGTTCAACAAAATTTTTTAAAATTTGACAAAAATCTGAACAAAAATCCAAAAATTCCAAGTTAATTTCAACTAAAATTACTCAAATGCAGCTCCTCTATCAAAAAAACCTAACATAATCCAGAAAAATCGAAGTAGGTTTAAACAAAATTTTTTAAAATTTGACAAATATCTGGACAAAAATCCAAAAATTCGAAGTAATTTTCAACTAAAATTACTCAAATGCAGCTCCTCTATCAAAAAAACCTAACGTAATCCAGAAAAATCGAAGTTGGGTTCAACAAAATTTTATAAAATTTGACAAATATCTGGACAAAAATCCAAAAATTCGAAGTTAAATACAACTAAAATTACTTAAATGCAGCTCCTCTATCAAAAAAACCTAACATAATCCAGAAAAATCGAAGTTTGTTTCAACAAAATTTTTTAAAATTTGACAAAAATCTGTACAAAAATCCAAAAATGCGAAGTTAATTTCAACTAGAATTACTAAAATGCAGCTCCTCTATCAAAAAAACCTAACATATTCCTGAAAAATCGAAGTTGGTTTCAATAAAAATTTTTAAAACTTGACAAAAATCTGTACAAAAATCCAAAAATTCGAAGTTAATTTCAACTAAAATTACTCAAATGCAGCTCCTCTATCAAAAAAACCTAACATAATCCAAAAAAATCGAAGTAGGTTTAAACAAAATTTTTTAAAATTTGAGAAAAATCTGTTCAAAAATCAAAAAATTCGAATTTAATTTCAACTAGTATTACTCAAATGCAGCTCCTCTTTCAAAAAAACCTAACATATTCCTGAAAAATCGAAGTTGGTTTCACCAAATTTTTTCAAAATTTGACAAAAATCTGTACAAAAATCCAAAAATTCGAAGTTATTTTCAACTAGAATTACTCAAATGCAGCTCCTCTATCAAAAAAACCTAACATAATCCAGAAAAATCGAAGTTGGGTTCAACAAAATTTTTTAAAATTTGACAAAAATCTGAACAAAAATCCAAAAATTCCAAGTTAATTTCAACTAAAATTACTCAAATGCAGCTCCTCTATCAAAAAAACCTAACATAATCCAGAAAAATCGAAGTAGGTTTAAACAAAATTTTTTAAAATTTGACAAATATCTGGACAAAAATCCAAAAATTCGAAGTAATTTTCAACTAAAATTACTCAAATGCAGCTCCTCTATCAAAAAAACCTAACGTAATCCAGAAAAATCGAAGTTGGGTTCAACAAAATTTTATAAAATTTGACAAATATCTGGACAAAAATCCAAAAATTCGAAGTTAAATACAACTAAAATTACTTAAATGCAGCTCCTCTATCAAAAAAACCTAACATAATCCAGAAAAATCGAAGTTTGTTTCAACAAAATTTTTTAAAATTTGACAAAAATCTGTACAAAAATCCAAAAATGCGAAGTTAATTTCAACTAGAATTACTAAAATGCAGCTCCTCTATCAAAAAAACCTAACATATTCCTGAAAAATCGAAGTTGGTTTCAATAAAAATTTTTAAAACTTGACAAAAATCTGTACAAAAATCCAAAAATTCGAAGTTAATTTCAACTAAAATTACTCAAATGCAGCTCCTCTATCAAAAAAACCTAACATAATCCAAAAAAATCGAAGTAGGTTTAAACAAAATTTTTTAAAATTTGACAAAAATCTGTACAAAAATCCAAAAATTCGAAGTTAATTTCAACTAAAATTACTCAAATGCAGCTCCTCTATCAAAAAAACCTAACATAATCCAGAAAAATCGAAGTTGGTTTCAACAAAATTTTTTAAAATTTGAGAAAAATCTGTTCAAAAATCAAAAAATTCGAATTTAATTTCAACTAGTATTACTCAAATGCAGCTCCTCTTTCAAAAAAACCTAACATATTCCTGAAAAATCGAAGTTGGTTTCACCAAATTTTTTCAAAATTTGACAAAAATCTGTACAAAAATCCAAAAATTCGAAGTTATTTTCAACTAGAATTACTCAAATGCAGCTCCTCTATCAAAAAAACCTAACATAATCCAGAAAAATCGAAGTTGGGTTCAACAAAATTTTTTAAAATTTGACAAAAATCTGAACAAAAATCCAAAAATTCCAAGTTAATTTCAACTAAAATTACTCAAATGCAGCTCCTCTATCAAAAAAACCTAACATAATCCAGAAAAATCGAAGTAGGTTTAAACAAAATTTTTTAAAATTTGACAAATATCTGGACAAAAATCCAAAAATTCGAAGTAATTTTCAACTAAAATTACTCAAATGCAGCTCCTCTATCAAAAAAACCTAACATAATCCAGAAAAATCGAAGTTGGGTTCAATAAAATTTTTTAAAATTTGACAAAAATCTGAACAAAAATCCAAAAATTCGAAGATAATTTCAACTAGAATTACTCAAATGCAGCTCCTCTATCAAAAAAACCTAACATAATCCAGAAAAATCGAAGTTGGTTTCAACAAAATTTTTTAAAATTTGACAAAAATCTGTACAAAAATCCAAAAATTCGAAGTTAATTACAACTAAAATTACTCAAATGCAGCTCCTCTACCCAAAAAACCTAAAATAATCCAGAAAAATCGAAGTTGGTTTCAACAAAATTTTTTAAAATTTGACAAAAATCCAAATAATCGAAGTTAATTTCAACTAGAATTACTCAAATGCAGCTCGGCTATCAAAAAAACCTATCATAATCCAGAAAAATCGAAATAGGCTTTAACAAAATTTTTTAAAATTTGAGAAAAATCTCTTCAAAAATCCAAAAATTCGAATTTAAATACAACTAAAATTACTCAAATGCAGCTCCTCTATCAAAAAAACCTAACATAATCCAGAAAAATCGAAGTAGGTTTAAACAAAATTTTTTAAAATTTGACAAAAATCTGTACAAAAATCCAAAAATTCGAAGTTATTTTCAACTAAAAATACTCAAATGCAGCTCCTCTATCAAAAAAACCTAACATAATCCAGAAAAATCGAAGTTGGTTCCAACAAAATTTTTTAAAATTTGACAAACATCTGTACAAAAACCCCAGAATTCGAAGTTAATTTCAACTAAAATTACTCAAATGCAGCTCCTTTATCAAAAAAACCTAACATATTCCAGAAAAATCGAAGTTGGTTTCAACAAAATTTTTTAAAATTTGACAAAAATCTTTACAAAAATCCAAAAATTCGAAGTTAATTTCAACTAAAATTACTCAAATGCAGCTCCTCTATCAAAAAAACCTAACATAATCCAAAAAAATCGAAGTAGGTTTAAACAAAATTTTTTAAAATTTGACAAAAATCTGTACAAAAATCCAAAAATTCGAAGTTAATTTCAACTAAAATTACTCAAATGCAGCTCCTCTATCAAAAAAACCTAACATAATCCAGAAAAATCGAAGTTGGTTTCAACAAAATTTTTTAAAATTTGAGAAAAATCTGTTCAAAAATCAAAAAATTCGAATTTAATTTCAACTAGTATTACTCAAATGCAGCTCCTCTTTCAAAAAAACCTAACATATTCCTGAAAAATCGAAGTTGGTTTCACCAAATTTTTTCAAAATTTGACAAAAATCTGTACAAAAATCCAAAAATTCGAAGTTATTTTCAACTAGAATTACTCAAATGCAGCTCCTCTATCAAAAAAACCTAACATAATCCAGAAAAATCGAAGTTGGGTTCAACAAAATTTTTTAAAATTTGACAAAAATCTGAACAAAAATCCAAAAATTCCAAGTTAATTTCAACTAAAATTACTCAAATGCAGCTCCTCTATCAAAAAAACCTAACGTAATCCAGAAAAATCGAAGTTGGGTTCAACAAAATTTTATAAAATTTGACAAATATCTGGACAAAAATGCAAAAATTCGAAGTTAAATACAACTAAAATTACTTAAATGCAGCTCCTCTATCAAAAAAACCTAACATAATCCAGAAAAATCGAAGTTTGTTTCAACAAAATTTTTTAAAATTTGACAAAAATCTGTACAAAAATCCAAAAATGCGAAGTTAATTTCAACTAGAATTACTAAAATGCAGCTCCTCTATCAAAAAAACCTAACATATTCCTGAAAAATCGAAGTTGGTTTCAACAAAATGTTTTAAAATTTGACAAAAATCTGTATAAAAATCCAAAAATTCGAAGTTATTTTCAACTAAAATTACTCAAATGCAGCTCCTCTATCAAAAAACATAACATAATCCAGAAAAATCGAAGTTGGGTTCAATAAAATTTTTAAAATTTGACAAAAATCTGTACAAAAATCCAAAAATTCGAAGTTAATTTCAACTAAAATTACTCAAATGCCGCTCCTCTATCAAAAAAACCTAACATAATCCAGAAAAATCGAAGTTGTTTTCAACAAAACTTTTTAAAATTTGACAAAAATCTGTACAAAAATCCAAAAATTCGAAGTTAATTTCAACTAAAATTACTCGAATGCTGCTCCTCTATCAAAAAAACCTAACATAATCCAGAGAAATCGAAGTTGGTTTCAACAAAATTTTTTAAAATTTGACAAAAATCTGTTCAAAAATCCAAAAATTCGAAATTAATTACAACTAAAATTACTCAAATGCAGATCCTCTATCCAAAAAACCTAACATAATCCAGAAAAATCGAAATAGGCTTCAACAAATTTTTTTAAATTTGAGAAAAATCTGTTCAAAAATCCAAAAATTCAAAGTTAATTTCAACTAAAATTACTCAAATGCAGCTCCTCTATAAAAAAAAACCTAACATAATCCAGAAAAATCGAAGTTGGTATCAACAAAATTTTTTAAAATTTGACAAATATCTGTACAAAAACCCAAAAATTCGAAGTTAATTACAACTAGTATTACTCAAATGCAGCTCCTCTTTCAAAAAAACCTAACATATTCCTGAAAAATCGAAGTTGCTTTCACCAAATTTTTTAAAAATTTGACAAAAATCTGTACAAAAATCCCAAAATTCGAAGTTAATTTCAACTAAAATTACTCAAATGCAGCTCCTCTATCCAAAAAACCTAACCTAATCCTGAAAAATCGAAATAGGCTTCAACAAATTTTTTAAAATTTGAGAAAAATCTGTACAAAAATCCAAAAATTCGAAGTTAATTTCAACTAAAATTACTCAAATGCAGCTCCGCTACCGAAAAAACCTAACGTAATCCAGAATAATCGAAATTGGTTTCAACAAAATTTTTTAAAATTTGACAAAAATCTGTACAAAAATCCAAAAATTCGAAGTTAATTTCAACTAAAATTATTCAAATGCAGCTCTTCTATCAAAAAAACCTAACATAATCCAGAGAAATCGAAGTTGGTTTCAACAAAATTTTTTAAAATTTGACAAAAATCTGTACAAAAATCCAAAAATTCGAAGTTAATTACAACTAAAATTACTCAAATGCAGCTCCTCTATCCAAAAAACCTACCATATCCAGAAAAATCGAAGTTGGTTTCAACAAAATTTTTTATAATTTGACAAAAATCTGTACAAACATCCAAAAATCCGAAGTTAATTTCAACTAAAATTACTCAAATGCAGCTCCTCTACCCAAAAAACCTAACATAATCCAGAAAAATCGAAGTTGGTTTCAGCAAAATTTTTTATAATTTGACAAAAATCTTTACAAACATCCAAAAATTCGAAGTTAATTTCAACTAAAATTACTCAAATGCAGCTCTTCTATCAAAAAAACCTAACACAATCCAGAGAAATCGAAGTTGGTTTCAACAAAATTTTTTAAAATTTGACAAAAATCTGTACAAAAATCCAAAAATTCGAAGTTAATTACAACTAAAATTACTCAAATGCAGCTCCTCTATCCAAAAAACCTACCATATCCAGAAAAATCGAAGTTGGTTTCAACAAAATTTTTTAAAATTTGACAAAAACCTGTACAAAAATCCAAAAATTCGAAGTTAATTTCAACTAGAATTACTCAAATGCAGCTCCTCTATCAAAAAAACCTAACATATTCCTGAAAAATCGAAGTTGGTTTCAACAAAATTTTTTAAAATTTGACAGAAATCTGTACAAAAATCCAAAAATTCGAAGTTATTTTCAACTAAAATTACTCAAATGCAGCTCCTCTATCAAAAAAACCTAACACAATCCAGAGAAATCGAAGTTGGTTTCAACAAAATTTTTTAAAATTTGACAAAAATCTGTACAAAAATCCAAAAATTCGAAGTTAATTACAACTAAAATTACTCAAATGCAGCTCCTCTATCCAAAAAACCTACCATATCCAGAAAAATCGAAGTTGGTTTCAACAAAATTTTTTAAAATTTGACAAAAACCTGTACAAAAATCCAAAAATTCGAAGTTAATTTCAACTAGAATTACTCAAATGCAGCTCCTCTATCAAAAAAACCTAACATATTCCTGAAAAATCGAAGTTGGTTTCAACAAAATTTTTTAAAATTTGACAGAAATCTGTACAAAAATCCAAAAATTCGAAGTTATTTTCAACTAAAATTACTCAAATGCAGCTCCTCTATCAAAAAAACCTAACATAATCCAGAAAAATCGAAGTTGGTTTCAACAAAATTTTTTAAAATTTGACAAATATCTGTACAAAAATCCAAATATTCGAAGTTAATTTCAACTAAAATTACTCAAATGCAGCTCCGCTACCAAAAAAACCTAACGTAATCCAGAATAATCGAAGTTGGTTTCAACAAAATTTTTTAAAATTTGACAAAAATCTGTACCAAGAATCCAAAAATTTGAAGTTAATTTCAACTAAAATTACTCAAATGCAGCTCCTCTATCAAAAAAACTTTACATAATCCAGAGAAATCGAAGTTGGTTTCAACAAAATTTTTTAAAATTTTACAAAAATCTGTACAAAAAACCAAATATTCGCTGGATTATGTAAAGTATTTTTGATAGAGGAGCTGCATTTGAGTAATTTTAGTTGAAATTAACTTCAAATTTTTGGATTCTTGGTACAGATTTTTGTCAAATTTTAAAAAATTTTGTTGAAACCAACTTCGATTTCTCTGAATTATGTTAGGTTTTTTTGATAGAGGAGCAGCATTCGAGTAATTTTAGTTGAAATTAACTTCGAATATTTGGATTTTTGTACAGATATTTGTCAAATTTTAAAAAATTTTGTTGAACCCAACTTCGATTTTTCTGGATTATGTTAGGTTTTTTTGATAGAGGAGCTGCATTTGAGTAATTCTAGTTGAAATTAACTTCGAATATTTGGATTTTTGTACAGATATTTGTCAAATTTTAAAAAATATTGTTGAACCCAACTTCGATTTTTCTGGATTATGTTAGGTTTTTTTGATAGAGGAGCTGCATTTGAGTAATTCTAGTTGAAATTAACTTCGAATATTTGGATTTTTGTACAGATATTTGTCAAATTTTAAAAAATATTGTTGAACCCAACTTCGATTTTTCAGGATTATGTTAGGTTTTTTGGATAGAGGAGCTGCATTTAAGTAATTTTAGTTGAAATTAACTTCGCATTTTTGGATTTTTGTACAGATATTTGTCAAATTTTAAAAAATTTTGTTGAACCCAACTTCGATTTTTCTGGATTATGTTAGGTTTTTTTGATAGAGGAGCTGCATTTGAGTAATTCTAGTTGAAATTAACTTCGAATTTTTGGATTTTTGTACAGATTTTTGTCAAATTTTAAAAAATTTTGTTGAAACCAACTTCGATTTTTCTGGATTATGTAAAGTTTTTTTGATAGAGGAGCTGCATTTGAGTAATTCTAGTTGATAATTAACTTCGAATTTTTGGATTTTTGTACAGATTCTTGTCAAATTTTAAAAAATTTTGTTGAAACCAACTTCGATTATTCTGGATTACGTTAGGTTTTTTTGGTAGCGGAGCTGCATTTGAGTAATTTTAGTTGAAATTAACTTCGAATCTTGGGATATTTGTACAGTTGTTTGTCAAATTTTAAAAAATTTTGTTGAAACCAACTTCGTTTTTTCTGGATTATGTTAGGTTTTTTGGATAGAGGAGCTGCATTTGAGTAATTTTAGTTGTAATTAACTTCGAATTTTTGGATTTTTGTACAGTTGTTTGTCAAATTTTATAAAATTTTGTTGAACCCAACTTCGATTTTTCAGGATTATGTTAGGTTTTTTGGATAGAGGAGCTGCATTTAAGTAATTTTAGTTGAAATTAACTTCGAATTTTTGGATTTTTGTACAGATATTTGCCAAATTTTAAAAAATTTTGTTGAACCCAACTTCGATTTTTCTGGATTATGTTAGGTTTTTTTGATAGAGGAGCTGCATTTGAGTAATTCTAGTTGAAATTAACTTCGAATTTTTGGATTTTTGTACAGATTTTTGTCAAATTTTAAAAAATTTTGTTGAAACCAACTTCGATTTTTCTGGATTATGTAAAGTTTTTTTGATAGAGGAGCTGCATTTGAGTAATTCTAGTTGATAATTAACTTCGAATTTTTGGATTTTTGTACAGATTCTTGTCAAATTTTAAAAAATTTTGTTGAAACCAACTTCGATTATTCTGGATTACGTTAGGTTTTTTTGGTAGCGGAGCTGCATTTGAGTAATTTTAGTTGAAATTAACTTCGAATCTTGGGATTTTTGTACAGTTGTTTGTCAAATTTTATAAAATTTTGTTGAACCCAACTTCGATTTTTCTGGATTATGTTAGGTTTTTTTGATAGAGGAGCTGCATTTGAGTAATTCTAGTTGATAATTAACTTCGAATTTTTGGATTTTTGTACAGATTCTTGTCAAATTTTAAAAAATTTTGTTGAAACCAACTTCGATTATTCTGGATTACGTTAGGTTTTTTTGGTAGCGGAGCTGCATTTGAGTAATTTTAGTTGAAATTAACTTCGAATCTTGGGATTTGTGTACAGTTTGTCAAATTTTATAAAATTTTGTTGAACCCAACTTCGATTTTTCTGGATTATGTTAGGTTTTTTTGATAGAGGAGTTGCATTTGAGTAATTCTAGTTGAAATTAACTTCGAATTTTTGGATTTTTGTACAGATTTTTGTAAAATTATAAAAAATTTTTTTGAAACCAACTTCGATTTTTCTGGATTATGTTAAGTTCTTTTGATAGACGGCTGCATTTGAGTAATTTTAGTTGAAATTAACTTCGAATTTTTGGATTTTTGTACAGATTTTTGTAAAATTTTTAAAAATTTTGTTGAAACCAACTTCGATTTTTCTGGATTATGTTAGGTTTTTTTGATAGAGGGCTGCATTTGAGTAATTTTAGTTGAAATTAACTTCGAATTTTTGGTTTTTTGTACAGATTTTTGTCAAATTTTAAAAAATTTTGTTGAAACCAACTTCGATTATTCTGGATTACGTTAGGTTTTTTTGGTAGCGGAGCTGCATTTGAGTAATTTTAGTTGAAATTAACTTCGAATATTTGGATTTTCGAACAGATGTTTGTCAAATTTTAAAAAATTTTGTTGAAACCAACTTCGATTTTTCTGGATTATGTTAAGTTTTTTTGATAGACGGCTGCATTTGAGTAATTTTAGTTGAAATTAACTTCGAATTTTGGGATTTTTGTACAGTTGTTTGTCAAATTATAAAAAATTTTGTTGAAACCAACTTCGATTTTTCTGGATTATGTTAGGTTTTTTTGATAGAGGGCTGCATTTGAGTAATTTTAGTTCAAATTAACTTCGAATTTTTGGATTTTTGTACAGATTTTTGTCAAATTATACAAAATTTTGTTGAAACCAACTTCGATTTTTCTGGATTATGTTAGGTTTTTTTGATAGAGGAGCTGCATTTGAGTAATTTTAGTTGAAATTAACTTCGAATTTTTGGATTCTTGTACAGATTTTTGTCAAATTATAAAAAATTTTGTTGAAACCAACTTCGATTTTTCTGGATTATGTTTTGTTTTTTTGATAGAGGGGCTGCATTTGAGTAATTTTAGTTGAAATTAACTTCGAATATTTGGTTTTTTGTACAGATTTTTGTAAAATTTTAAAAAATTTTGTTGAAACCAACTTCGATTTCTCTGGATTATGTAAAGTTTTTTTGATAGAGGAGCAGCATTCGAGTAATTTTAGTTGAAACTAACTTCGAATTTTTGGATTTTTGTACAGATTTTTGTCAAATTTTAAAAAATTTTGTTGAAACCAACTTCGATTTTTCTGGATTATGTTAGGTTTTTTTGATAGAGGAGCTGCATTTGAGTAATTTTTTGTTGAAATTAACTTCGAATTTTTGGATGTTTGTACAGATTTTTGTCAAATTATAAAAAAAATTGTTGAAACCAACTTCGACTTTTCTGGATTATGTTAAGTTTTTTTGTTAGACGGCTGCATTTGAGTAATTTTAGTTGAAATTAACTTCGAATTTTTGGATTTTTGTACAGATTTTTGTCAAATTTTAAAAAATTTTGTTGAAACCTACTTCGATTTTTCTGGATTATGTTAGGTTTTTTGATAGAGGAGCTGCATTTGAGTAATTTTAGTTGAAATTAACTTCGAATTTTTGGTTTTTTGTACAGATTTTTGTCAAATTTTAAAAAATTTTGTTGAAACCAACTTCGATTATTCTGGATTACGTTAGGGTTTTTTGGTAGCGGAGCTGCATTTGAGTAATTTTAGTTGAAATTAACTTCGAATATTTGGATTTTCGAACAGATGTTTGTCAAATTTTAAAAAATTTTGTTGAAACCAACTTCGATTTTTCTGGATTATGTTAGGTTTTTTGGATAGAGGAGCTGCATTTGAGTAATATTTTGTTGAAATTAACTTCGAATTTTTGGATTTTTGTACAGATTTTTGTCAAATTTTAAAAATTTTTTTGAAACCTACTTCGATTTTTCTGGATTATGTTAGGTTTTTTTGATAGAGGAGCTGCATTTGAGTAATTTTAGTTGAAATTAACTTCGAATTTTTGGATTTTTGTACAGATTTCTGTCAAATTATAAAAAATTTTGTTGAAACCAACTTCGATTTTTCTGGATTATGTTAGGTTTTTTTGATAGAGGGCTGTATTTGAGTAATTGTAGTTGAAATTAACCTCGAATTTTTGGATTTTTGTACAGATTTTTGTAAAATTTTAAAAAATTTTGTTGAAACCAACTTCGATTTCTCTGGATTATGTAAAGTTTTTTTGATAGGGGAGCTGCATTTGAGTAATTTTAGTTGAAATTAACTTCGAATTTTTGGATTTTTGTACAGATTTTTGTAAAATTTTAAAAAATTTTGTTGAAACCAACTTCGATTTTTCTGGATTATGTTAGGTTTTTTTGATGGAGGAGCAGCATTCGAGTAATTTTAGTTGAAATTAACTTCGAATTTTTGGATTTTTGTACAGATTTTTGTCAAATTTTAAAAATTTTTATTGAAACCAACTTCGATTTTTCTGGATTATGTTAGGTTTTTTGGATAGAGGAGCTGCATTTGAGTAATTTTAGTTGAAATTATCTTCGAATTTTTGGATTTTTGTACAGATTTTTGTCACATTTTATAAAATTTTGTTGAAACCAACTTCGATTTTTCTGGATCATGTTAGGTTTCTTTGGTAGCGGAGCTGCATTTGAGTAATTTTAGTTGAAATTAACTTCGAATTTTTGGATTTTTGTACAGATTTTTGTCAAATTTTAAAAAATTTTGTTGAAACCAACTTCGACTTTTCTGGAATATGTTAGGTTTTTTTATAAAGGAGCTGCATTTGAGTAATTTTAGTTGAAATTAACTTCGAATTTTGGGATTTTTGTACAGATGTTTGGCAAATTTTAAAACATTTTGTTGAAACCAACTTCGATTTTTCTGGAATATGTTAGGTTTTTTTGATAGAGGAGCTGCATTTGAGTAATTCTAGTTGAAATTAACTTCGAATTTTTTGATTTTTGTACAGATTTTTGTCAAATTTTAAAAAATTTTGTTGAAACCAACTTCGATTTTTCTGGATTATGTTAGGTTTTTTTGATAGAGGAGCTGCATTTGAGTTATTTTAGTTGAAAATAACTTCGAATTTTTGGATTTTTGTGCAGATATTTGTCAAATTTTATAAAATTTGTCGAACCCAACTTCGATTTTTCTGGATTATGTTAGGTTTTTTTGATAGAGGAGCTGCATTTGAGTAATTTTAGTTGAAATTAACTTCGAATTTTTGGATTTTTGTACAGATTTTTGTCAAATTTTAAAAAATTTTGTTGAAACCAACTTCGACTTTTCTGGAATATGTTAGGTTTTTTTATAAAGGAGCTGCATTTGAGTAATTTTAGTTGAAATTAACTTCGAATTTTGGGATTTTTGTACAGATGTTTGGCAAATTTTAAAACATTTTGTTGAAACCAACTTCGATTTTTCTGGAATATGTTAGGTTTTTTTGAT
Organism: Andrena trimmerana; assembly: GCA_951215215.1. Taxonomy (NCBI): domain Eukaryota; kingdom Metazoa; phylum Arthropoda; class Insecta; order Hymenoptera; family Andrenidae; genus Andrena; species Andrena trimmerana. Next base: position 6,876 of record CATNUO010000198.1, on the reverse strand, counting down.
AGAGGAGCTGCATTTGAGTAATTCTAGTTGAAATTAACTTCGAATTTTTTGATTTTTGTACAGATTTTTGTCAAATTTTAAAAAATTTTGTTGAAACCAACTTCGATTTTTCTGGATTATGTTAGGTTTTTTTGATAGAGGAGCTGCATTTGAGTTATTTTAGTTGAAAATAACTTCGAATTTTTGGATTTTTGTGCAGATATTTGTCAAATTTTATAAAATTTGTCGAACCCAACTTCGATTTTTCTGGATTATGTTAGGTTTTTTTGATAGAGCAGCTGCATTTGAGTAATTTTAGTTGAAATTAACTTCGAATTTTTGGATTTTTGTACAGATTTTTGTCAAATTTTAAAAAATTTTGTTGAAACCAACTTCGATTTTTCTGGATTATGTTAGGTTTTTTTGGTAGCGTCGCTGCATTTGAGTAATTTTAGTTGAAAATAACTTCGAATTTTTTGATTTTTGTACAGATTTTTGTCAAATTTTATAAAATTTTGTTGAAACCAACTTCGATTTTTCTGTAATATGTTAGGTTTTTTGGATAGAGGAGCTGAATTTGAGTAATTCTAGTAGAAATTAACTTCGAATTTTTGGATTTTTGTACAGATTTTTGTCAAATTTTAAAAATTTTGTTGAAACCAACTTCGATTTTTCTGGATTATGTTAGGTTTTTTGGATAGAGGAGCTGCATTTGAGTAATTTTAGTTGAAATTATCTTCGAATTTTTGGATTTTTGTACAGATTTTTGTCAAATTTTATAAAATTTTGTTGAACCCAACTTCGATTTTTCCTGGATTATGTTAGGTTTTTTTGATAGAGGAGCTGCATTTGAGTAATTTTAGTTGAAATTAACTTCGAATTTTTGGATTTTTGTTCAGATTTTTGTCAAATTTTAAAAAATTTTGTTGAAACCAACTTCGATTTTTCTGGAATATGTTAGGTTTTTTTGATAGAGGGCTGCATTTGAGTAATTTTAGTTGAAATTAACTTCGAATTTTTGGATTTTTGTACAGATTTTTGTCAAATTTTAAAAAATTTTGTTGAAACCAACTTCGATTTTTCTGGATTATGTTAGGTTTTTTGGATAGAGGAGCTGCATTTGAGTAATTTTAGTTGAAATTAACTTCGAATTTTTGGATTTTTGTACAGATTTTTGTCAAATTTTAAAAAATTTTGTCGAAACCAACTTCGATTTTTCTGGATTATGTAAAGTTTTTTTGATAGAGGGCTGCATTTGAGTAATTTTAGTTGAAAATAACTTCGAATTTTTGGATTTTTGTACAGATTTTTGTCAAATTTTAAAAAATTTTGTTGAAACCAACTTCGATTTTTCTGGATTATGTTAGGTTTTTTGGATAGAGGAGCTGCATTTGAGTAATTTTAGTTGAAATTAACTTCGAATTTTTGGATTTTTGTACAGATTTTTGTCAAATTTTAAAAAATTTTGTCGAAACCAACTTCGATTTTTCTGGATTATGTAAAGTTTTTTTGATAGAGGGCTGCATTTGAATAATTTTAGTTGAAAATAACTTCGAATTTTTGGATTTTTGTACAGATTTTTGTCAAATTTTAAAAAATTTTGTTGAAACCAACTTCGATTTTTCTGGATTATGTTAGGTTTTTTTGATAGAGGAGCTGCATTTGAGTAATTTTAGTTGAAATTAACTTCGAATTTTTGGATTTTTGTACAGATTTTTGTCAAATTTTAAAAAATTTTGTTGAAACCAACTTCGATTTTTCTGGATAATGTTAGGATTTTTTGATAGAGGAGCTGCATTTAAGTAATTTTAGTTGTAATTAACTTCGAATTTTTGGATTTTTGTGCAGATATTTGTCAAATTTTAAAAAATTTTGTTGAAACCACCTTCGATTTTTCTGGATTACGTTAGGTTTTTTTGATAGAGGAGCTGCATTTGAGTAATTTTAGTTGTAATTAACTTCGAATTTTTGGATTTTCGTGCAGATTTTTGTCAAATTTTATAAAATTTTGTTGAATCCAACTTCGATTTTTCTGGATTATGTAAAGTTTTTTTGATAGAGGAGCTGCATTTGAGTAATTTTAGTTGAAATTAACTTCGAATTTTTGGATTTTTGTACAGATTTTTGTCAAATTTTAAAAAATTTTGTTGAAACCAACTTCGATTTTTCTGGAATATGTTAGGTTTTTTTGATAGAGGAACTGCATTTGAGTAATTTTAGTTGAAATTAACTTCGGATTTTGGGATTTTTGTACAGACGTTTGTCAAATTTTAAAAAATTTTGTTGAAACAAACTTCGATTTTTCTGGATTATGTTAGGTTTTTTTGATAGAGGAGCTGCATTTGAGTAATTTTAGTTGAAATTAACTTCGAATTTTTGGATTTTTGTACAGATTTTTGTCAAATTTTAAAAATTTTTGTTGAAACCAACTTCGATTTTTCTGTATTATGTTAGGTTTTTTGGATAGAGGAGCTGCATTTGAGTAATTTTAGTTGATATTAACTTCGAATTTTTGGATTTTTGTACTGATATTTGTCAAATTTTAAAATTTTTTGTTGAAACCAACTTCGATTTTTCTGGATTACGTTAGGTTTTTTTGATAGAGGAGCTGCATTTGAGTAATTTTAGTTGAAATTAACTTCGAATTGTTGGATTTTTGTACAGATTTTTGTCCAATTTTAAAAAATTATGTTGAAACCCTCATCGATTTTTCTGGATTATGTTAGGTTTTTTTGATAGAGGAGCTGCATTTGAGTAATTTTAGTTGAAATTAACTCTGAATTTTTGGGTTTTTGTTCAGATTTTTGTCAAATTTTAAAAAATTTTGTTGAAACCACCTTCGATTTCTCTGGATTATGTTAGGTTTTTTTGATAGAGGAGCTGCATTTGAGTAATTTTAGTTGAAATTAACATTGAATTTTGGATTTTAGAACAGATTTTTCTCAAATTTTAACAAATTTGTTGAAGCCTATTTCGATTTTTCTGGATTATGTTAGGTTTTTTGGATAGAGGAGCTGCATTTGAGTAATTTTAGTTGTAATTAAATTCGAATTTTTGGATTTTTGAACAGATTTTGTCAAATTTTAAAAAATTTTGTTGAAACCAACTTCGATTTCTCTGGATTATGTTAGGTTTTTTTGATGGAGGAGCAGCATTCGAGTAATTTTAGTTGAAATTAACTTCGAATTTATCGGATTTTTGTACAGATTTTTGTCAAATTTTATAAAACTTTGTTGACCCCAACTTCGATTTTTCTGGATTATGTTAGGTTTTTTTGGTAGCGGAGCTGCATTTGAGTAATTTTAGTTGAAATTAACTTCGAATTTTTGGATTTTTGAACAGATTTTTCTCAAATTTTAAAAAATTTGTTGAAGCCTATTTCGATTTTTCTGGATTATGTTAAGTTTTTTGGATAGAGGAGCTGCATTTGAGTAATTTTAGTTGTAATTAAATTCGAATTTTTGGATATTTGTACAGATTTTTGTCAAATTTTAAAAAATTTTGTTGAAACCAACTTCGATTTTTCTGGATTATGTTAGGTTTTTTGATAGAGGAGCTGCATTTGAGTAATTCTAGTTGAAATTAACTTCGAATTTTTGGATTTTTGTACAGATTTTTGTCAAATTTTAAAAGATTTTGTTGATACCAACATCGATTTTTCTGGAATATGTTAGGTTTTTTTGATAAAGGAGCTGCATTTGAGTAATTTTAGTTGAAATTAACTTCGAATTGTTGGATTTTTGTACAGATTTTTGTCAAATTTTAAAAAATTTTGTTAAAACCAATTTCGATTTTTCTGGATTATGTTAGGTTTTTTGATAGAGGAGCTGCATTTGAGTAATTTTAGTTGAAATTAAATTCGAATTTTTGGATGTTTGTACAGATTTTTGTCAAATTATAAAAAATTTTGTTGAAGCCAACTTCGATTTTTCTGTATTACGTTAGGTTTTTTTGATAGAGGAGCTGCATTTGAGTAATTTTAGTTGTAATTAACTTCGAATTTTTGGATTTTTGTGCAGATTTTTGTCAAATTTTATAAAATTTTGTTGAACCCAACTTCGATTTTTCTGGATAATGTTAGGTTTTTTTGATAAAGGAGCTGCATTTAAGTAATTTTAGTTGTAATTAACTTCGAATTTTTGGATTTTTGTGCAGATGTTTGTCAAATTTTATAAAATTTTGTTGAACCCAACTTCGATTTTTCTGGATTATGTTAGGTTTTTTTGATAGAGGAGCTGCATTTGAGTAATTCTAGTTGTAATTAACTTCGAATTTTTGGATTTTTGTACAGATATTTGTCAAATTTTAAAAAATTTTGTTGAAACCACCTTCGATTTTTCTGGATTACGTTAGGTTTTTTTGATAGAGGAGCTGCATTTGAGTAATTTTAGTTGTAATTAACTTCGAATTTTTGGATTTTTGTGCAGATTTTTGTCAAATTTTATAAAATTTTGTTGAATCCAACTTCGATTTTTCTGGATTATGTAAAGTTTTTTTGATAGAGGAGCTGCATTTGAGTAATTTTAGTTGAAATTAACTTCGAATTTTTGGATTTTTGTACAGATTTTTGTCAAATTTTAAAAAATTTTGTTGAAACCAACTTCGATTTTTCTGGAATATGTTAGGTTTTTTTGATAGAGGAACTGCATTTGAGTAATTTTAGTTGAAATTAACTTCGGATTTTGGGATTTTTGTACAGACGTTTGTCAAATTTTAAAAAATTTTGTTGAAACAAACTTCGATTTTTCTGGATTACGTTAGGTTTTTTTGATAGAGGAGCTGCATTTGAGTAATTTTAGTTGAAATTAACTTCGAATTTTTGGATTCTTGTACAGATTTTTGTCAAATTTTAAAAAATTTTGTTGAAACCAATTTCGATTTCTCTGGATTATGTTAGGTTTTTTTGATAGAGGAGCTGCATTTGAGTAATTTTAGATGAAAATAACTTCGAATTTTGGGATTTTTGTACAGATGTTTGTCAAATTTTAAAAAATTTTGTTGGAAGCAACTTCGATTTTTCTGGATTATGTTAGGTTTTTTTGATAGAGGAGCTGCATTTGAGTATTTTTAGTTGAAAATGACTTCGAATTTTTTGATTTTTGTACAGATTTTTGTCAAATTTTAAAAAATGTTGTTTAAACCTACTTCGATTTTTCTGGATTATGTTAGGTTTTTTGATAGAGGAGCTGCATTTGAGTAATTTTAGTTGAAATTAACTTCGAATTTTGGGATTTTTGTACAGATGTTTGTCAAATTTTAAAAAATTTTTGTTGAAACCAACTTCGATTTTTCTGGATTATGTTAGGTTTTTTTGATAGAGGAGCTGCATTTGAGTAATTTTAGATGAAAATAACTTCGAATTTTTGGATTTTTGTACAGATTTTTGTCAAATTTTAAAAATTTTGTTTAAACCTACTTCGTTTTTTCTGGATTATGTTAGGTTTTTTTGATAGAGGAGCTGCATTTGAGTAATTCTAGTTGTAATTAACTTCGAATTTTTGGATTTTTGTACAGATATTTGTCAAATTTTAAAAAATTTTGTTGAAACCACCTTCGATTTTTCTGGATTACGTTAGGTTTTTTTGATAGAGGAGCTGCATTTGAGTAATTTTAGTTGTAATTAACTTCGAATTTTTGGATTTTTGTGCAGATTTTTGTCAAATTTTATAAAATTTTGTTGAATCCAACTTCGATTTTTCTGGATTATGTAAAGTTTTTTTGATAGAGGAGCTGCATTTGAGTAATTTTAGTTGAAATTAACTTCGAATTTTTGGATTTTTGTACAGATTTTTGTCAAATTTTAAAAAATTTTGTTGAAACCAACATCGATTTCTCTGGATTATGTAAAGTTTTTTTGATAGAGGAGCTGCATTTGAGTAATTTTAGTTGAAATTAACTTCGAATTTTTGGATTTTTGTACAGATTTTTGTCAAATTTTAAAAAATTTTGTTGAAACCAACTTCGATTTTTCTGGATTATGTTAGGTTTTTTGGATAGAGGAGCTGCATTTGAGTAATTTTAGTTGTAATTAACTTCGAATTTTTGGATTTTTGTGCAGATTTTTGTTAAATTTTATAAAATTTTGTTGAACCCAACTTCGATTTTTCTGGATTATGTTAGGTTTTTTTGATAGAGGAGCTGCATTTGACTAATTCTAGTTGAAATTAACTTCGAATTTTTGGATTTTTGTACAGATTTTTGTCAAATTTTAAAAAATTTTGTTGAAACCAACTTCGATTTTTCTGGATTATGTAAAGTTTTTTTGTTAGAGGAGCTGCATTTGAGTAAGTTTAGTTGAAATTAACTTCGAATTTTTGGATTCTTGTACAGATTTTTGTCAAATTTTAAAAAGTTTGTTGAAACCAATTTCGATTTCTCTGGATTATGTTAGGTTTTTTTGATAGAGGAGCTGCATTTGAGTAATTTTAGATGAAAATAACTTCGAATTTTGGGATTTTTGTACAGATGTTTGTCAAATTTTAAAAAATTTTGTTGGAAGCAACTTCGATTTTTCTGGATTATGTTAGGTTTTTTTGATAGAGGAGCTGCATTTGAGTATTTTTAGTTGAAAATAACTTCGAATTTTTTGATTTTTGTACAGATTTTTGTCAAATTTTAAAAAATGTTGTTTAAACCTACTTCGATTTTTCTGGATTATGTTAGGTTTTTTGATAGAGGAGCTGCATTTGAGTAATTTTAGTTGAAATTAACTTCGAATTTTGGGATTTTTGTACAGATGTTTGTCAAATTTTAAAAAATTTTTGTTGAAACCAACTTCGATTTTTCTGGATTATGTTAGGTTTTTTTGATAGAGGAGCTGCATTTGAGTAATTTTAGATGAAAATAACTTCGAATTTTTGGATTTTTGTACAGATTTTTGTCAAATTTTAAAAATTT
>CATNUO010000197.1:0-26835 GCA_951215215.1 Andrena trimmerana | reverse complement strand
GACCGCGGTCGTCGCGCTGGTTAACGCTATCATTGAAGTGAATTTTAAAAGAATTTAACTGCGCTAGAAGGGGATTAGACCCTACTAGCAGTAGGGATGTTTTAGACGGGTTAAGACTTAGACCATGTGTATCAGTCCACCTTGCTATTAAGTGCAAGTCTGATTCAACTTCAAGTTGAGTTCTCCGGCACCGTCCTCCGGAAGGTCCAAAAAATCGTCCGATCGACCAAACAACCATTGATCCACGTTTCTCGTCCCATTGCGAACGTATTACTCTGATGGTTCGACCGCGGTCGTCGCGCTGGTTTTCGAGAAAATCGCGAAAAACTCCAATCTCGTCGAAATATTTCAAAGTCCTCCGGCACCGTCCTCCGGGATGGTCCAAAAAATCGTCCGATCGACCAGACAACCATTGATCCACGTTTCTCGTCCCATTGCGAACGTATTACTCTGATGGTTCGACCGCGGTCGTCGCGCTGGTTTTCGAGAAAATCGCGAAAAACTCCAATCTCGTCGAAATATTTCAAAGTCCCGACGGATTTCAAAGTCCTCCGGCACCGTGGTCCGAGAACACCGAAAAAATCGTCCGATCGACCAAACAACCATTGATCCACGTTTCTCGTCCCATTGCGAACGTATTACTCTGATGGTTCGACCGCGGTCGTCGCGCTGGTTTTCGAGAAAATCGCGAAAAACTCCAATCTCGTCGAAATATTTCAAAGTCCCGACGGATTTCAAAGTCCTCCGGCACCGTGGTCCGAGAACACCGAAAAAATCGTCCGATCGACCAAACAACCATTGATCCACGTTTCTCGTCCCATTGCGAACGTATTACTCTGATGGTTCGACCGCGGTCGTCGCGCTGGTTTTCGAGAAAATCGCGAAAAACTCCAATCTCGTCGAAATATTTCAAAGTCCTCCGGCACCGTCCTCCGGGATGGTCCAAAAAATCGTCCGATCGACCAGACAACCATTGATCCACGTTTCTCGTCCCATTGCGAACGTATTACTCTGATGGTTCGACCTCGGTCGTCGCGCTGGTTTTCGAGAAAATCGCGAAAAACTCCAATCTCGTCGAAATATTTCAAAGTCCCGACGGATTTCAAAGTCCTCCGGCACCGTGGTCCGAGAACACCGAAAAAATCGTCCGATCGACCAAACAACCATTGATCCACGTTTCTCGTCCCATTGCGAACGTATTACTCTGATGGTTCGACCGCGGTCGTCGCGCTGGTTAACGCTATCATTGAAGTGAATTTTAAAAGAATTTAACTGCGCTAGAAGGGGATTAGACCCTACTAGCAGTAGGGATGTTTTAGACGGGTTAAGACTTAGACCATGTGTATCAGTCCACCTTGCTATTAAGTGCAAGTCTGATTCAACTTCAAGTTGAGTTCTCCGGCACCGTCCTCCGGAAGGTCCAAAAAATCGTCCGATCGACCAAACAACCATTGATCCACGTTTCTCGTCCCATTGCGAACGTATTACTCTGATGGTTCGACCGCGGTCGTCGCGCTGGTTTTCGAGAAAATCGCGAAAAACTCCAATCTCGTCGAAATATTTCAAAGTCCTCCGGCACCGTCCTCCGGGATGGTCCAAAAAATCGTCCGATCGACCAGACAACCATTGATCCACGTTTCTCGTCCCATTGCGAACGTATTACTCTGATGGTTCGACCGCGGTCGTCGCGCTGGTTTTCGAGAAAATCGCGAAAAACTCCAATCTCGTCGAAATATTTCAAAGTCCCGACGGATTTCAAAGTCCTCCGGCACCGTGGTCCGAGAACACCGAAAAAATCGTCCGATCGACCAAACAACCATTGATCCACGTTTCTCGTCCCATTGCGAACGTATTACTCTGATGGTTCGACCGCGGTCGTCGCGCTGGTTTTCGAGAAAATCGCGAAAAACTCCAATCTCGTCGAAATATTTCAAAGTCCCGACGGATTTCAAAGTCCTCCGGCACCGTGGTCCGAGAACACCGAAAAAATCGTCCGATCGACCAAACAACCATTGATCCACGTTTCTCGTCCCATTGCGAACGTATTACTCTGATGGTTCGACCGCGGTCGTCGCGCTGGTTTTCGAGAAAATCGCGAAAAACTCCAATCTCGTCGAAATATTTCAAAGTCCCGACGGATTTCAAAGTCCTCCGGCACCGTGGTCCGAGAACACCGAAAAAATCGTCCGATCGACCAAACAACCATTGATCCACGTTTCTCGTCCCATTGCGAACGTATTACTCTGATGGTTCGACCGCGGTCGTCGCGCTGGTTTTCGAGAAAATCGCGAAAAACTCCAATCTCGTCGAAATATTTCAAAGTCCTCCGGCACCGTCCTCCGGGATGGTCCAAAAAATCGTCCGATCGACCAGACAACCATTGATCCACGTTTCTCGTCCCATTGCGAACGTATTACTCTGATGGTTCGACCTCGGTCGTCGCGCTGGTTTTCGAGAAAATCGCGAAAAACTCCAATCTCGTCGAAATATTTCAAAGTCCCGACGGATTTCAAAGTCCTCCGGCACCGTGGTCCGAGAACACCGAAAAAATCGTCCGATCGACCAAACAACCATTGATCCACGTTTCTCGTCCCATTGCGAACGTATTACTCTGATGGTTCGACCGCGGTCGTCGCGCTGGTTAACGCTATCATTGAAGTGAATTTTAAAAGAATTTAACTGCGCTAGAAGGGGATTAGACCCTACTAGCAGTAGGGATGTTTTAGACGGGTTAAGACTTAGACCATGTGTATCAGTCCACCTTGCTATTAAGTGCAAGTCTGATTCAACTTCAAGTTGAGTTCTCCGGCACCGTCCTCCGGAAGGTCCAAAAAATCGTCCGATCGACCAAACAACCATTGATCCACGTTTCTCGTCCCATTGCGAACGTATTACTCTGATGGTTCGACCGCGGTCGTCGCGCTGGTTTTCGAGAAAATCGCGAAAAACTCCAATCTCGTCGAAATATTTCAAAGTCCTCCGGCACCGTCCTCCGGGATGGTCCAAAAAATCGTCCGATCGACCAGACAACCATTGATCCACGTTTCTCGTCCCATTGCGAACGTATTACTCTGATGGTTCGACCGCGGTCGTCGCGCTGGTTTTCGAGAAAATCGCGAAAAACTCCAATCTCGTCGAAATATTTCAAAGTCCCGACGGATTTCAAAGTCCTCCGGCACCGTGGTCCGAGAACACCGAAAAAATCGTCCGATCGACCAAACAACCATTGATCCACGTTTCTCGTCCCATTGCGAACGTATTACTCTGATGGTTCGACCGCGGTCGTCGCGCTGGTTTTCGAGAAAATCGCGAAAAACTCCAATCTCGTCGAAATATTTCAAAGTCCCGACGGATTTCAAAGTCCTCCGGCACCGTGGTCCGAGAACACCGAAAAAATCGTCCGATCGACCAAACAACCATTGATCCACGTTTCTCGTCCCATTGCGAACGTATTACTCTGATGGTTCGACCGCGGTCGTCGCGCTGGTTTTCGAGAAAATCGCGAAAAACTCCAATCTCGTCGAAATATTTCAAAGTCCTCCGGCACCGTCCTCCGGGATGGTCCAAAAAATCGTCCGATCGACCAGACAACCATTGATCCACGTTTCTCGTCCCATTGCGAACGTATTACTCTGATGGTTCGACCTCGGTCGTCGCGCTGGTTTTCGAGAAAATCGCGAAAAACTCCAATCTCGTCGAAATATTTCAAAGTCCCGACGGATTTCAAAGTCCTCCGGCACCGTGGTCCGAGAACACCGAAAAAATCGTCCGATCGACCAAACAACCATTGATCCACGTTTCTCGTCCCATTGCGAACGTATTACTCTGATGGTTCGACCGCGGTCGTCGCGCTGGTTAACGCTATCATTGAAGTGAATTTTAAAAGAATTTAACTGCGCTAGAAGGGGATTAGACCCTACTAGCAGTAGGGATGTTTTAGACGGGTTAAGACTTAGACCATGTGTATCAGTCCACCTTGCTATTAAGTGCAAGTCTGATTCAACTTCAAGTTGAGTTCTCCGGCACCGTCCTCCGGAAGGTCCAAAAAATCGTCCGATCGACCAAACAACCATTGATCCACGTTTCTCGTCCCATTGCGAACGTATTACTCTGATGGTTCGACCGCGGTCGTCGCGCTGGTTTTCGAGAAAATCGCGAAAAACTCCAATCTCGTCGAAATATTTCAAAGTCCTCCGGCACCGTCCTCCGGGATGGTCCAAAAAATCGTCCGATCGACCAGACAACCATTGATCCACGTTTCTCGTCCCATTGCGAACGTATTACTCTGATGGTTCGACCGCGGTCGTCGCGCTGGTTTTCGAGAAAATCGCGAAAAACTCCAATCTCGTCGAAATATTTCAAAGTCCCGACGGATTTCAAAGTCCTCCGGCACCGTGGTCCGAGAACACCGAAAAAATCGTCCGATCGACCAAACAACCATTGATCCACGTTTCTCGTCCCATTGCGAACGTATTACTCTGATGGTTCGACCGCGGTCGTCGCGCTGGTTTTCGAGAAAATCGCGAAAAACTCCAATCTCGTCGAAATATTTCAAAGTCCCGACGGATTTCAAAGTCCTCCGGCACCGTGGTCCGAGAACACCGAAAAAATCGTCCGATCGACCAAACAACCATTGATCCACGTTTCTCGTCCCATTGCGAACGTATTACTCTGATGGTTCGACCGCGGTCGTCGCGCTGGTTTTCGAGAAAATCGCGAAAAACTCCAATCTCGTCGAAATATTTCAAAGTCCTCCGGCACCGTCCTCCGGGATGGTCCAAAAAATCGTCCGATCGACCAGACAACCATTGATCCACGTTTCTCGTCCCATTGCGAACGTATTACTCTGATGGTTCGACCTCGGTCGTCGCGCTGGTTTTCGAGAAAATCGCGAAAAACTCCAATCTCGTCGAAATATTTCAAAGTCCCGACGGATTTCAAAGTCCTCCGGCACCGTGGTCCGAGAACACCGAAAAAATCGTCCGATCGACCAAACAACCATTGATCCACGTTTCTCGTCCCATTGCGAACGTATTACTCTGATGGTTCGACCGCGGTCGTCGCGCTGGTTAACGCTATCATTGAAGTGAATTTTAAAAGAATTTAACTGCGCTAGAAGGGGATTAGACCCTACTAGCAGTAGGGATGTTTTAGACGGGTTAAGACTTAGACCATGTGTATCAGTCCACCTTGCTATTAAGTGCAAGTCTGATTCAACTTCAAGTTGAGTTCTCCGGCACCGTCCTCCGGAAGGTCCAAAAAATCGTCCGATCGACCAAACAACCATTGATCCACGTTTCTCGTCCCATTGCGAACGTATTACTCTGATGGTTCGACCGCGGTCGTCGCGCTGGTTTTCGAGAAAATCGCGAAAAACTCCAATCTCGTCGAAATATTTCAAAGTCCTCCGGCACCGTCCTCCGGGATGGTCCAAAAAATCGTCCGATCGACCAGACAACCATTGATCCACGTTTCTCGTCCCATTGCGAACGTATTACTCTGATGGTTCGACCGCGGTCGTCGCGCTGGTTTTCGAGAAAATCGCGAAAAACTCCAATCTCGTCGAAATATTTCAAAGTCCCGACGGATTTCAAAGTCCTCCGGCACCGTGGTCCGAGAACACCGAAAAAATCGTCCGATCGACCAAACAACCATTGATCCACGTTTCTCGTCCCATTGCGAACGTATTACTCTGATGGTTCGACCGCGGTCGTCGCGCTGGTTTTCGAGAAAATCGCGAAAAACTCCAATCTCGTCGAAATATTTCAAAGTCCCGACGGATTTCAAAGTCCTCCGGCACCGTGGTCCGAGAACACCGAAAAAATCGTCCGATCGACCAAACAACCATTGATCCACGTTTCTCGTCCCATTGCGAACGTATTACTCTGATGGTTCGACCGCGGTCGTCGCGCTGGTTTTCGAGAAAATCGCGAAAAACTCCAATCTCGTCGAAATATTTCAAAGTCCTCCGGCACCGTCCTCCGGGATGGTCCAAAAAATCGTCCGATCGACCAGACAACCATTGATCCACGTTTCTCGTCCCATTGCGAACGTATTACTCTGATGGTTCGACCTCGGTCGTCGCGCTGGTTTTCGAGAAAATCGCGAAAAACTCCAATCTCGTCGAAATATTTCAAAGTCCCGACGGATTTCAAAGTCCTCCGGCACCGTGGTCCGAGAACACCGAAAAAATCGTCCGATCGACCAAACAACCATTGATCCACGTTTCTCGTCCCATTGCGAACGTATTACTCTGATGGTTCGACCGCGGTCGTCGCGCTGGTTAACGCTATCATTGAAGTGAATTTTAAAAGAATTTAACTGCGCTAGAAGGGGATTAGACCCTACTAGCAGTAGGGATGTTTTAGACGGGTTAAGACTTAGACCATGTGTATCAGTCCACCTTGCTATTAAGTGCAAGTCTGATTCAACTTCAAGTTGAGTTCTCCGGCACCGTCCTCCGGAAGGTCCAAAAAATCGTCCGATCGACCAAACAACCATTGATCCACGTTTCTCGTCCCATTGCGAACGTATTACTCTGATGGTTCGACCGCGGTCGTCGCGCTGGTTTTCGAGAAAATCGCGAAAAACTCCAATCTCGTCGAAATATTTCAAAGTCCTCCGGCACCGTCCTCCGGGATGGTCCAAAAAATCGTCCGATCGACCAGACAACCATTGATCCACGTTTCTCGTCCCATTGCGAACGTATTACTCTGATGGTTCGACCGCGGTCGTCGCGCTGGTTTTCGAGAAAATCGCGAAAAACTCCAATCTCGTCGAAATATTTCAAAGTCCCGACGGATTTCAAAGTCCTCCGGCACCGTGGTCCGAGAACACCGAAAAAATCGTCCGATCGACCAAACAACCATTGATCCACGTTTCTCGTCCCATTGCGAACGTATTACTCTGATGGTTCGACCGCGGTCGTCGCGCTGGTTTTCGAGAAAATCGCGAAAAACTCCAATCTCGTCGAAATATTTCAAAGTCCCGACGGATTTCAAAGTCCTCCGGCACCGTGGTCCGAGAACACCGAAAAAATCGTCCGATCGACCAAACAACCATTGATCCACGTTTCTCGTCCCATTGCGAACGTATTACTCTGATGGTTCGACCGCGGTCGTCGCGCTGGTTTTCGAGAAAATCGCGAAAAACTCCAATCTCGTCGAAATATTTCAAAGTCCTCCGGCACCGTCCTCCGGGATGGTCCAAAAAATCGTCCGATCGACCAGACAACCATTGATCCACGTTTCTCGTCCCATTGCGAACGTATTACTCTGATGGTTCGACCTCGGTCGTCGCGCTGGTTTTCGAGAAAATCGCGAAAAACTCCAATCTCGTCGAAATATTTCAAAGTCCCGACGGATTTCAAAGTCCTCCGGCACCGTGGTCCGAGAACACCGAAAAAATCGTCCGATCGACCAAACAACCATTGATCCACGTTTCTCGTCCCATTGCGAACGTATTACTCTGATGGTTCGACCGCGGTCGTCGCGCTGGTTAACGCTATCATTGAAGTGAATTTTAAAAGAATTTAACTGCGCTAGAAGGGGATTAGACCCTACTAGCAGTAGGGATGTTTTAGACGGGTTAAGACTTAGACCATGTGTATCAGTCCACCTTGCTATTAAGTGCAAGTCTGATTCAACTTCAAGTTGAGTTCTCCGGCACCGTCCTCCGGAAGGTCCAAAAAATCGTCCGATCGACCAAACAACCATTGATCCACGTTTCTCGTCCCATTGCGAACGTATTACTCTGATGGTTCGACCGCGGTCGTCGCGCTGGTTTTCGAGAAAATCGCGAAAAACTCCAATCTCGTCGAAATATTTCAAAGTCCTCCGGCACCGTCCTCCGGGATGGTCCAAAAAATCGTCCGATCGACCAGACAACCATTGATCCACGTTTCTCGTCCCATTGCGAACGTATTACTCTGATGGTTCGACCGCGGTCGTCGCGCTGGTTTTCGAGAAAATCGCGAAAAACTCCAATCTCGTCGAAATATTTCAAAGTCCCGACGGATTTCAAAGTCCTCCGGCACCGTGGTCCGAGAACACCGAAAAAATCGTCCGATCGACCAAACAACCATTGATCCACGTTTCTCGTCCCATTGCGAACGTATTACTCTGATGGTTCGACCGCGGTCGTCGCGCTGGTTTTCGAGAAAATCGCGAAAAACTCCAATCTCGTCGAAATATTTCAAAGTCCCGACGGATTTCAAAGTCCTCCGGCACCGTGGTCCGAGAACACCGAAAAAATCGTCCGATCGACCAAACAACCATTGATCCACGTTTCTCGTCCCATTGCGAACGTATTACTCTGATGGTTCGACCGCGGTCGTCGCGCTGGTTTTCGAGAAAATCGCGAAAAACTCCAATCTCGTCGAAATATTTCAAAGTCCCGACGGATTTCAAAGTCCTCCGGCACCGTGGTCCGAGAACACCGAAAAAATCGTCCGATCGACCAAACAACCATTGATCCACGTTTCTCGTCCCATTGCGAACGTATTACTCTGATGGTTCGACCGCGGTCGTCGCGCTGGTTTTCGAGAAAATCGCGAAAAACTCCAATCTCGTCGAAATATTTCAAAGTCCTCCGGCACCGTCCTCCGGGATGGTCCAAAAAATCGTCCGATCGACCAGACAACCATTGATCCACGTTTCTCGTCCCATTGCGAACGTATTACTCTGATGGTTCGACCTCGGTCGTCGCGCTGGTTTTCGAGAAAATCGCGAAAAACTCCAATCTCGACGAAATATTTCAAAGTCCCGACGGATTTCAAAGTCCTCCGGCACCGTGGTCCGAGAACACCGAAAAAATCGTCCGATCGACCAAACAACCATTGATCCACGTTTCTCGTCCCATTGCGAACGTATTACTCTGATGGTTCGACCGCGGTCGTCGCGCTGGTTAACGCTATCATTGAAGTGAATTTTAAAAGAATTTAACTGCGCTAGAAGGGGATTAGACCCTACTAGCAGTAGGGATGTTTTAGACGGGTTAAGACTTAGACCATGTGTATCAGTCCACCTTGCTATTAAGTGCAAGTCTGATTCAACTTCAAGTTGAGTTCTCCGGCACCGTCCTCCGGAAGGTCCAAAAAATCGTCCGATCGACCAAACAACCATTGATCCACGTTTCTCGTCCCATTGCGAACGTATTACTCTGATGGTTCGACCGCGGTCGTCGCGCTGGTTTTCGAGAAAATCGCGAAAAACTCCAATCTCGTCGAAATATTTCAAAGTCCTCCGGCACCGTCCTCCGGGATGGTCCAAAAAATCGTCCGATCGACCAGACAACCATTGATCCACGTTTCTCGTCCCATTGCGAACGTATTACTCTGATGGTTCGACCGCGGTCGTCGCGCTGGTTTTCGAGAAAATCGCGAAAAACTCCAATCTCGTCGAAATATTTCAAAGTCCCGACGGATTTCAAAGTCCTCCGGCACCGTGGTCCGAGAACACCGAAAAAATCGTCCGATCGACCAAACAACCATTGATCCACGTTTCTCGTCCCATTGCGAACGTATTACTCTGATGGTTCGACCGCGGTCGTCGCGCTGGTTTTCGAGAAAATCGCGAAAAACTCCAATCTCGTCGAAATATTTCAAAGTCCCGACGGATTTCAAAGTCCTCCGGCACCGTGGTCCGAGAACACCGAAAAAATCGTCCGATCGACCAAACAACCATTGATCCACGTTTCTCGTCCCATTGCGAACGTATTACTCTGATGGTTCGACCGCGGTCGTCGCGCTGGTTTTCGAGAAAATCGCGAAAAACTCCAATCTCGTCGAAATATTTCAAAGTCCTCCGGCACCGTCCTCCGGGATGGTCCAAAAAATCGTCCGATCGACCAGACAACCATTGATCCACGTTTCTCGTCCCATTGCGAACGTATTACTCTGATGGTTCGACCGCGGTCGTCGCGCTGGTTTTCGAGAAAATCGCGAAAAACTCCAATCTCGTCGAAATATTTCAAAGTCCCGACGGATTTCAAAGTCCTCCGGCACCGTGGTCCGAGAACACCGAAAAAATCGTCCGATCGACCAAACAACCATTGATCCACGTTTCTCGTCCCATTGCGAACGTATTACTCTGATGGTTCGACCGCGGTCGTCGCGCTGGTTTTCGAGAAAATCGCGAAAAACTCCAATCTCGTCGAAATATTTCAAAGTCCCGACGGATTTCAAAGTCCTCCGGCACCGTGGTCCGAGAACACCGAAAAAATCGTCCGATCGACCAAACAACCATTGATCCACGTTTCTCGTCCCATTGCGAACGTATTACTCTGATGGTTCGACCGCGGTCGTCGCGCTGGTTTTCGAGAAAATCGCGAAAAACTCCAATCTCGTCGAAATATTTCAAAGTCCTCCGGCACCGTCCTCCGGGATGGTCCAAAAAATCGTCCGATCGACCAGACAACCATTGATCCACGTTTCTCGTCCCATTGCGAACGTATTACTCTGATGGTTCGACCTCGGTCGTCGCGCTGGTTTTCGAGAAAATCGCGAAAAACTCCAATCTCGTCGAAATATTTCAAAGTCCCGACGGATTTCAAAGTCCTCCGGCACCGTGGTCCGAGAACACCGAAAAAATCGTCCGATCGACCAAACAACCATTGATCCACGTTTCTCGTCCCATTGCGAACGTATTACTCTGATGGTTCGACCGCGGTCGTCGCGCTGGTTAACGCTATCATTGAAGTGAATTTTAAAAGAATTTAACTGCGCTAGAAGGGGATTAGACCCTACTAGCAGTAGGGATGTTTTAGACGGGTTAAGACTTAGACCATGTGTATCAGTCCACCTTGCTATTAAGTGCAAGTCTGATTCAACTTCAAGTTGAGTTCTCCGGCACCGTCCTCCGGAAGGTCCAAAAAATCGTCCGATCGACCAAACAACCATTGATCCACGTTTCTCGTCCCATTGCGAACGTATTACTCTGATGGTTCGACCGCGGTCGTCGCGCTGGTTTTCGAGAAAATCGCGAAAAACTCCAATCTCGTCGAAATATTTCAAAGTCCTCCGGCACCGTCCTCCGGGATGGTCCAAAAAATCGTCCGATCGACCAGACAACCATTGATCCACGTTTCTCGTCCCATTGCGAACGTATTACTCTGATGGTTCGACCGCGGTCGTCGCGCTGGTTTTCGAGAAAATCGCGAAAAACTCCAATCTCGTCGAAATATTTCAAAGTCCCGACGGATTTCAAAGTCCTCCGGCACCGTGGTCCGAGAACACCGAAAAAATCGTCCGATCGACCAAACAACCATTGATCCACGTTTCTCGTCCCATTGCGAACGTATTACTCTGATGGTTCGACCGCGGTCGTCGCGCTGGTTTTCGAGAAAATCGCGAAAAACTCCAATCTCGTCGAAATATTTCAAAGTCCCGACGGATTTCAAAGTCCTCCGGCACCGTGGTCCGAGAACACCGAAAAAATCGTCCGATCGACCAAACAACCATTGATCCACGTTTCTCGTCCCATTGCGAACGTATTACTCTGATGGTTCGACCGCGGTCGTCGCGCTGGTTTTCGAGAAAATCGCGAAAAACTCCAATCTCGTCGAAATATTTCAAAGTCCTCCGGCACCGTCCTCCGGGATGGTCCAAAAAATCGTCCGATCGACCAGACAACCATTGATCCACGTTTCTCGTCCCATTGCGAACGTATTACTCTGATGGTTCGACCTCGGTCGTCGCGCTGGTTTTCGAGAAAATCGCGAAAAACTCCAATCTCGTCGAAATATTTCAAAGTCCCGACGGATTTCAAAGTCCTCCGGCACCGTGGTCCGAGAACACCGAAAAAATCGTCCGATCGACCAAACAACCATTGATCCACGTTTCTCGTCCCATTGCGAACGTATTACTCTGATGGTTCGACCGCGGTCGTCGCGCTGGTTAACGCTATCATTGAAGTGAATTTTAAAAGAATTTAACTGCGCTAGAAGGGGATTAGACCCTACTAGCAGTAGGGATGTTTTAGACGGGTTAAGACTTAGACCATGTGTATCAGTCCACCTTGCTATTAAGTGCAAGTCTGATTCAACTTCAAGTTGAGTTCTCCGGCACCGTCCTCCGGAAGGTCCAAAAAATCGTCCGATCGACCAAACAACCATTGATCCACGTTTCTCGTCCCATTGCGAACGTATTACTCTGATGGTTCGACCGCGGTCGTCGCGCTGGTTTTCGAGAAAATCGCGAAAAACTCCAATCTCGTCGAAATATTTCAAAGTCCTCCGGCACCGTCCTCCGGGATGGTCCAAAAAATCGTCCGATCGACCAGACAACCATTGATCCACGTTTCTCGTCCCATTGCGAACGTATTACTCTGATGGTTCGACCGCGGTCGTCGCGCTGGTTTTCGAGAAAATCGCGAAAAACTCCAATCTCGTCGAAATATTTCAAAGTCCCGACGGATTTCAAAGTCCTCCGGCACCGTGGTCCGAGAACACCGAAAAAATCGTCCGATCGACCAAACAACCATTGATCCACGTTTCTCGTCCCATTGCGAACGTATTACTCTGATGGTTCGACCGCGGTCGTCGCGCTGGTTTTCGAGAAAATCGCGAAAAACTCCAATCTCGTCGAAATATTTCAAAGTCCCGACGGATTTCAAAGTCCTCCGGCACCGTGGTCCGAGAACACCGAAAAAATCGTCCGATCGACCAAACAACCATTGATCCACGTTTCTCGTCCCATTGCGAACGTATTACTCTGATGGTTCGACCGCGGTCGTCGCGCTGGTTTTCGAGAAAATCGCGAAAAACTCCAATCTCGTCGAAATATTTCAAAGTCCCGACGGATTTCAAAGTCCTCCGGCACCGTGGTCCGAGAACACCGAAAAAATCGTCCGATCGACCAAACAACCATTGATCCACGTTTCTCGTCCCATTGCGAACGTATTACTCTGATGGTTCGACCGCGGTCGTCGCGCTGGTTTTCGAGAAAATCGCGAAAAACTCCAATCTCGTCGAAATATTTCAAAGTCCTCCGGCACCGTCCTCCGGGATGGTCCAAAAAATCGTCCGATCGACCAGACAACCATTGATCCACGTTTCTCGTCCCATTGCGAACGTATTACTCTGATGGTTCGACCTCGGTCGTCGCGCTGGTTTTCGAGAAAATCGCGAAAAACTCCAATCTCGTCGAAATATTTCAAAGTCCCGACGGATTTCAAAGTCCTCCGGCACCGTGGTCCGAGAACACCGAAAAAATCGTCCGATCGACCAAACAACCATTGATCCACGTTTCTCGTCCCATTGCGAACGTATTACTCTGATGGTTCGACCGCGGTCGTCGCGCTGGTTAACGCTATCATTGAAGTGAATTTTAAAAGAATTTAACTGCGCTAGAAGGGGATTAGACCCTACTAGCAGTAGGGATGTTTTAGACGGGTTAAGACTTAGACCATGTGTATCAGTCCACCTTGCTATTAAGTGCAAGTCTGATTCAACTTCAAGTTGAGTTCTCCGGCACCGTCCTCCGGAAGGTCCAAAAAATCGTCCGATCGACCAAACAACCATTGATCCACGTTTCTCGTCCCATTGCGAACGTATTACTCTGATGGTTCGACCGCGGTCGTCGCGCTGGTTTTCGAGAAAATCGCGAAAAACTCCAATCTCGTCGAAATATTTCAAAGTCCTCCGGCACCGTCCTCCGGGATGGTCCAAAAAATCGTCCGATCGACCAGACAACCATTGATCCACGTTTCTCGTCCCATTGCGAACGTATTACTCTGATGGTTCGACCGCGGTCGTCGCGCTGGTTTTCGAGAAAATCGCGAAAAACTCCAATCTCGTCGAAATATTTCAAAGTCCCGACGGATTTCAAAGTCCTCCGGCACCGTGGTCCGAGAACACCGAAAAAATCGTCCGATCGACCAAACAACCATTGATCCACGTTTCTCGTCCCATTGCGAACGTATTACTCTGATGGTTCGACCGCGGTCGTCGCGCTGGTTTTCGAGAAAATCGCGAAAAAACTCCAATCTCGTCGAAATATTTCAAAGTCCCGACGGATTTCAAAGTCCTCCGGCACCGTGGTCCGAGAACACCGAAAAAATCGTCCGATCGACCAAACAACCATTGATCCACGTTTCTCGTCCCATTGCGAACGTATTACTCTGATGGTTCGACCGCGGTCGTCGCGCTGGTTTTCGAGAAAATCGCGAAAAACTCCAATCTCGTCGAAATATTTCAAAGTCCTCCGGCACCGTCCTCCGGGATGGTCCAAAAAATCGTCCGATCGACCAGACAACCATTGATCCACGTTTCTCGTCCCATTGCGAACGTATTACTCTGATGGTTCGACCTCGGTCGTCGCGCTGGTTTTCGAGAAAATCGCGAAAAACTCCAATCTCGTCGAAATATTTCAAAGTCCCGACGGATTTCAAAGTCCTCCGGCACCGTGGTCCGAGAACACCGAAAAAATCGTCCGATCGACCAAACAACCATTGATCCACGTTTCTCGTCCCATTGCGAACGTATTACTCTGATGGTTCGACCGCGGTCGTCGCGCTGGTTAACGCTATCATTGAAGTGAATTTTAAAAGAATTTAACTGCGCTAGAAGGGGATTAGACCCTACTAGCAGTAGGGATGTTTTAGACGGGTTAAGACTTAGACCATGTGTATCAGTCCACCTTGCTATTAAGTGCAAGTCTGATTCAACTTCAAGTTGAGTTCTCCGGCACCGTCCTCCGGAAGGTCCAAAAAATCGTCCGATCGACCAAACAACCATTGATCCACGTTTCTCGTCCCATTGCGAACGTATTACTCTGATGGTTCGACCGCGGTCGTCGCGCTGGTTTTCGAGAAAATCGCGAAAAACTCCAATCTCGTCGAAATATTTCAAAGTCCTCCGGCACCGTCCTCCGGGATGGTCCAAAAAATCGTCCGATCGACCAGACAACCATTGATCCACGTTTCTCGTCCCATTGCGAACGTATTACTCTGATGGTTCGACCGCGGTCGTCGCGCTGGTTTTCGAGAAAATCGCGAAAAACTCCAATCTCGTCGAAATATTTCAAAGTCCCGACGGATTTCAAAGTCCTCCGGCACCGTGGTCCGAGAACACCGAAAAAATCGTCCGATCGACCAAACAACCATTGATCCACGTTTCTCGTCCCATTGCGAACGTATTACTCTGATGGTTCGACCGCGGTCGTCGCGCTGGTTTTCGAGAAAATCGCGAAAAACTCCAATCTCGTCGAAATATTTCAAAGTCCCGACGGATTTCAAAGTCCTCCGGCACCGTGGTCCGAGAACACCGAAAAAATCGTCCGATCGACCAAACAACCATTGATCCACGTTTCTCGTCCCATTGCGAACGTATTACTCTGATGGTTCGACCGCGGTCGTCGCGCTGGTTTTCGAGAAAATCGCGAAAAACTCCAATCTCGTCGAAATATTTCAAAGTCCCGACGGATTTCAAAGTCCTCCGGCACCGTGGTCCGAGAACACCGAAAAAATCGTCCGATCGACCAAACAACCATTGATCCACGTTTCTCGTCCCATTGCGAACGTATTACTCTGATGGTTCGACCGCGGTCGTCGCGCTGGTTTTCGAGAAAATCGCGAAAAACTCCAATCTCGTCGAAATATTTCAAAGTCCTCCGGCACCGTCCTCCGGGATGGTCCAAAAAATCGTCCGATCGACCAGACAACCATTGATCCACGTTTCTCGTCCCATTGCGAACGTATTACTCTGATGGTTCGACCTCGGTCGTCGCGCTGGTTTTCGAGAAAATCGCGAAAAACTCCAATCTCGTCGAAATATTTCAAAGTCCCGACGGATTTCAAAGTCCTCCGGCACCGTGGTCCGAGAACACCGAAAAAATCGTCCGATCGACCAAACAACCATTGATCCACGTTTCTCGTCCCATTGCGAACGTATTACTCTGATGGTTCGACCGCGGTCGTCGCGCTGGTTAACGCTATCATTGAAGTGAATTTTAAAAGAATTTAACTGCGCTAGAAGGGGATTAGACCCTACTAGCAGTAGGGATGTTTTAGACGGGTTAAGACTTAGACCATGTGTATCAGTCCACCTTGCTATTAAGTGCAAGTCTGATTCAACTTCAAGTTGAGTTCTCCGGCACCGTCCTCCGGAAGGTCCAAAAAATCGTCCGATCGACCAAACAACCATTGATCCACGTTTCTCGTCCCATTGCGAACGTATTACTCTGATGGTTCGACCGCGGTCGTCGCGCTGGTTTTCGAGAAAATCGCGAAAAACTCCAATCTCGTCGAAATATTTCAAAGTCCTCCGGCACCGTCCTCCGGGATGGTCCAAAAAATCGTCCGATCGACCAGACAACCATTGATCCACGTTTCTCGTCCCATTGCGAACGTATTACTCTGATGGTTCGACCGCGGTCGTCGCGCTGGTTTTCGAGAAAATCGCGAAAAACTCCAATCTCGTCGAAATATTTCAAAGTCCCGACGGATTTCAAAGTCCTCCGGCACCGTGGTCCGAGAACACCGAAAAAATCGTCCGATCGACCAAACAACCATTGATCCACGTTTCTCGTCCCATTGCGAACGTATTACTCTGATGGTTCGACCGCGGTCGTCGCGCTGGTTTTCGAGAAAATCGCGAAAAACTCCAATCTCGTCGAAATATTTCAAAGTCCCGACGGATTTCAAAGTCCTCCGGCACCGTGGTCCGAGAACACCGAAAAAATCGTCCGATCGACCAAACAACCATTGATCCACGTTTCTCGTCCCATTGCGAACGTATTACTCTGATGGTTCGACCGCGGTCGTCGCGCTGGTTTTCGAGAAAATCGCGAAAAACTCCAATCTCGTCGAAATATTTCAAAGTCCTCCGGCACCGTCCTCCGGGATGGTCCAAAAAATCGTCCGATCGACCAGACAACCATTGATCCACGTTTCTCGTCCCATTGCGAACGTATTACTCTGATGGTTCGACCTCGGTCGTCGCGCTGGTTTTCGAGAAAATCGCGAAAAACTCCAATCTCGTCGAAATATTTCAAAGTCCCGACGGATTTCAAAGTCCTCCGGCACCGTGGTCCGAGAACACCGAAAAAATCGTCCGATCGACCAAACAACCATTGATCCACGTTTCTCGTCCCATTGCGAACGTATTACTCTGATGGTTCGACCGCGGTCGTCGCGCTGGTTAACGCTATCATTGAAGTGAATTTTAAAAGAATTTAACTGCGCTAGAAGGGGATTAGACCCTACTAGCAGTAGGGATGTTTTAGACGGGTTAAGACTTAGACCATGTGTATCAGTCCACCTTGCTATTAAGTGCAAGTCTGATTCAACTTCAAGTTGAGTTCTCCGGCACCGTCCTCCGGAAGGTCCAAAAAATCGTCCGATCGACCAAACAACCATTGATCCACGTTTCTCGTCCCATTGCGAACGTATTACTCTGATGGTTCGACCGCGGTCGTCGCGCTGGTTTTCGAGAAAATCGCGAAAAACTCCAATCTCGTCGAAATATTTCAAAGTCCTCCGGCACCGTCCTCCGGGATGGTCCAAAAAATCGTCCGATCGACCAGACAACCATTGATCCACGTTTCTCGTCCCATTGCGAACGTATTACTCTGATGGTTCGACCGCGGTCGTCGCGCTGGTTTTCGAGAAAATCGCGAAAAACTCCAATCTCGTCGAAATATTTCAAAGTCCCGACGGATTTCAAAGTCCTCCGGCACCGTGGTCCGAGAACACCGAAAAAATCGTCCGATCGACCAAACAACCATTGATCCACGTTTCTCGTCCCATTGCGAACGTATTACTCTGATGGTTCGACCGCGGTCGTCGCGCTGGTTTTCGAGAAAATCGCGAAAAACTCCAATCTCGTCGAAATATTTCAAAGTCCCGACGGATTTCAAAGTCCTCCGGCACCGTGGTCCGAGAACACCGAAAAAATCGTCCGATCGACCAAACAACCATTGATCCACGTTTCTCGTCCCATTGCGAACGTATTACTCTGATGGTTCGACCGCGGTCGTCGCGCTGGTTTTCGAGAAAATCGCGAAAAACTCCAATCTCGTCGAAATATTTCAAAGTCCTCCGGCACCGTCCTCCGGGATGGTCCAAAAAATCGTCCGATCGACCAGACAACCATTGATCCACGTTTCTCGTCCCATTGCGAACGTATTACTCTGATGGTTCGACCTCGGTCGTCGCGCTGGTTTTCGAGAAAATCGCGAAAAACTCCAATCTCGTCGAAATATTTCAAAGTCCCGACGGATTTCAAAGTCCTCCGGCACCGTGGTCCGAGAACACCGAAAAAATCGTCCGATCGACCAAACAACCATTGATCCACGTTTCTCGTCCCATTGCGAACGTATTACTCTGATGGTTCGACCGCGGTCGTCGCGCTGGTTAACGCTATCATTGAAGTGAATTTTAAAAGAATTTAACTGCGCTAGAAGGGGATTAGACCCTACTAGCAGTAGGGATGTTTTAGACGGGTTAAGACTTAGACCATGTGTATCAGTCCACCTTGCTATTAAGTGCAAGTCTGATTCAACTTCAAGTTGAGTTCTCCGGCACCGTCCTCCGGAAGGTCCAAAAAATCGTCCGATCGACCAAACAACCATTGATCCACGTTTCTCGTCCCATTGCGAACGTATTACTCTGATGGTTCGACCGCGGTCGTCGCGCTGGTTTTCGAGAAAATCGCGAAAAACTCCAATCTCGTCGAAATATTTCAAAGTCCTCCGGCACCGTCCTCCGGGATGGTCCAAAAAATCGTCCGATCGACCAGACAACCATTGATCCACGTTTCTCGTCCCATTGCGAACGTATTACTCTGATGGTTCGACCGCGGTCGTCGCGCTGGTTTTCGAGAAAATCGCGAAAAACTCCAATCTCGTCGAAATATTTCAAAGTCCCGACGGATTTCAAAGTCCTCCGGCACCGTGGTCCGAGAACACCGAAAAAATCGTCCGATCGACCAAACAACCTTTGATCCACGTTTCTCGTCCCATTGCGAACGTATTACTCTGATGGTTCGACCGCGGTCGTCGCGCTGGTTTTCGAGAAAATCGCGAAAAACTCCAATCTCGTCGAAATATTTCAAAGTCCCGACGGATTTCAAAGTCCTCCGGCACCGTGGTCCGAGAACACCGAAAAAATCGTCCGATCGACCAAACAACCATTGATCCACGTTTCTCGTCCCATTGCGAACGTATTACTCTGATGGTTCGACCGCGGTCGTCGCGCTGGTTTTCGAGAAAATCGCGAAAAACTCCAATCTCGTCGAAATATTTCAAAGTCCCGACGGATTTCAAAGTCCTCCGGCACCGTGGTCCGAGAACACCGAAAAAATCGTCCGATCGACCAAACAACCATTGATCCACGTTTCTCGTCCCATTGCGAACGTATTACTCTGATGGTTCGACCGCGGTCGT
This sequence comes from Andrena trimmerana, assembly GCA_951215215.1. Classification (NCBI taxonomy): domain Eukaryota; kingdom Metazoa; phylum Arthropoda; class Insecta; order Hymenoptera; family Andrenidae; genus Andrena; species Andrena trimmerana. Next base: position 7,454 of record CATNUO010000197.1, on the reverse strand, counting down.
CGCGCTGGTTTTCGAGAAAATCGCGAAAAACTCCAATCTCGTCGAAATATTTCAAAGTCCTCCGGCACCGTCCTCCGGGATGGTCCAAAAAATCGTCCGATCGACCAGACAACCATTGATCCACGTTTCTCGTCCCATTGCGAACGTATTACTCTGATGGTTCGACCTCGGTCGTCGCGCTGGTTTTCGAGAAAATCGCGAAAAACTCCAATCTCGTCGAAATATTTCAAAGTCCCGACGGATTTCAAAGTCCTCCGGCACCGTGGTCCGAGAACACCGAAAAAATCGTCCGATCGACCAAACAACCATTGATCCACGTTTCTCGTCCCATTGCGAACGTATTACTCTGATGGTTCGACCGCGGTCGTCGCGCTGGTTAACGCTATCATTGAAGTGAATTTTAAAAGAATTTAACTGCGCTAGAAGGGGATTAGACCCTACTAGCAGTAGGGATGTTTTAGACGGGTTAAGACTTAGACCATGTGTATCAGTCCACCTTGCTATTAAGTGCAAGTCTGATTCAACTTCAAGTTGAGTTCTCCGGCACCGTCCTCCGGAAGGTCCAAAAAATCGTCCGATCGACCAAACAACCATTGATCCACGTTTCTCGTCCCATTGCGAACGTATTACTCTGATGGTTCGACCGCGGTCGTCGCGCTGGTTTTCGAGAAAATCGCGAAAAACTCCAATCTCGTCGAAATATTTCAAAGTCCTCCGGCACCGTCCTCCGGGATGGTCCAAAAAATCGTCCGATCGACCAGACAACCATTGATCCACGTTTCTCGTCCCATTGCGAACGTATTACTCTGATGGTTCGACCGCGGTCGTCGCGCTGGTTTTCGAGAAAATCGCGAAAAACTCCAATCTCGTCGAAATATTTCAAAGTCCCGACGGATTTCAAAGTCCTCCGGCACCGTGGTCCGAGAACACCGAAAAAATCGTCCGATCGACCAAACAACCATTGATCCACGTTTCTCGTCCCATTGCGAACGTATTACTCTGATGGTTCGACCGCGGTCGTCGCGCTGGTTTTCGAGAAAATCGCGAAAAACTCCAATCTCGTCGAAATATTTCAAAGTCCCGACGGATTTCAAAGTCCTCCGGCACCGTGGTCCGAGAACACCGAAAAAATCGTCCGATCGACCAAACAACCATTGATCCACGTTTCTCGTCCCATTGCGAACGTATTACTCTGATGGTTCGACCGCGGTCGTCGCGCTGGTTTTCGAGAAAATCGCGAAAAACTCCAATCTCGTCGAAATATTTCAAAGTCCTCCGGCACCGTCCTCCGGGATGGTCCAAAAAATCGTCCGATCGACCAGACAACCATTGATCCACGTTTCTCGTCCCATTGCGAACGTATTACTCTGATGGTTCGACCTCGGTCGTCGCGCTGGTTTTCGAGAAAATCGCGAAAAACTCCAATCTCGTCGAAATATTTCAAAGTCCCGACGGATTTCAAAGTCCTCCGGCACCGTGGTCCGAGAACACCGAAAAAATCGTCCGATCGACCAAACAACCATTGATCCACGTTTCTCGTCCCATTGCGAACGTATTACTCTGATGGTTCGACCGCGGTCGTCGCGCTGGTTAACGCTATCATTGAAGTGAATTTTAAAAGAATTTAACTGCGCTAGAAGGGGATTAGACCCTACTAGCAGTAGGGATGTTTTAGACGGGTTAAGACTTAGACCATGTGTATCAGTCCACCTTGCTATTAAGTGCAAGTCTGATTCAACTTCAAGTTGAGTTCTCCGGCACCGTCCTCCGGAAGGTCCAAAAAATCGTCCGATCGACCAAACAACCATTGATCCACGTTTCTCGTCCCATTGCGAACGTATTACTCTGATGGTTCGACCGCGGTCGTCGCGCTGGTTTTCGAGAAAATCGCGAAAAACTCCAATCTCGTCGAAATATTTCAAAGTCCTCCGGCACCGTCCTCCGGGATGGTCCAAAAAATCGTCCGATCGACCAGACAACCATTGATCCACGTTTCTCGTCCCATTGCGAACGTATTACTCTGATGGTTCGACCGCGGTCGTCGCGCTGGTTTTCGAGAAAATCGCGAAAAACTCCAATCTCGTCGAAATATTTCAAAGTCCCGACGGATTTCAAAGTCCTCCGGCACCGTGGTCCGAGAACACCGAAAAAATCGTCCGATCGACCAAACAACCATTGATCCACGTTTCTCGTCCCATTGCGAACGTATTACTCTGATGGTTCGACCGCGGTCGTCGCGCTGGTTTTCGAGAAAATCGCGAAAAACTCCAATCTCGTCGAAATATTTCAAAGTCCCGACGGATTTCAAAGTCCTCCGGCACCGTGGTCCGAGAACACCGAAAAAATCGTCCGATCGACCAAACAACCATTGATCCACGTTTCTCGTCCCATTGCGAACGTATTACTCTGATGGTTCGACCGCGGTCGTCGCGCTGGTTTTCGAGAAAATCGCGAAAAACTCCAATCTCGTCGAAATATTTCAAAGTCCTCCGGCACCGTCCTCCGGGATGGTCCAAAAAATCGTCCGATCGACCAGACAACCATTGATCCACGTTTCTCGTCCCATTGCGAACGTATTACTCTGATGGTTCGACCTCGGTCGTCGCGCTGGTTTTCGAGAAAATCGCGAAAAACTCCAATCTCGTCGAAATATTTCAAAGTCCCGACGGATTTCAAAGTCCTCCGGCACCGTGGTCCGAGAACACCGAAAAAATCGTCCGATCGACCAAACAACCATTGATCCACGTTTCTCGTCCCATTGCGAACGTATTACTCTGATGGTTCGACCGCGGTCGTCGCGCTGGTTAACGCTATCATTGAAGTGAATTTTAAAAGAATTTAACTGCGCTAGAAGGGGATTAGACCCTACTAGCAGTAGGGATGTTTTAGACGGGTTAAGACTTAGACCATGTGTATCAGTCCACCTTGCTATTAAGTGCAAGTCTGATTCAACTTCAAGTTGAGTTCTCCGGCACCGTCCTCCGGAAGGTCCAAAAAATCGTCCGATCGACCAAACAACCATTGATCCACGTTTCTCGTCCCATTGCGAACGTATTACTCTGATGGTTCGACCGCGGTCGTCGCGCTGGTTTTCGAGAAAATCGCGAAAAACTCCAATCTCGTCGAAATATTTCAAAGTCCTCCGGCACCGTCCTCCGGGATGGTCCAAAAAATCGTCCGATCGACCAGACAACCATTGATCCACGTTTCTCGTCCCATTGCGAACGTATTACTCTGATGGTTCGACCGCGGTCGTCGCGCTGGTTTTCGAGAAAATCGCGAAAAACTCCAATCTCGTCGAAATATTTCAAAGTCCCGACGGATTTCAAAGTCCTCCGGCACCGTGGTCCGAGAACACCGAAAAAATCGTCCGATCGACCAAACAACCATTGATCCACGTTTCTCGTCCCATTGCGAACGTATTACTCTGATGGTTCGACCGCGGTCGTCGCGCTGGTTTTCGAGAAAATCGCGAAAAACTCCAATCTCGTCGAAATATTTCAAAGTCCCGACGGATTTCAAAGTCCTCCGGCACCGTGGTCCGAGAACACCGAAAAAATCGTCCGATCGACCAAACAACCATTGATCCACGTTTCTCGTCCCATTGCGAACGTATTACTCTGATGGTTCGACCGCGGTCGTCGCGCTGGTTTTCGAGAAAATCGCGAAAAACTCCAATCTCGTCGAAATATTTCAAAGTCCTCCGGCACCGTCCTCCGGGATGGTCCAAAAAATCGTCCGATCGACCAGACAACCATTGATCCACGTTTCTCGTCCCATTGCGAACGTATTACTCTGATGGTTCGACCTCGGTCGTCGCGCTGGTTTTCGAGAAAATCGCGAAAAACTCCAATCTCGTCGAAATATTTCAAAGTCCCGACGGATTTCAAAGTCCTCCGGCACCGTGGTCCGAGAACACCGAAAAAATCGTCCGATCGACCAAACAACCATTGATCCACGTTTCTCGTCCCATTGCGAACGTATTACTCTGATGGTTCGACCGCGGTCGTCGCGCTGGTTAACGCTATCATTGAAGTGAATTTTAAAAGAATTTAACTGCGCTAGAAGGGGATTAGACCCTACTAGCAGTAGGGATGTTTTAGACGGGTTAAGACTTAGACCATGTGTATCAGTCCACCTTGCTATTAAGTGCAAGTCTGATTCAACTTCAAGTTGAGTTCTCCGGCACCGTCCTCCGGAAGGTCCAAAAAATCGTCCGATCGACCAAACAACCATTGATCCACGTTTCTCGTCCCATTGCGAACGTATTACTCTGATGGTTCGACCGCGGTCGTCGCGCTGGTTTTCGAGAAAATCGCGAAAAACTCCAATCTCGTCGAAATATTTCAAAGTCCTCCGGCACCGTCCTCCGGGATGGTCCAAAAAATCGTCCGATCGACCAGACAACCATTGATCCACGTTTCTCGTCCCATTGCGAACGTATTACTCTGATGGTTCGACCGCGGTCGTCGCGCTGGTTTTCGAGAAAATCGCGAAAAACTCCAATCTCGTCGAAATATTTCAAAGTCCCGACGGATTTCAAAGTCCTCCGGCACCGTGGTCCGAGAACACCGAAAAAATCGTCCGATCGACCAAACAACCATTGATCCACGTTTCTCGTCCCATTGCGAACGTATTACTCTGATGGTTCGACCGCGGTCGTCGCGCTGGTTTTCGAGAAAATCGCGAAAAACTCCAATCTCGTCGAAATATTTCAAAGTCCCGACGGATTTCAAAGTCCTCCGGCACCGTGGTCCGAGAACACCGAAAAAATCGTCCGATCGACCAAACAACCATTGATCCACGTTTCTCGTCCCATTGCGAACGTATTACTCTGATGGTTCGACCGCGGTCGTCGCGCTGGTTTTCGAGAAAATCGCGAAAAACTCCAATCTCGTCGAAATATTTCAAAGTCCTCCGGCACCGTCCTCCGGGATGGTCCAAAAAATCGTCCGATCGACCAGACAACCATTGATCCACGTTTCTCGTCCCATTGCGAACGTATTACTCTGATGGTTCGACCTCGGTCGTCGCGCTGGTTTTCGAGAAAATCGCGAAAAACTCCAATCTCGTCGAAATATTTCAAAGTCCCGACGGATTTCAAAGTCCTCCGGCACCGTGGTCCGAGAACACCGAAAAAATCGTCCGATCGACCAAACAACCATTGATCCACGTTTCTCGTCCCATTGCGAACGTATTACTCTGATGGTTCGACCGCGGTCGTCGCGCTGGTTAACGCTATCATTGAAGTGAATTTTAAAAGAATTTAACTGCGCTAGAAGGGGATTAGACCCTACTAGCAGTAGGGATGTTTTAGACGGGTTAAGACTTAGACCATGTGTATCAGTCCACCTTGCTATTAAGTGCAAGTCTGATTCAACTTCAAGTTGAGTTCTCCGGCACCGTCCTCCGGAAGGTCCAAAAAATCGTCCGATCGACCAAACAACCATTGATCCACGTTTCTCGTCCCATTGCGAACGTATTACTCTGATGGTTCGACCGCGGTCGTCGCGCTGGTTTTCGAGAAAATCGCGAAAAACTCCAATCTCGTCGAAATATTTCAAAGTCCTCCGGCACCGTCCTCCGGGATGGTCCAAAAAATCGTCCGATCGACCAGACAACCATTGATCCACGTTTCTCGTCCCATTGCGAACGTATTACTCTGATGGTTCGACCGCGGTCGTCGCGCTGGTTTTCGAGAAAATCGCGAAAAACTCCAATCTCGTCGAAATATTTCAAAGTCCCGACGGATTTCAAAGTCCTCCGGCACCGTGGTCCGAGAACACCGAAAAAATCGTCCGATCGACCAAACAACCATTGATCCACGTTTCTCGTCCCATTGCGAACGTATTACTCTGATGGTTCGACCGCGGTCGTCGCGCTGGTTTTCGAGAAAATCGCGAAAAACTCCAATCTCGTCGAAATATTTCAAAGTCCCGACGGATTTCAAAGTCCTCCGGCACCGTGGTCCGAGAACACCGAAAAAATCGTCCGATCGACCAAACAACCATTGATCCACGTTTCTCGTCCCATTGCGAACGTATTACTCTGATGGTTCGACCGCGGTCGTCGCGCTGGTTTTCGAGAAAATCGCGAAAAACTCCAATCTCGTCGAAATATTTCAAAGTCCCGACGGATTTCAAAGTCCTCCGGCACCGTGGTCCGAGAACACCGAAAAAATCGTCCGATCGACCAAACAACCATTGATCCACGTTTCTCGTCCCATTGCGAACGTATTACTCTGATGGTTCGACCGCGGTCGTCGCGCTGGTTTTCGAGAAAATCGCGAAAAACTCCAATCTCGTCGAAATATTTCAAAGTCCTCCGGCACCGTCCTCCGGGATGGTCCAAAAAATCGTCCGATCGACCAGACAACCATTGATCCACGTTTCTCGTCCCATTGCGAACGTATTACTCTGATGGTTCGACCTCGGTCGTCGCGCTGGTTTTCGAGAAAATCGCGAAAAACTCCAATCTCGTCGAAATATTTCAAAGTCCCGACGGATTTCAAAGTCCTCCGGCACCGTGGTCCGAGAACACCGAAAAAATCGTCCGATCGACCAAACAACCATTGATCCACGTTTCTCGTCCCATTGCGAACGTATTACTCTGATGGTTCGACCGCGGTCGTCGCGCTGGTTAACGCTATCATTGAAGTGAATTTTAAAAGAATTTAACTGCGCTAGAAGGGGATTAGACCCTACTAGCAGTAGGGATGTTTTAGACGGGTTAAGACTTAGACCATGTGTATCAGTCCACCTTGCTATTAAGTGCAAGTCTGATTCAACTTCAAGTTGAGTTCTCCGGCGAACCGTCCTCCGGAAGGTCCAAAAAATCGTCCGATCGACCAAACAACCATTGATCCACGTTTCTCGTCCCATTGCGAACGTATTACTCTGATGGTTCGACCGCGGTCGTCGCGCTGGTTTTCGAGAAAATCGCGAAAAACTCCAATCTCGTCGAAATATTTCAAAGTCCCGACGGATTTCAAAGTCCTCCGGCACCGTGGTCCGAGAACACCGAAAAAATCGTCCGATCGACCAAACAACCATTGATCCACGTTTCTCGTCCCATTGCGAACGTATTACTCTGATGGTTCGACCGCGGTCGTCGCGCTGGTTTTCGAGAAAATCGCGAAAAACTCCAATCTCGTCGAAATATTTCAAAGTCCTCCGGCACCGTCCTCCGGGATGGTCCAAAAAATCGTCCGATCGACCAGACAACCATTGATCCACGTTTCTCGTCCCATTGCGAACGTATTACTCTGATGGTTCGACCTCGGTCGTCGCGCTGGTTTTCGAGAAAATCGCGAAAAACTCCAATCTCGTCGAAATATTTCAAAGTCCCGACGGATTTCAAAGTCCTCCGGCACCGTGGTCCGAGAACACCGAAAAAATCGTCCGATCGACCAAACAACCATTGATCCACGTTTCTCGTCCCATTGCGAACGTATT
>CATNUO010000196.1:0-79397 GCA_951215215.1 Andrena trimmerana | reverse complement strand
GTTGAAATTGACTTCAAATTTTTGGATTTTTGTACAGATTTTTGTCAAATTTTAAAAAATTTTGTTGAAACCAACTTCGATTTTTCTGGATTATGTTAGGTTTTTTGGATAGAGGAGCTGCATTTGTGTAATTTTAGATGTAATTAACTTCGAATTTTTGGATTTTTGTACTGATTTTTGTCAAATTTTAAAAAATTTTGTTTAAACCTACTTCGATTTTTCTGGATTATGTTAGGTTTGTTTGATAGAGGAGCTGCATTTGAGTAATTTTAGTTGAAATTAACTTCAAATTTTTGGATTTTTGTACAGATTTTTGTCAAATTTTAAAAAATTTTGTTGAAACCAACTTCGATTACTCTGGATTACGTTAGGTTTTTTTGGTCGCGGAGTTGCATTTGAGTAATTTTAGTTGAAATTAACTTCGAATTTTGGGATTTTTGTACAGATGTTTGTCAAATTTTAAAAAATTTTGTTGAAACCAACTTCGATTTTTCTGGATTATGATAGGTTTTTTGGATAGAGGAGCTGCATTTGAGTAATTTTAGTTGTAATTAACTTCGAATTTTTGGATTATTGTACAGATTTTTGTCAAATTTTAAAAAATTTTGTTGAAACCAACTTCGATTTTTCTGGATTATGTAAAGTTTTTTTGATAGAGGAGCTGCATTTGAGTAATTTTAGTTGAAAATAACTTCGAATTTTTTGGATTTTTGTACAGATTTTTGTCAAATTTTAAAAAATTTTGTTGAAACCAACATCGATTACTCTGGATTACGTTAGGTTTTTTTGGTAGCGGAGCTGCATTTGAGTAATTTTAGTTGAAATTAACTTCGAATTTTGGGATTTTTGTACAGATGTTTGTCAAATTTTAAAAAATTTTGTTGAAACCAACTTCGATTTTTCTGGATTATGATAGGTTTTTTGGATAGAGGAGCTGCATTTGAGTAATTTTAGTTGTAATTAACTTCGAATTTTTGGATTTTTGTACAGATTTTTGTCAAATTTTAAAAAATTTTGTTGAAACCAACTTCGATTACTCTGGATTACGTTAGGTTTTTTTGGTAGCGGAGCTGCATTTGAGTAATTTTAGTTGAAATTAACTTCGAATTTTGGGATTTTTGTGCAGATGTTTGTCAAATTTTAAAAAATTTTGTTGAAACCAACTTCGATTTTTCTGGATTATGTTAGGTTTTTTTGATAGAGGAGCTGCATTTGAGTAATTTTAGTTGAAATTAACTCCGAATTTTTGGATTTTTGTACAGATTTTTGTCAAATTTTAAAAATTTTTGTTCAAACCAACTTCGATTTTTCTGGATTATGTTAGGTTTTTTGGATAGAGGAGCTGCATTTGAGTAATTTTAGTTGTAATTAACTTCGAATTTTTGGATTTTTGTACAGATTTTTGTCAAATTTTAAAAAATTTTGTTGAAACCAATTTCGATTACTCTGGATTACGTTAGGTTTTTTTGGATAGAGGAGCTGCATTTGAGTAATTTTAGATGTAATTAACTTCGAATTTTTGGATTTTTATACAGATTTTTGTCAAATTTTACAAAATTTTGTTGAAACCAACTTCGATTTTTCTGGATTATGTTAGGTTTTTTGGATAGAGGTGCTGCATTTGAGTAATTTTAGTTGTAATTAACTTCGAATTTTTGGATTTTTGTACAGATTTTTGTCAAATTTTAAAAAATTTTGTTGAAACCAATTTCGATTACTCTGGATTACGTTAGGTTTTTTTGGATAGAGGAGCTGCATTTGAGTAATTTTAGATGTAATTAACTTCGAATTTTTGGATTTTTGTACAGATTTTTGTCAAATTTTAAAAAATTTTGTTGAAACCAACTTCGATTACTCTGGATTACGTTAGGTTTTTTTGGTAGCGGAGCTGCATTTGAGTAATTTTAGTTGAAATTAACTTCGAATTTTGGGATTTTTATACAGATTTTTGTCAAATTTTACAAAATTTTGTTGAAACCAACTTCGATTACTCTGGATTACGTTAGGTTTTTTTGGTAGCGGAGCTGCATTTGAGTAATTTTAGTTGAAATTAACTTCGAATTTTGGGATTTTTGTACAGATGTTTGTCAAATTTTAAAAAATTTTGTTGAAACCAACTTCGATTACTCTGGATTACGTTAGGTTTTTTTGGTAGCGGAGCTGCATTTGAGTAATTTTAGTTGAAATTAACTTCGAATTTTGGGATTTTTGTACAGATGTTTGTCAAATTTTAAAAAATTTTGTTGAAACCAACTTCGATTTTTCTGGATTATGTAAAGTTTTTTTGATAGAGGAGCTGCATTTGAGTAATTTTAGTTGAAAATAACTTCGAATTTTTTGGATTTTTGTACAGATTTTTGTCAAATTTTAAAAAATTTTGTTGAAACCAATTTCGATTACTCTGGATTACGTTAGGTTTTTTTGGATAGAGGAGCTGCATTTGAGTAATTTTAGATGTAATTAACTTCGAATTTTTGGATTTTTGTACAGATTTTTGTCAAATTTTAAAAATTTTGTTGAAACCAACTTCGATTACTCTGGATTACGTTAGGTTTTTTTGGTAGCGGAGCTGCATTTGAGTAATTTTAGTTGAAATTAACTTCAAATTTTTGGATTTTTGTACAGATTTTTGTCAAATTTTAAAAAATTTTGTTGAAACCAACTTCGATTACTCTGGATTACGTTAGGTTTTTTTGGTAGCGGAGCTGCATTTGAGTAATTTTAGTTGAAATTAACTTCGAATTTTGGGATTTTTGTACAGATGTTTGTCAAATTTTAAAAAATTTTGTTGAAACCAATTTCGATTACTCTGGATTACGTTAGGTTTTTTTGGATAGAGGAGCTGCATTTGAGTAATTTTAGTTGAAAATAACTTCGAATTTTTTGGATTTTTGTACAGATTTTTGTCAAATTTTAAAAAATTTTGTTGAAACCAACTTCGATTACTCTGGATTACGTTAGGTTTTTTTGGTAGCGGAGCTGCATTTGAGTAATTTTAGTTGAAATTAACTTCGAATTTTGGGATTTTTGTACAGATGTTTGTCAAATTTTAAAAAATTTTGTTGAAACCAACTTCGATTTTTCTGGATTATGATAGGTTTTTTGGATAGAGGAGCTGCATTTGAGTAATTTTAGTTGTAGTTAACTTCGAATTTTTGTATTTTTGTACAGATTTTTGTCAAATTTTAAAAAATTTTGTTGAAACCAACTTCGATTACTCTGGATTACGTTAGGTTTTTTTGGTAGCGGAGCTGCATTTGAGTAATTTTAGTTGAAATTAACTTCGAATTTTGGGATTTTTGTACAGATGTTTGTCAAATTTTAAAAAATTTTGTTGAAACCAACTTCGATTTCTCTGGATTATGTTAGGTTTTTTTGGTAGCGGAGCTGCATTTGAGTAATTTTAGTTGAAATTAACTCCGAATTTTTGGATTTTTGTACAGATTTTTGTCAAATTTTAAAAATTTTTGTTGAAACCAACTTCGATTACTCTGGATTACGTTAGGTTTTTTTGGTAGCGGAGCTGCATTTGAGTAATTTTAGTTGAAATTAACTTCGAATTTTGGGATTTTTGTACAGATGTTTGTCAAATTTTAAAAAATTTTGTTGAAACCAACTTCGATTTTTCTGGATTATGTAAAGTTTTTTTGATAGAGGAGCTGCATTTGAGTAATTTTAGTTGAAAATAACTTCGAATTTTTTGGATTTTTGTACAGATTTTTGTCAAATTTTAAAAAATTTTGTTGAAACCAACTTCGATTACTCTGGATTACGTTAGGTTTTTTTGGTAGCGGAGCTGCATTTGAGTAATTTTAGTTGAAATTAACTTCGAATTCTGGGATTTTTGTACAGATGTTTGTCAAATTTTAAAAAATTTTGTTGAAACCAACTTCGATTTTTCTGGATTATGTTAGGTTTTTTGGATAGAGGAGCTGCATTTGAGTAATTTTAGTTGTAATTAACTTCGAATTTTTGGATTTTTGTACAGATTTTTGTCAAATTTTACAAAATTTTGTTGAAACCAATTTCGATTACTCTGGATTACGTTAGGTTTTTTTGGATAGAGGAGCTGCATTTGAGTAATTTTAGATGTAATTAACTTCGAATTTTTGGATTTTTGTACAGATTTTTGTCAAATTTTAAAAATTTTGTTGAAACCAACTTCGATTACTCTGGATTACGTTAGGTTTTTTTGGTAGCGGAGCTGCATTTGAGTAATTTTAGTTGAAATTAACTTCAAATTTTTGGATTTTTGTACAGATGTTTGTCAAATTTTAAAAAATTTTGTTGAAACCAACTTCGATTTTTCTGGATTATGATAGGTTTTTTGGATAGAGGAGCTGCATTTGAGTAATTTTAGTTGTAATTAACTTCGAATTTTTGTATTTTTGTACAGATTTTTGTCAAATTTTAAAAAATTTTGTTGAAACCAACTTCGATTACTCTGGATTACGTTAGGTTTTTTTGGTAGCGGAGCTGCATTTGAGTAATTTTAGTTGAAATTAACTTCGAATTTTGGGATTTTTGTACAGATTTTTGTCAAATTTTAAAAAATTTTGTTAAAACCAACTTCGATTTCTCTGGATTATGTTAGGTTTTTTTGATAGAGGAGCAGCTTTCGAGTAATTTTAGTTGAAATTAACTTCGAATTTTTGGATTTTTGTACAGATTTTTGTCAAATTTTAAAAAATTTTGTTGAAACCAACTTCGATTCTTCTGGATTATGTAAAGTTTTTTTGATAGAGGAGCTGCATTTGAGTAATTTTAGTTGAAAATAACTTCGAATTTTTGGATTTTTGTACAGATTCTTGTCAAATTTTAAAAAAATTTGTTGAAACCAACTTCCATTTTTCTAGATTATGTTAGGTTTTTTTGATAGAGGAGCTGGATTTAAGTAATTGCAGTTGAAAATAACTTCGAATTTTTGGATTTTTGTACAGATTCTTGTCAAATCTTAAAAAATTTTGTTGAACCCAACTTCGATTTTTCTGGATTATGTCAGGTTTTTTTGATAGAGGAGCTGCATTTGAGTAATTTTAGTTGAAAATAACTTCGAATTTTTGGATGTTTGTACAGATATTTGTCAAATTTTAAAAAATTTTGTTGAAACCAACTTCCATTTTTCTGGATTATGTTAGGTTTTTTAGATAGAGGAGCTGCATTTGAGTAATTTTAGTTGAAAATAACTTCGAATTTTTGGATTTTTGTACAGATTCTTGTCAAATCTTAAAAAATTTTGTTGAAACCAACTTCGATTTCTCTGGATTATGTTAGGTTTTTTTGATAGAGGAGCAGCTTTCGAGTAATTTTAGTTGTAATTAACTTCGAATTTCTGTACAGATTTTTGTCAAATTTTAAAAAATTTTGTTGAAACCAACTTCGATTTTTCTGGATTATGTAAAGTTTTTTTGATAGAGGAGCTGCATTTGAGTAATTTTAGTTGAAAATAACTTCGAATTTTTGGATTTTTGTACAGATTCTTGTCAAATTTTAAAAAATTTTGTTGAAACCAACTTCCATTTTTCTAGATTATGTTAGGTTTTTTTGATAGAGGAGCTGGATTTAAGTAATTTTAGTTGAAAATAACTTCGAATTTTTGGATTTTTGTACAGATTCTTGTCAAATCTTAAAAAATTTTGTTGAACCCAACTTCGATTTTTCTGGATTATGTCAGGTTTTTTTGATAGAGGAGCTGCATTTGAGTAATTTTAGTTGAAAATAACTTCGAATTTTTGGATTTTTGTACAGATTCTTGTCAAATTTTAAAAAATTTTGTTGAAACCAACTTCGATTACTCTGGATTACGTTAGGTTTTTTTGGTAGCGGAGTTGCATTTGAGTAATTTTAGTTGAAATTAAGGGGGTAGACACGGGTAATGCAGCGCGCTGTATACCGACACAATCTGGCCCGAAACAGGGGGTTGGGATTTTTCATCATTCGTCCTTATATGAGCAGATTTTGGGCTAGGTTAGGACTCATTCGAAAGAGCAAGGTTCAATGCAAAGCGCTCTTCTCATGATTCAACGAGATTGTGTTGATATCTAATAATATGAGTGTCCAAAGTAGAGCAAAAGTCAACAAAATACACCCGCAGAATCCAAGCATTTTTAGGTCACTAAAAGAGCTTTGTGACTGAAACGGTGAGAAGAGCGCTCTGCATTGAACCTTCCTCTTTCGAATGAGTCCTAAACCAGCTCCAAATTTGCTCATATAAGGACGAATAGTGAAAAATCGTGACTGCAGTCCCAAATACGAGTTCCGCCATATTGGCGATAATACAGAGCAAGTCACGTGACAAATTTAGTTCAGCTAGTGGACACGAGATGGCGCCTACTCGGGAGGACTGCCGACGTGGAATCATAGCAAAACTGAAGCGTTAGCTGGATACACAAGCCACAGTAAAAGCGTGATGCAGTCAATGTATGAATTTTCGGACGATTGTAGGTTAGGTTATATGCATTTTAGGCATATAACTGTTGGGAACTGTGTACATTTACTAAATTAACGCTTTTATTGTAATACATACATCACTTGAAATCGCTGTCGAATTTATGTTATAATTATATGGCCACATTATTTAAAATAAAAAAAAGAGATTGGAACTTTTTTACTAATACTGGAAATATTGATTTACTGATATCATATTATCAGAATGTGGAAGTTACAGCAATTATTTGCAATTATTGTTCTTATTATTATTCTTCCGACTATTGTATATAACATACAACAAGGAAAAGTCTCCAAATCAGTCAACAGTTGACTCCCTGAATTTTTTTGCAATTCTTTACGGTCCTATGCAGAGATGGGCATTATTTAAATAAAAGAATATACTTCCGAATGGTCCCAGTGACTGATCGACACGAGGTTTGGGGTAGGGTGTGTGTACCCGAAATCTAAAATTCTATTTAGCTTCGGGTATTTATTAGTTTTCTCTGTTTATTCGAAGGCCTTTCATCTTGGGCTTCGAATAATTTTTCATCTTTCATTATATCTTTATCCTAAGGTCGTATTCAGATATATTGGCCGGTCAATTCGTTTTCGCGAACAGCGATCGAGGAGTATGGTGGGGTAACGGGAATGCTGCTCGGCTCCGTCTGAACGTAGCCGTGTGGCTGTTATGCCCAATACGAGATGAAGCTATCGATAAAGAATCAATGTTCAGACCAATAAAGCTCCTGAATTTTTTCGGAGCAAAGGCACACCTATTCTGATGTGTATTTCTATGCTGACAACTCGGTTTGGCCTATACACACTAGAAGCTTGGCGCTAACCCCATCACCTGGCTCACTCTTGTTCTGCGAAGGCGAGAATGAGATGGAACGAGAGCGAGTCAGAAAACGTTGCAAACAGGAGCACCGAGGCAGGCAAGCGGTACCTATGGTGGGAGAATACGCGTTACGAAACGCACCGGCCAATATATCTGAATGTAAATGTAAAGTCTCGTTAGCCGCTCGCTGGTCGGGACCGGCGTTGAGCCCGTATCATGAATGAAGCCCAATTCCGAGGCTGAGTTTCTCGCTTCTTTCTGGCCGAAAGGGGGAGCGGGATGGAACGCTTTGCGTGCACGACGGGCGCGAGCGCTCAGATGGAATCGTGACTGTTCGACGCATGCGCGCCACGGTCAGATAGCCAGGCACGGCACGAGTCTTTTTTGCGACATAATCCAGCTTGCCAAATTCCGCCATTTATTATAAAACATTTAATTCAGCTTCTTCATGACCTTACTCTAAACTTTTACTCGTAGTTTAAAACCGTTGTAATATAATTTGTAGTATTTTATTTAAAAATTTATTTTCAACAATGTCAACAATGAAAAGGCCATTTTGCGCCTCTTGTCAATCTTACGCCCTAGCAGTTGCCTAATTTTACAGAGTAAAGTCATAAATAATCTCAAATAAATGTAATATAATAAAGGGCGCAATTTGACAAGTTCGCCTAGGGCGCAAAAAAGACTTATGCCTGGCCTGCGTCAAGATTTTGCGAAGCGGGTCCCGTGCTCACCGTAAGCGCTTGCGACCATCGCGTACGCCCGTCACGCACACAAAGGACGGAGTGTCAGGCGTCCGAAAAACGGAGCGAGACAAAATATCAACGCGTCGTCTATCTCGTACTGTCCTCGCTCGCTGTCAGTGCCTTCGCTCGCTCTCTTGCCATCTCGCGCTCGCCTTCGGCGGACAAGAGTGAGACAGAAGTGGTGGGGATAGCGAAAAGTCCGTATTGTCGTGTACACGAAACCGAGCCCGTAACGATCGTAGATGCTCGAATAACCGACGAGAACCTTTGTTGCCCGAGTCGCACGAGATCGCCGTTGCTCGGCGATGTGTCATCGATTATATAGGAACACAATTTGTTTTTTTTATCATCGTATCAATATGAAAGTGACACAAATGGATTCCTGGCATTCAACCGATTAAATTGACAGAAAATAATTTA
Source organism: Andrena trimmerana (assembly GCA_951215215.1). NCBI lineage: Eukaryota > Metazoa > Arthropoda > Insecta > Hymenoptera > Andrenidae > Andrena > Andrena trimmerana. The sequence goes on along the minus strand of CATNUO010000196.1, from coordinate 70,964 downwards.
AATCAGACTATTTTTAACGAAACGGGCTTCCAATTCTGCAAACAAATTTTCGCGTAATTACCTTAATTATGGTCCGAATAATATCATTTTTGGGGCCAATTTGATCGAGAAAACGTGACGAATCGATTCACGTCACTTTCGCAAAGATCTGATTAAAAATGCAGAACTGACGATTTGTCACTGCTTAGTGCGTAACATTGTGTGGCCCCGCTGAATTCGAGCGTCGAAACCCACGAAACTGAGCGACTTGCATTATTGCCAGCGTGAAGGACAAGAGAGGACTTTGCATGGCGAAGGAAAGTCAACCTTCTATAGAACTCAAATCGAGAAAAACTTTTCTGACAAACTTTACATATTCGCGTCAAATAAATACTTTAATTGTAAAATTTAGATGACAAACTATTGTTGAATTTCGCCAGTTCTTACATATGCATCATCTTGGTTGGGAATTCCTGATCCCAGAGTTTCATGCATTTACCTATTGAAATGTTGCTTCAAGTCATCGGGAAATTGCATTGCTTCTTCTCGTACATACATATATCTGTTCGCGAATAGGTGTCACGAGTGACGCGGCTTTGGTTTCCCAAATAAATGCACATTTATTAGAGCCCTCAGTCGACGGCGACTTGAGTCATCCAGTACTGAATATGAATATGTTCATATTTCTCATTACACCTTGATAAGAGTGTTACCACCGATGGATTGGTGAGTTTATGTCCACGAAAATAAGTCGAGTTGCGAAGCAATTCGATCTATTTTTTCTTATGAATACATGATTAGGACACACACACACACTACGTTCACTAAAAATAGGCCGAATTGCTCCATGTTTGGCATCATTTTCATCAGTAATACAGTGCTCTGGTGAAGAACATCGTATTACGGAGCTAATATTGTAGGCCCTAGAATCTACGATATTGTCAATGTGCAGTTGAACCGCACGCCGCTTCACACTATCGTTTCTTAGCATTTATACGGGATGATTCTCTAGCTAGAGTCGTCAAACGCAATGCTCGCCAACAATCATGTGTCTCGCTGAGTTTCGTGGGCTTCGACGCTCGAAACCAGCGGGACTATACAATGTTGCACGCTAAGCAGTGACGAATCTGACGTTCTGCAATTTCTAATCAGATCTTTGCAAAAGTGACGTCAATCGATTCCTTACAATTTTAAATATAATGTTTGTTCATAACTGCTTTCTGCATAGGACGTGTAATAAGTGTATTTCATGTTCTGTTTCGGTGCTTTGCTAGTAAATAAATGTTTAACCTAACAAACTTCATTTTCTGAGGACATCCCCTCATCTATTTTTCCTTTTAACTTATAATTCCTTACTGCTAACGTAGAATATTGTAGCATAAGCACATTTCAAGTAATTAAAATGTACAATGAATTTTCTACGTTTGCAGTACCAGCCGACTTCCGTTTAAATTTTTATAAGTACAACGCAACAGCTGAGAATTTCTTTCCTGATTCAGAATAAAATACGGAAATAGCAAACAGCTCCCTCTCGCGTTTACCGGGAAATCGGCGATCTATCGGTATTACCATTTCTGTGCAGAAAAACCTGCTGTAATACCGACCTGCCGAATCGGCCAGGTCACGTGACGTGTCTACCCCCTTAACTTCGAATTTTGGGATTTTTGTACAGATGTTTGTCAAATTTTAAAAAATTTTGTTGAAACCAACTTCGATTACTCTGGATTACGTTAGGTTTTTTTGGTAGCGGAGCTGCATTTGAGTAATTTTAGTTGAAATTAACTTCGAATTTTGGGATTTTTGTACAGATTTTTGTCAAATTTTAAAAAATTTTGTTGAAACCAACTTCGATTACTCTGGATTACGTTAGGTTTTTTTGGTAGCGGAGCTGCATTTGAGTAATTTTAGTTGAAATTATCTTCGAATTTTGGGATTTTTGTACAGATGTTTGTCAAATTTTAAAAAATTTTGTTGAAACCAACTTCGATTTTTCTGGATTATGATAGGTTTTTTGGATAGAGGAGCTGCATTTGAGTAATTTTAGTTGTAAATAACTTCGAATTTTTGGATTTTTGTACAGATTTTTGTCAAATTTTAAAAAATTTTGTTGTAACCAACTTCGATTACTCTGGATTACGTTAGGTTTTTTTGGTAGCGGAGCTGCATTTGAGTAATTTTAGTTGAAATTAACATCGAATTTTGGGATTTTTGTACAGATGTTTGTCAAATTTTAAAAAATTTTGTTGAAACCAACTTCGATTTTTCTGGATTATGTTAGGTTTTTTGGATAGAGGAGCTGCATTTGAGTAATTTTAGTTGTAATTAACTTCGAATTTTTGGATTTTTGTACAGATTTTTGTCAAATTTTAAAAAATTTTGTTGAAACCAACTCCGATTACTCTGGATTACGTTAGGTTTTTTTGGTAGCGGAGCTGCATTTGAGTAATTTTAGTTGAAATTAACTTCGAATTTTGGGATTTTTGTACAGATGTTTGTCAAATTTTAAAAAATTTTGTTGAAACCAACTTCGATTTTTCTGGATTATGTAAAGTTTTTTTGATAGAGGAGCTGCATTTGAGTAATTTTAGTTGAAAATAACTTCGAATTTTTGGATTTTTGTACAGATTTTTGTCAAGTTTTAAAAAATTTTGTTGAAACCAACTTCGATTACTCTGGATTACGTTAGGTTTTTTTGGTAGCGAAGCTGCATTTGAGTAATTTTAGTTGAAATTAACTTCGAATTTTGGGATTTTTGTACAGATGTTTGTCAAATTTTAAAAAATTTTGTTGAAACCAACTTCGATTTCTCTGGATTACGTTAGGTTTTTTTGGTAGCGGAGCTGCATTTGAGTAATTTTAGTTGAAATTAACTTCGAATTTTGGGATTTTTGTACAGATGTTTGTCAAATTTTAAAAAATTTTGTTGAAACCAACTTCGATTTTTCTGGATTATGTAAAGTTTTTTTGATAGAGGAGCTGCATTTGAGTAATTTTAGTTGAAAATAACTTCGAATTTTTTGGATTTTTGTACAGATTTTTGTCAAATTTTAAAAAATTTTGTTGAAACCAACTTCGATTACTCTGGATTACGTTAGGTTTTTTTGGTAGCGGAGCTGCATTTGAGTAATTTTATTTGAAATTATCTTCGAATTTTGGGATTTTTGTACAGATGTTTGTCAAATTTTAAAAAATTTTGTTGAAACCAACTTCGATTTTTCTGGATTATGATAGGTTTTTTGGATAGAGGAGCTGCATTTGAGTAATTTTAGTTGTAATTAACTTCGAATTTTTGGATTTTTGTACAGATTTTTGTCAAATTTTAAAAAATTTTGTTGAAACCAACTTCGATTACTCTGGATTACGTTTGGTTTTTTTGGTAGCGGAGCTGCATTTGAGTAATTTTAGTTGAAATTAACTTCGAATTTTTGGATTCTTGTACAGATTTTTGTCAAATTTTAAAAAATTTTGTTGAAACCAACTTCGATTTTTCTGGATTATGTTAGATTTTTTGGATAGAGGAGCTGCATTTGAGTAATTTTAGTTGTAATTAACTTCGAATTTTTTGATTTTTGTACAGATTTTTGTCAAATTTTAAAAAATTTTGTTGAAACCAATTTCGATTACTCTGGATTACGTTAGGTTTTTTTGGATAGAGGAGCTGCATTCGAGTAATTTTAGATGTAATTAACTTCGAATTTTTGTACAGATTTTTGTCAAATTTTAAAAAATTTTGTTGAAACCAACTTCGATTACTCTGGATTACGTTAGGTTTTTTTGGTAGCGGAGCTGCATTTGAGTAATTTTAGTTGAAATTAACTTCGAATTTTGGGATTTTTGTACAGATGTTTGTCAAATTTTAAAAAATTTTGTTGAAACCAACTTCGATTACTCTGGATTACGTTAGGTTTTTTTGGTAGCGGAGCTGCATTTGAGTAATTTTAGTTGAAATTAACTTCGAATTTTGGGATTTTTGTACAGATGTTTGTCAAATTTTAAAAAATTTTGTTGAAACCAACTTCGATTTTTCTGGATTATGTAAAGTTTTTTTGATAGAGGAGCTGCATTTGAGTAATTTTAGTTGAAAATAACTTCGAATTTTTTGGATTTTTGTACAGATTTTTGTCAAATTTTAAAAAATTTTGTTGAAACCAACTTCGATTACTCTGGATTACGTTAGGTTTTTTGGTAGCGGAGCTGCATTTGAGTAATTTTAGTTGAAATTAACTTCGAATTCTGGAATTTTTGTACAGATGTTTGTCAAATTTTGAAAAATTTTGTTGAAACCAACTTCGATTTTTCTGGATTATGTTAGGTGTTTTGGATAGAGGAGCTGCATTTGAGTAATTTTAGTTGTAATTAACTTCGAATTTTTGGATTCTTGTACAGATTTTTGTCAAATTTTAAAAAATTTTGTTGAAACCAACTTCGATTTTTCTGGATTATGTTAGATTTTTTGGATAGAGGAGCTGCATTTGAGTAATTTTAGAAGTAATTAACTTCGAATTTTTGGATTTTTGTACAGATTTTTGTCAAATTTTAAAAAATTTTGTTGAAACCAACTTCGATTACTCTGGATTACGTTAGGTTTTTTTGGTAGCGGAGCTGCATTTGAGTAATTTCAGTTGAAATTAACTTCGAATTTTGGGATTTTTGTACAGATGTTTGTCAAATTTTAAAAAATTTTGTTGAAACCAACTTCGATTACTCTGGATTACGTTAGGTTTTTTTGGTAGCGGAGCTGCATTTGAGTAATTTTAGTTGAAATTAACTTCGAATTTTGGGATTTTTGTACAGATGTTTGTCAAATTTTAAAAAATTTTGTCGAAACCAACTTCGATTTTTCTGGATTATGTAAAGTTTTTTTGATAGAGGAGCTGCATTTGAGTAATTTTAGTTGAAAATAACTTCGAATTTTTGGATTTTTGTACAGATTTTTGTCAAGTTTTAAAAAATTTTGTTGAAACCAACTTCGATTACTCTGGATTACGTTAGGTTTTTTTGGTAGCGAAGCTGCATTTGAGTAATTTTAGTTGAAATTAACTTCGAATTTTGGGATTTTTGTACAGATGTTTGTCAAATTTTAAAAAATTTTGTTGAAACCAACTTCGATTTCTCTGGATTACGTTAGGTTTTTTTGGTAGCGGAGCTGCATTTGAGTAATTTTAGTTGAAATTAACTTCGAATTTTGGGATTTTTGTACAGATGTTTGTCAAATTTTAAAAAATTTTGTTGAAACCAACTTCGATTTTTCTGGATTATGTAAAGTTTTTTTGATAGAGGAGCTGCATTTGAGTAATTTTAGTTGAAAATAACTTCGAATTTTTTGGATTTTTGTACAGATTTTTGTCAAATTTTAAAAAATTTTGTTGAAACCAACTTCGATTACTCTGGATTACGTTAGGTTTTTTTGGTAGCGGAGCTGCATTTGAGTAATTTTAGTTGAAATTATCTTCGAATTTTGGGATTTTTGTACAGATGTTTGTCAAATTTTAAAAAATTTTGTTGAAACCAACTTCGATTTTTCTGGATTATGATAGGTTTTTTGGATAGAGGAGCTGCATTTGAGTAATTTTAGTTGTAATTAACTTCGAATTTTTGGATTTTTGTACAGATTTTTGTCAAATTTTAAAAAATTTTGTTGAAACCAACTTCGATTACTCTGGATTACGTTAGGTTTTTTTGGTAGCGGAGCTGCATTTGAGTAATTTTAGTTGGAATTAACTTCGAATTTTGGGATTTTTGTACAGATGTTGTCAAATTTTAAAAAATTTTGTTGAAACCAACTTCGATTTTTCTGGATTATGTTAGGTTTTTTGGATAAAGGAGCTGCATTTGAGTAATTTTAGTTGAAAATAACTTCGAATTTTTGGATTCTTGTACAGATTTTTGTCAAATTTTAAAAAATTTTGTAGAAACCAACTTCGATTTTTCTGGATTATGTTAGATTTTTTGGATAGAGGAGCTGCATTTGAGTAATTTTAGTTGTAATTAACTTCGAATTTTTGGATTTTTGTACAGATTTTTGTCAAATTTTAAAAAATTTTGTTGAAACCAATTTCGATTACTCTGGATTACGTTAGGTTTTTTTGGATAGAGGAGCTGCATTCGAGTAATTTTAGATGTAATTAACTTCGAATTTTTGTACAGATTTTTGTCAAATTTTAAAAAATTTTGTTGAAACCAACTTCGATTACTCTGGATTACGTTAGGTTTTTTTGGTAGCGGAGCTGCATTTGAGTAATTTTAGTTGAAATTAACTTCGAATTTTGGGATTTTTGTACAGATGTTTGTCAAATTTTAAAAAATTTTGTTGAAACCAACTTCGATTACTCTGGATTACGTTAGGTTTTTTTGGTAGCGGAGCTGCATTTGAGTAATTTTAGTTGAAATTAACTTCGAATTTTGGGATTTTTGTACAGATGTTTGTCAAATTTTAAAAAATTTTGTTGAAACCAACTTCGATTACTCTGGATTACGTTAGGTTTTTTTGGTAGCGGAGCTGCATTTGAGTAATTTTAGTTGAAATTAACTTCGAATTTTGGGATTTTTGTACAGATGTTTGTCAAATTTTAAAAAATTTTGTTGAAACCAACTTCGATTTTTCTGGATTATGTTAGGTTTTTTGGATAGAGGAGCTGCATTTGAGTAATTTTAGTTGTAATTAACTTCGAATTTTTGGATTCTTGTACAGATTTTTGTCAAATTTTAAAAAATTTTGTTGAAACCGACTTCGATTTTTCTGGATTATGTTAGATTTTTTGGATAGAGGAGCTGCATTTGAGTAATTTTAGATGTAATTAACTTCGAATTTTTGGATTTTTGTACAGATTTTTGTCAAATTTTAAAAAATTTTGTTGAAACCAACTTCGATTACTCAGGATTACGTTAGGTTTTTTTGGTAGCGGAGCTGCATTTGAGTAATTTTAGTTGAAATTAACTTCAAATTTTTGGATTTTTGTACAGATTTTTGTCAAATTTTAAAAAATTTTGTTGAAACCAACTTCGATTTTTCTGGATTATGTTAGGTTTTTTGGATAGAGGAGCTGCATTTGAGTAATTTTAGATGTAATTAACTTCGAATTTTTTGATTTTTGTACTGATTTTTGTCAAATTTTAAAAAATTTTGTTTAAACCTACTTCGATTTTTCTGGATTATGTTAGGTTTTTTTGATAGAGGAGCTGCATTTGAGTAATATTAGTTGAAATTAACTTCAAATTTTTTGATTTTTGTACAGATTTTTGTCAAATTTTAAAAAATTTTGTTGAAACCAACTTCGATTACTCTGGATTACGTTAGGTTTTTTTGGTCGCGGAGTTGCATTTGAGTAATTTTAGTTGAAATTAACTTCGAATTTTGGGATTTTTGTACAGATGTTTGTCAAATTTTAAAAAATTTTGTTGAAACCAACTTCGATTTTTCTGGATTATGATAGGTTTTTTGGATAGAGGAGCTGCATTTGAGTAATTTTAGTTGTAATTAACTTCGAATTTTGGGATTTTTGTACAGATGTTTGTTAAATTTTAAAAAATTTTGTTGAAACCAACTTCGATTACTCTGGATTACGTTAGGTTTTTTTGGTAGCGGAGCTGCATTTGAGTAATTTTAGTTGAAATTAACTTCGAATTTTGGGATTTTTGTACAGATTTTTGTCAAATTTTAAAAAATTTTGTTGAAACCAACTTCGATTTTTCTGGATTATGTAAAGTTTTTTTGATAGAGGAGCTGCATTTGAGTAATTTTAGTTGAAAATAACTTCGAATTTTTTGGATTATTGTACAGATTTTTGTCAAATTTTAAAAAATTTTGTTGAAACCAACTTCGATTACTCTGGATTACGTTAGGTTTTTTTGGTAGCGGAGCTGCATTTGAGTAATTTTAGTTGAAATTAACTTCGAATTTTGGGATTTTTGTACAGATGATTGTCAAATTTTAAAAAATTTTGTTGAAACCAACTTCGATTTTTCTGGATTATGATAGGTTTTTTGGATAGAGGAGCTGCATTTGAGTAATTTAAGTTGTAATTAACTTCGAATTTTTGGATTTTTGTACAGATTTTTGTCAAATTTTAAAAAATTTTGTTGAAACCAACTTCGATTACTCTGGATTACGTTAGGTTTTTTTGGTAGCGGAGCTGCATTTGATTAATTTTAGTTGAAATTAACTTCGAATTTTGGGATTTTTGTACAGATGTTTGTCAAATTTTAAAAAATTTTGTTGAAACCAACTTCGATTTTTCTGGATTATGTTAGGTTTTTTTGATAGAGGAGCTGCATTTGAGTAATTTTAGTTGAAATTAACTCCGAATTTTTGGATTTTTGTACAGATTTTTGTCAAATTTTAAAAAATTTTGTTGAAACCAACTTCGATTTTTCTGGATTATGTAAAGTTTTTTTGATAAAGGAGCTGCATTTGAGTAATTTTAGATGTAATTAACTTCGAATTTTTGGATTTTTGTACTGATTTTTGTCAAATTTTAAAAAATTTTGTTTAAACCTACTTCGATTTTTCTGGATTATGTTAAGTTTTTTTGATAGAGGAGCTGCATTTGAGTAATTTTAGTTGAAATTAACTTCAAATTTTTGGATTTTTGTACAGATTTTTGTCAAATTTTAAAAAATTTTGTTGAAACCAACTTCGATTACTCTGGATTACGTTAGGTTTTTTTGGTAGCGGAGCTGCATTTGAGTAATTTTAGTTGAAATTAACTTCGAATTTTGGGATTTTTGTACAGATGATTGTCAAATTTTAAAAAATTTTGTTGAAACCAACTTCGATTTTTCTGGATTATGATAGGTTTTTTGGATAGAGGAGCTGCATTTGAGTAATTTTAGTTGTAATTAACTTCGAATTTTTGGATTTTTGTACAGATTTTTGTCAAATTTTAAAAAATTTTGTTGAAACCAACTTCGATTACTCTGGATTACGTTAGATTTTTTTGGTAGCGGAGCTGCATTTGAGTAATTTTAGTTGAAATTAACTTCGAATTTTGGGATTTTTGTACAGATGTTTGTCAAATTTTAAAAAATTTTGTTGAAACCAACTTCGATTTTTCTGGATTATGTTAGGTTTTTTTGATAGAGGAGCTGCATTTGAGTAATTTTAGTTGAAATTAACTCCGAATTTTTGGATTTTTGTACAGATTTTTGTCAAATTTTAAAAATTTTTGTTGAAACCAACTTCGATTTTTCTGGATTATGTTAGGTTTTTTGGATAGAGGTGCTGCATTTGAGTAATTTTAGTTGTAATTAACTTCGAATTTTTGGATTTTTGTACAGATTTTTGTCAAATTTTAAAAAATTTTGTTGAAACCAATTTCGATTACTCTGGATTACGTTAGGTTTTTTTGGATAGAGGAGCTGCATTTGAGTAATTTTAGATGTAATTAACTTCGAATTTTTGGATTTTTGTACAGATTTTTGTCAAATTTTAAAAAATTTTGTTGAAACCAACTTCGATTACTCTGGATTACGTTAGGTTTTTTTGGTAGCGGAGCTGCATTTGAGTAATTTTAGTTGAAATTAACTTCGAATTCTGGGATTTTTGTACAGATGTTTGTCAAATTTTAAAAAATTTTGTTGAAACCAACTTCGATTTTTCTGGATTATGATAGGTTTTTTGGATAGAGGAGCTGCATTTGAGTAATTTTAGTTGTAATTAACTTCGAATTTTGGGATTTTTGTACAGATGTTTGTCAAATTTTAAAAAATTTTGTTGAAACCAACTTCGATTACTCTGGATTACGTTAGGTTTTTTTGGTAGCGGAGCTGCATTTGAGTAATTTTAGTTGAAATTAACTTCGAATTTTGGGATTTTTGTACAGATTTTTGTCAAATTTTAAAAAATTTTGTTGAAACCAACTTCGATTTTTCTGGATTATGTAAAGTTTTTTTGATAGAGGAGCTGCATTTGAGTAATTTTAGTTGAAAATAACTTCGAATTTTTTGGATTATTGTACAGATTTTTGTCAAATTTTAAAAAATTTTGTTGAAACCAACTTCGATTACTCTGGATTACGTTAGGTTTTTTTGGTAGCGGAGCTGCATTTGAGTAATTTTAGTTGAAATTAACTTCGAATTTTGGGATTTTTGTACAGATGATTGTCAAATTTTAAAAAATTTTGTTGAAACCAACTTCGATTTTTCTGGATTATGTTAGGTTTTTTTGATAGAGGAGCTGCATTTGAGTAATTTTAGTTTAAATTAACTCCGAATTTTTGGATTTTTGTACAGATTTTTGTCAAATTTTAAAAATTTTTGTTGAAACCAACTTCGATTTTTCTGGATTATGTTAGGTTTTTTGGATAGAGGTGCTGCATTTGAGTAATTTTAGTTGTAATTAACTTCGAATTTTTGGATTTTTGTACAGATTTTTGTCAAATTTTAAAAAATGTTGTTGAAACCAACTTCGATTTTTCTGGATTATGTTAGGTTTTTTGGATAGAGGAGCTGCATTTGAGTAATTTTAGTTGTAATTAACTTCGAATTTTTGGATTTTTGTACAGATTTTTGTCAAATTTTAAAAAATTTTGTTGAAACCAATTTCGATTACTCTGGATTACGTTAGGTTTTTTTGGATAGAGGAGCTGCATTTGAGTAATTTTAGATGTAATTAACTTCGAATTTTTGGATTTTTGTACAGATTTTTGTCAAATTTTAAAAATTTTGTTGAAACCAACTTCGATTACTCTGGATTACGTTAGGTTTTTTTGTTAGCGGAGCTGCATTTGAGTAATTTTAGATGTAATTAACTTCGAATTTTTGGATTTTTGTACAGATTTTTGTCAAATTTTAAAAAATTTTGTTGAAACCAACTTCGATTACTCTGGATTACGTTAGGTTTTTTTGGTAGCGGAGCTGCATTTGAGTAATTTCAGTTGAAATTAACTTCGAATTTTGGGATTTTTGTACAGATGTTTGTCAAATTTTAAAAAATTTTGTTGAAACCAACTTCGATTACTCTGGATTACGTTAGGTTTTTTTGGTAGCGGAGCTGCATTTGAATAATTTTAGTTGAAATTAACTTCGAATTTTGGGATTTTTGTACAGATGTTTGTCAAATTTTAAAAAATTTTGTCGAAACCAACTTCGATTTTTCTGGATTATGTAAAGTTTTTTTGATAGAGGAGCTGCATTTGAGTAATTTTAGTTGAAAATAACTTCGAATTTTTTGGATTTTTGTACAGATTTTTGTCAAATTTTAAAAAATTTTGTTGAAACCAACTTCGATTACTCTGGATTACGTTAGGTTTTTTGGATAGAGGAGCTGCATTTGAGTAATTTTAGATGTAATTAACTTCGAATTTTTGGATTTTTGTACAGATTTTTGTCAAATTTTAAAAATTTTGTTGAATCCAACTTCGATTACTCTGGATTACGTTAGGTTTTTTTGGTAGCGGAGCTGCATTTGAGTAATTTTAGTTGAAATTAACTTCGAATTCTGAGATTTTTGTACAGATGTTTGTCAAATTTTAAAAAATTTTGTTGAAACCAACTTCGATTTTTCTGGATTATGATAGGTTTTTTGGATAGAGGAGCTGCATTTGAGTAATTTTAGTTGTAATTAACTTCGAATTTTGGGATTTTTGTACAGATGTTTGTCAAATTTTAAAAAATTTTGTTGAAACCAACTTCGATTACTCTGGATTACGTTAGGTTTTTTTGGTAGCGGAGCTGCATTTGAGTAATTTTAGTTGAAATTAACTTCGAATTTTGGGATTTTTGTTCAGATTTTTGTCAAATTTTAAAAAATTTTGTTGAAACCAACTTCGATTTTTCTGGATTATGTAAAGTTTTTTTGATAGAGGAGCTGCATTTGAGTAATTTTAGTTGAAAATAACTTCGAATTTTTTGGATTATTGTACAGATTTTTGTCAAATTTTAAAAAATTTTGTTGAAACCAACTTCGATTACTCTGGATTACGTTAGGTTTTTTTGGTAGCGGAGCTGCATTTGAGTAATTTTAGTTGAAATTAACTTCGAATTTTGGGATTTTTGTACAGATGATTGTCAAATTTTAAAAAATTTTGTTGAAACCAACTTCGATTTTTCTGGATTATGTTAGGTTTTTTTGATAGAGGAGCTGCATTTGAGTAATTTTAGTTGAAATTAACTCCGAATTTTTGGATTTTTGTACAGATTTTTGTCAAATTTTAAAAATTTTTGTTGAAACCAACTTCGATTTTTCTGGATTATGTTAGGTTTTTTGGATAGAGGTGCTGCATTTGAGTAATTTTAGTTGTAATTAACTTCGAATTTTTGGATTTTTGTACAGATTTTTGTCAAATTTTAAAAAATTTTGTTGAAACCAACTTCGATTACTCTGGATTACGTTAGGTTTTTTTGGTCGCGGAGTTGCATTTGAGTAATTTTAGTTGAAATTAACTTCGAATTTTGGGATTTTTGTACAGATGTTTGTCAAATTTTAAAAAATTTTGTTGAAACCAACTTCGATTACTCTGGATTACGTTAGGTTTTTTTGGTAGCGGAGCTGCATTTGAGTAATTTTAGTTGAAATTAACTTCGAATTTTTGGATTTTTGTACAGATTTTTGTCAAATTTTAAAAAATTTTGTTGAAACCAACTTCGATTTTTCTGGATTATGTAAAGTTTTTTTGATAGAGGAGCTGCATTTGAGTAATTTTAGATGTAATTAACTTCGAATTTTTGGATTTTTGTACTGATTTTTGTCAAATTTTAAAAAATTTTGTTTAAACCTACTTCGATTTTTCTGGATTATGTTAGGTTTTTTGGATAGAGGAGCTGCATTTGAGTAATTTTAGTTGTAATTAACTTCGAATTTTTGGATTTTTGTACAGATTTTTGTCAAATTTTAAAAAATTTTGTTGAAACCAACTTCGATTTTTCTGGATTATGTAAAGTTTTTTTGATAGAGGAGCTGCATTTGAGTAATTTTAGTTGAAAATAACTTCGAATTTTTTGGATTTTTGTACAGATTTTTGTCAAATTTTAAAAAATTTTGTTGAAACCAACTTCGATTACTCTGGATTACGTTAGGTTTTTTTGGTAGCGGAGCTGCATTTGAGTAATTTTAGTTGAAATTAACTTCGAATTCTGGGATTTTTGTACAGATGTTTGTCAAATTTTGAAAAATTTTGTTGAAACCAACTTCGATTTTTCTGGATTATGTTAGGTTTTTTGGATAGAGGAGCTGCATTTGAGTAATTTTAGTTGTAATTAACTTCGAATTTTTGGATTTTTGTACAGATTTTTGTCAAATTTTAAAAAATTTTGTTGAAACCAACTTCGATTACTCTGGATTACGTTAGGTTTTTTTGGTAGCGGAGCTGCATTTGAGTAATTTCAGTTGAAATTAACTTCGAATTTTGGGATTTTTGTACAGATGTTTGTCAAATTTTAAAAAATTTTGTTGAAACCAACTTCGATTACTCTGGATTACGTTAGGTTTTTTTGGTAGCGGAGCTGCATTTGAATAATTTTAGTTGAAATTAACTTCGAATTTTGGGATTTTTGTACAGATGTTTGTCAAATTTTAAAAAATTTTGTCGAAACCAACTTCGATTTTTCTGGATTATGTAAAGTTTTTTTGATAGAGGAGCTGCATTTGAGTAATTTTAGTTGAAAATAACTTCGAATTTTTTGGATTTTTGTACAGATTTTTGTCAAATTTTAAAAAATTTTGTTGAAACCAACTTCGATTACTCTGGATTACGTTAGGTTTTTTGGATAGAGGAGCTGCATTTGAGTAATTTTAGATGTAATTAACTTCGAATTTTTGGATTTTTGTACAGATTTTTGTCAAATTTTAAAAATTTTGTTGAATCCAACTTCGATTACTCTGGATTACGTTAGGTTTTTTTGGTAGCGGAGCTGCATTTGAGTAATTTTAGTTGAAATTAACTTCGAATTCTGAGATTTTTGTACAGATGTTTGTCAAATTTTAAAAAATTTTGTTGAAACCAACTTCGATTTTTCTGGATTATGATAGGTTTTTTGGATAGAGGAGCTGCATTTGAGTAATTTTAGTTGTAATTAACTTCGAATTTTGGGATTTTTGTACAGATGTTTGTCAAATTTTAAAAAATTTTGTTGAAACCAACTTCGATTACTCTGGATTACGTTAGGTTTTTTTGGTAGCGGAGCTGCATTTGAGTAATTTTAGTTGAAATTAACTTCGAATTTTGGGATTTTTGTTCAGATTTTTGTCAAATTTTAAAAAATTTTGTTGAAACCAACTTCGATTTTTCTGGATTATGTAAAGTTTTTTTGATAGAGGAGCTGCATTTGAGTAATTTTAGTTGAAAATAACTTCGAATTTTTTGGATTATTGTACAGATTTTTGTCAAATTTTAAAAAATTTTGTTGAAACCAACTTCGATTACTCTGGATTACGTTAGGTTTTTTTGGTAGCGGAGCTGCATTTGAGTAATTTTAGTTGAAATTAACTTCGAATTTTGGGATTTTTGTACAGATGATTGTCAAATTTTAAAAAATTTTGTTGAAACCAACTTCGATTTTTCTGGATTATGTTAGGTTTTTTTGATAGAGGAGCTGCATTTGAGTAATTTTAGTTGAAATTAACTCCGAATTTTTGGATTTTTGTACAGATTTTTGTCAAATTTTAAAAATTTTTGTTGAAACCAACTTCGATTTTTCTGGATTATGTTAGGTTTTTTGGATAGAGGTGCTGCATTTGAGTAATTTTAGTTGTAATTAACTTCGAATTTTTGGATTTTTGTACAGATTTTTGTCAAATTTTAAAAAATTTTGTTGAAACCAACTTCGATTACTCTGGATTACGTTAGGTTTTTTTGGTCGCGGAGTTGCATTTGAGTAATTTTAGTTGAAATTAACTTCGAATTTTGGGATTTTTGTACAGATGTTTGTCAAATTTTAAAAAATTTTGTTGAAACCAACTTCGATTACTCTGGATTACGTTAGGTTTTTTTGGTAGCGGAGCTGCATTTGAGTAATTTTAGTTGAAATTAACTTCGAATTTTTGGATTTTTGTACAGATTTTTGTCAAATTTTAAAAAATTTTGTTGAAACCAACTTCGATTTTTCTGGATTATGTAAAGTTTTTTTGATAGAGGAGCTGCATTTGAGTAATTTTAGATGTAATTAACTTCGAATTTTTGGATTTTTGTACTGATTTTTGTCAAATTTTAAAAAATTTTGTTTAAACCTACTTCGATTTTTCTGGATTATGTTAGGTTTTTTGGATAGAGGAGCTGCATTTGAGTAATTTTAGTTGTAATTAACTTCGAATTTTTGGATTTTTGTACAGATTTTTGTCAAATTTTAAAAAATTTTGTTGAAACCAACTTCGATTTTTCTGGATTATGTAAAGTTTTTTTGATAGAGGAGCTGCATTTGAGTAATTTTAGTTGAAAATAACTTCGAATTTTTTGGATTTTTGTACAGATTTTTGTCAAATTTTAAAAAATTTTGTTGAAACCAACTTCGATTACTCTGGATTACGTTAGGTTTTTTTGGTAGCGGAGCTGCATTTGAGTAATTTTAGTTGAAATTAACTTCGAATTCTGGGATTTTTGTACAGATGTTTGTCAAATTTTGAAAAATTTTGTTGAAACCAACTTCGATTTTTCTGGATTATGTTAGGTTTTTTGGATAGAGGAGCTGCATTTGAGTAATTTTAGTTGTAATTAACTTCGAATTTTTGGATTTTTGTACAGATTTTTGTCAAATTTTAAAAAATTTTGTTGAAACCAACTTCGATTACTCTGGATTACGTTAGGTTTTTTTGGTAGCGGAGCTGCATTTGAGTAATTTCAGTTGAAATTAACTTCGAATTTTGGGATTTTTGTACAGATGTTTGTCAAATTTTAAAAAATTTTGTTGAAACCAACTTCGATTACTCTGGATTACGTTAGGTTTTTTTGGTAGCGGAGCTGCATTTGAGTAATTTTAGTTGAAATTAACTTCGAATTTTGGGATTTTTGTACAGATGTTTGTCAAATTTTAAAAAATTTTGTCGAAACCAACTTCGATTTTTCTGGATTATGTAAAGTTTTTTTGATAGAGGAGCTGCATTTGAGTAATTTTAGTTGAAAATAACTTCGAATTTTTTGGATTTTTGTACAGATTTTTGTCAAATTTTAAAAAATTTTGTTGAAACCAACTTCGATTACTCTGGATTACGTTAGGTTTTTTGGATAGAGGAGCTGCATTTGAGTAATTTTAGATGTAATTAACTTCGAATTTTTGGATTTTTGTACAGATTTTTGTCAAATTTTAAAAATTTTGTTGAATCCAACTTCGATTACTCTGGATTACGTTAGGTTTTTTTGGTAGCGGAGCTGCATTTGAGTAATTTTAGTTGAAATTAACTTCGAATTCTGAGATTTTTGTACAGATGTTTGTCAAATTTTAAAAAATTTTGTTGAAACCAACTTCGATTTTTCTGGATTATGATAGGTTTTTTGGATAGAGGAGCTGCATTTGAGTAATTTTAGTTGTAATTAACTTCGAATTTTGGGATTTTTGTACAGATGTTTGTCAAATTTTAAAAAATTTTGTTGAAACCAACTTCGATTACTCTGGATTACGTTAGGTTTTTTTGGTAGCGGAGCTGCATTTGAGTAATTTTAGTTGAAATTAACTTCGAATTTTGGGATTTTTGTACAGATTTTTGTCAAATTTTAAAAAATTTTGTTGAAACTGTCACGTCCCGGGTGAGGTCTTTTGGGGACAATGACATGCGGGGTAGAATGGACTCAGGCGCGAATCTAAAATCCAGCACTCTGAGATTTTGTGGGAACTTAGGCGCGAATATTAAATCCGTCACTCTGAGGGTTTTTGAGGGATCAGGCGCGAATCTGTAATCCAGCACACTGAGGGTTTTAGAGGAAGCCAGGCGCGAATATTAAATCCGTCACGCTGAGGGTTTTAGAGGAATCAGGCGCGAATCTGTAATCCAGCACACTGAGGGTTTTAGAGGAAGCCAGGCGCGAATATTAAATCCGTCACTCTGAGGGTTTTTGAGGGAGTCAGGCGCGAATCTGTGATCCAGCACGCTGAGGGTTTTAGAGGAATCAGGCGCGAATCTGTAATCCAGCACACTGAGGGTTTTTGAGGGAAGCCAGGCGCGAATCTTACATCCTGCACTCTAAAGCTAAAGGATAGATCAGGCGCGAATCTGACATCCAGCACACTAATCGACCAGGGAAGGTTTAAAGGCGAATGGTATCCGGGGACACCCGTTAGCACTCTTGTTTTGATTTTAACGTTGCATTTATGTAGAGAAAATCACTTATAATATTTCCGTGAATAGCACGGGTCGTGCAATAGTATGTTTGTAAACACAACTGGGGCTTTAGCGTTCACTGATCGAGATCAGCTGTTGCTGCAGTTTGTTTTGGTTTGAGGATATTCGCAACCGGAGATTAGACACAATAATTCAAAGCGTGATTTAAACAAGAACGTTTGTTTATTCAAGGTACGATAATATGCCATGCATCGTTAATGCAAAAGCAGTTAATTGTTATAGAAATGCGTTTGACAGCGAGCATTAGCACATGACATTTATATAAATTGTGATTAGTACAATATAAAAGTATGAATATGAAATACAATATGCGATAATTAAAGGAAATGATTACAATAAGCACATATATAGAAAGTAGTAATAGTAATAATACAAAATATAAATGATCGCAATAAGCGTATAGAAAAGTAGTAGTAATTCAATTATATATATATATGATAAGCTTTAAGTAAGTAGAATAATATGAAAATAATAAGCGTTAATACGCGAAAGCAATAGACGAAATGAAAGTTATAAATACAAGATAATAAGTGAACGCAATAAGCAATAATAATACGAAATTATAAATGGGAATGATATAAATAATAATAATAATAATAATTGATTGCTTACGGTAGAAGCCGTAGGTAACTGATTTTAATGGTTTCACTATATAATTTTCACTAAATGAATACTTTTAATACTATTGAAAATACTGGTGATAATGATCTCCGGCCTCTCAGGACCTCGTATTTATATGTTTGTTGCGGGGTACGCGCGGTATCGGCCTTGACACATTTAAGAATTTAGTCGCAGTAGGACTTCCGGGGTTTTTATAAACTGAGTGTCTATTAATAGACATTCTTCTGTCACGTACGCCGAATATGCGTCGCAATTAGATTTCTTGGGTTTTTATGAACGGTATTTGGAGATATTCAACCCATCGCATGGATTTTGGGTATTTTAACGGGAAAGGGGTTTGAATGGCTTGGATTTGGAGGGTCGTAGAGTAGGAGTGAGACGTGGTCTCGGTTTAAG
Organism: Andrena trimmerana; assembly: GCA_951215215.1. Classification (NCBI taxonomy): domain Eukaryota; kingdom Metazoa; phylum Arthropoda; class Insecta; order Hymenoptera; family Andrenidae; genus Andrena; species Andrena trimmerana. Next base: position 52,702 of record CATNUO010000196.1, on the reverse strand, counting down.
AAGATTCTGGGGCGAGGGACTTGTTTAGATTTACTTTTGAGGAGGGAATTCGTGCCTCGTTGGGCGAATAAGTGAAGGAGGTTTCGTACTGACCATCTCGAGATGGGGACCGCTAAGGTACATCATCGAGGTGATCAGCGATTGGGGAAAAGGGGTAATAATTGAATTTGAGGGACTTTGGTGGAGTGATTCTGAGATTTTTAATAGATTTTCTGAATAGTACCGCGCGAAAAATGTTGGGACGTTACACCTTCCCCCTTATATGAAGAAATGGGTACATTTCTTAACACAGGGTACGGGTGTATTGAAATGAGAAAACGAAAATAAAAGATATAGCCTATTTGGCAAAAAAGAAAAAGAAAATAAATTGTGTCGCCTACTTGGCGAAAGAGAAAAAAAAATAAAGCTAATTTTATAATTAAAATATAAAAATAAAAAAAAAGGGACTATTTATAAGGAGAGGACTAACAGAAGGAGCTATGTACAAGGAAATGGGAATTAGTATGGGGGATAGGAATATTCAAGGGTTTGGAAAATAGGATCGTCCAGGATGAACGTGAGGTCCTGACCGTTTTGGTACTGGTCATCGAACCATCTCAGGAACTCGGGCGTCAGCTCACTGTGGTCCGGGACTCTAGTTGCTAACCCCGTGTCCAGGATTTCCACGACACCTGGACAAGGAGGGATTGAGGAGGGAATTTGGGATGTGGGAATATGGGATGGAGAACGGTAAGGAGAGGGTGGTGGACGGGAGAGTACCTCTCTGCCTTTTGCGGGAGGGCAGCAAGGGGGCGGTGGAGTAACGATCTCCTGCATTGTCTCCAGGTCCATCGTTGTGGGGGAGTCTCCAATGACGATAATCTCTGGTGAGGGCTCAGCCTCCCTGATGGTTTTTGTGGAGGTCACCCTGGGAAGGAAGGGCGATAGGCTCCTTCCCTCTTTTATAGCCTCCTTCCGCATCCATCTGATGTGGGCGAGCCTTCGTTTGAGGCCACCCCCACCTCTCTTAGCCCCATTAGGGTTGTGGGCCCTTTTATGTGGCATCCTGGCAATACTATAGTTTTGGTAGAAATGAAATAATTAATATTTGTTTTAAGATTAGGGTCAACCGGGATTCTCGCGTAAACGACCAAGACGCGCTTTGTTAGCGTGTATGATTTTAGTTTTTCCTTTCCAGGAAATTTTCAAATTTTGCGAAGGGATAACCTCTAGTATTGTGTGCGGACCGGAGTACTGGTCCCCGAATTTCCCTTTTCTCGGTTCTATTAACACGAATATTGGGTCACCCGGTTTGAAGGTCTCTTCATTTATGTGACGATCATAATATTTTTTATAGCGAAGTTTAGACTGATTTAACTTTTCCGCAGCAGCGGTTTGTATTTCTTGCATTCTTATACTTAATTTCGAGAGGTATTGATTATAAGTTTCGTTTTCAAAATCTTCGGGCACCCTTTTTCGACTGGGTACCCGGGCTATTTTCCCGAATACTAACTCGTGTGGAGTGTAACCAGTGCCCTCGTGGACGCTGGTATTATAAGAGAACGCGGCCATGTCGGTCCATTCGTCCCAGTCGCTGTATTTACTGATAAACATTTTCAAATATTCCGTTAGGACAAGGTGCGATCGCTCTAAAGAACCGTTAGTCTGTGGGTGAAAAGCTGTGGTTCGAAATTGTTCAATTCTAAATTTTTGCGCGATAACTTTCATGAATTTACCAGTGAAATTAGCTCCCTGGTCAGTGAGGATGGCTCTGGGAGCTCCGAATTGACAGATAAATTTTTTTATAAATGCGTCCGCGATTTTTATCGATGTGGACTGTTTGAGGGGTTCGCACACGAAGTATTTCGTCAATAAATCTTGCATAGTTAGTATATAAGTATGTCCTTCTCTAGTAGTGGGTAACGGTCCCACTATATCCAGGGCGATTTTGTCAAAGGCTCTTCCAGGTGTGTCGGTGAGAATCATTGGTTGTTTGATTTTAACACGGACGAGTTTCTTCCGCTGACAATCCTCGCATTTTCGAATATAATCTTCCACGGCTTTCTTCATTCCTTTCCAAAAATAGTAATGACGAATTCGATTATATGTTTTAGTTACTCCTTTGTGTCCAGCTAATGCAGACGCGTGATTTTCCATAATAATATTTTGTCTTTCCGATTCTTCGGGAATTCGAACTAGCTGTAAACATATTGTGACACTGATGTCTTCTTCATTAACGGCTTCAAGGATGTCCGTAATGATATTTTGCCAGCTCAAATGATCAATATTTGTAGTCTTAGCTATACTGAATGAAAATATGATCAATTCGCGTATTACCTCTTTAAGGGAGGAAAGAACTTTGCTCCAATTTGTCGTGGTTAGGGGAGTATTTTGCGTTTCTTTAATTACTAACCCTACAAGAATTTGTCCTTTATTATACGATACATTAGCTCTGCCCAAAGTGAGTTCGCTTGTTACTATTAATTCTCCTGCTTCTTGTAATTGTTTAGCTCCATCGTCGCAAGGTTTTCCGTCGGTGCTTAAAAAGAAAACGAGCGTTTCCTTACGTAAGGACAATGGGTCGCGACTGATTGACGGTGTTATTATGATATCTCGATTCGGATCTGCTTCGTATGCTGCATCACGGGAATCGTCAGGCTCAATTATTGATAAATCTGAGTCAGTTGTTGATTCGACCGACGCGTTGGATTCCACCTCGGAATCGGGGTCTTCCTGTTCCTGTGGTACTGGAGATTGCGGAGGCGAAATAATTTGATAAGGGGTGTCCGCTAATTCTATTTCTTCATCCTGGTCAATTTCTTCTTCGCTACTCATTGGTTCCGACGGCACTGTTATAGGTGTCGGAGTTTTGCGTACCTTTCGGCTCGGCTGAATCCTCGTAGGCGCCGTCCTTAGGCGGTTTTTACGTGTAGGTTTTGTCGCAGCGATGGGTACTTTGGAGCCCCGCGGCCTTCCTCGACCTCGTTTAGGCGGGGGTTGGTCTTCCCAGTCATCGTCGGCTTCTTCTCGTGGCCGTATTGGGCATGCCTCTACTGTAGGGGGATTTCGGGATAAAGCATCGGCAAGTTTGTTACTTTTTCCCGGTTGGTATCGAATTTCGTATTCATACTCAGCTAATTTCAATCGCCACCTGACAAGGCGCGAGGTTGGGTCCTTTACTTTATGTAACCAAATCAAGGGTTGGTGGTCAGTAAATAAAATAAACTTCCTTCCATATAAGTAAGGTCGGAAATGTCTAACACAATATACAATAGCTAAAAGTTCTTTCTCTATGGTTGCATAATTTATTTCTGCTTTATTTAGGAGGCGAGAAGCGTAAGCGATCGGTAATTCCTTTCCGTCGATAGCCTGACTTAATATTCCTCCTATAGCGTATTCGGAAGCATCAGTAGTGATATGAAATTGCATTTCAAAATTTGGATATTGCAGGATAGGTTCCTTCTGCAACGCTGACCTTAAGTGGTCAAAAGCCGTTTTCTGGGACGGTCCCCAGTCAAATTTTATGTCTTTCTTTAGTAGTTGGGTTAACGGCCGAGCTATTTTGGAAAATTCTGGGATAAACCTTCTATAATATCCGGTTAATCCAAGGAATTGTTTGATTCCTTTTGGTGTACTTGGTGCCGGGTAGTTTCGGACGGCTTGAATTTTTCCTAAATCTGGTTTTACCCCTTCCTCGGTAATTATATGTCCCAGGTAAGCGACTTCCTTATGTAGGAATTTACATTTTGTAGGTTGTAACTTTAAGTTTGCTTCTCGTAAACGGTGAGCGAGTTTTTTAAATTTGATTAAATGCTCTGTTAGGGAACTTGCGTAAAGGACGATATCGTCCAAATATACGAACATTTCCGTGCCTTGGAGTCCCGTAAGGGTATGGTCCATTAGACGCTGGAAAGTAGCTGGTGCATTACAAAGTCCAAATGGCATCCTGACAAACTCATAATGTCCATGAGGTGTAGAAAATGCGGTTTTTGGTGCGTCTTCCGGTTTCATAGGGATTTGGTGGAATCCTGACGCGAGGTCAAATACGGAGAAGTACTTTGCTCCTCCTAATTGATCTAATATTTCATTGATATTTGGAAGTGGGTATGCGTCGGGAACTGTAATTTTGTTTAAATCCCTGAAGTCAATTACCATTCGCCACAAGAGTTCCCCATCGGGTCCCGGTTTCTTAGAGACGATCCAAATAGGTGAATTGTAAGGTGACAATGATGGTTTTATTATTTCCTGATCTAGTAATTTGCCTACTTGTTTATCTATTTCCTTTTTGTGTACTGGAGGAAATCGATATTGTTTAGTATTGACAGGCACTGGGTCCGTTGTCTGGATCCCATGCTGGATAGCGTTCGTATGACCCAACTTCTCATCTGGTAGATGAAAAAGGTCATGGTACTTACTTAAAATTCCTTGGACATGTAGTTTTTCTTCCGGATTCATATGATCCATTGAAATTAATCCGAGCACTTGTTCCATCCTTGTTGTGGGTTTTTCAGAAATTATTGATACTTCCTCACCCGACGCAATACTAAGAGACTCAAGGAAATTTGGGTGGAGGGTTGATCTGGCATAATGCTCAGAGAGTGAGTGCACTTTCACGGGTGCCTCGGTTTGGTGGATCAACGGATCCTGGGGTATAAGGGACTTGTTTAAATTTAGGGCGGGGATAGGAGTGACGCGCTTTGACGTCATAGTCTCTTTTGTTCGTCTTTGTTTGGGTTCTGGAATCACAATTTCGAATTCATCCAATTCAACAGTAGGTCTTGTGATCGTTATGTCCGTTTCATTAGAATTTATTATTTGTAAGTACGCTTTGCCGTCTTGATTACGGACAAGAGCGTTACCAGCATGAATCCCAGTACCTAAGTCTAACCGGGGTAAATACCCTTCCTTTATATTTGAATTTAATATATTAATAAAGGAAACGGTTTTTGATCTAGCAGGTAGTACGATTTGAGTTCTGTTTACAAATGGAATAGAGTTTCCGTTGAACTCTAACTGCTTTTTGGAATAATGTATCGAGGCATTTTGTTTCATAAAAAATTCTGTACCTAGTATTCCTTGTGGTTTAATTGGGAAATCATTTTCGACTACGTTAAACGTGACGTTGTCGCCAAAAAGGGTTATCTTCACTGTACCAAGCGTGGTGACGGGGACCGGAGAGATGCCCTTGAGTATTAGTCGATCTTTCTTGTCTATCTCTTGTGGTAGCTTTACGATTTGAATTTTTAATAAGTTCACCTGTGACCCAGTATCAATCATTAATTCAGGTGTAGTTTCGAAGTCGGGGGAGGGAATTCTTACAGATGGAGCTTCATCGGCAGTATTTAACCATGCTGTTGCGATTCTAGTTTCGATATTCCCGGTTCCGTTTGTATTATTATTGGATGCGCTCTCGTTTGGCCCGTTCCACGGTACGCATCCATGGTTGACCGTAGGGGCGGAGCGTTTCCCGAATCTCGTTCCTGGAAGGTTCCTGGGTTTCTTTCATTCCGATTAAATATGCGTTTCCTGCATTCTGAGATTAAGTGTCCGGGCTTTTTGCAATAAGCGCAGATGCGCAATTCCGTAGGTCTTGAGGGAGGTGGTCGAGTTTTGTCCCAGTAAGGGAGCAAAGGGTTAAGGGCCTGATTACCATATCCCACAACTCGGTTTTGGGGATATCGTTCGGACGGTTGGGAGGCAATTTTTTGGTTGCTTCTGCAGGATAACGCGTCGTGTCCTGTCTTATTACAAAGTTGGCATACTAATTTAGGAGCTTTTTGTTCTGTAAACCTTTGACGGTCCCTTTCTATTTTTTTGTCTACGAGTACAGCCAGTTCAAAAGCTTCATCGAGTGTTTCGAAATTATGTTGGAAGAGTCTTGTTCGTATATGGGGAGGAAGGCCATCCACAAAAGAATCCAACGTCAAACGATCTAAGTCCTCGGGGTGGTTCCGTGCGAAATCGCGATAGTATTCTCTGTCCTCTTCCAAAATAGCGAATCGGAGATCCTTAACGCGCGAAATATATTCCAATATGTGTTCGTTATTTCCTTTGATAATGTTTGCAAGTTCTCCTCGATAATGATCTGATGTTTTCGCGGGTGAGAATGTACGTTTCAGTTGCTTTATTAAGTCATTTACGGAGTCAAAGACCCTATCCTCAACGGCCAAGCAGGCGTGGTCTTGCAGTTTATTGCGCAACAACCTCGCCAGCTGGGGTTCAGCCTGCGGGGGAACCAGTGCTTTAGCCCTATTGCAAGCTCTCGCGAATTGCTCCACTGGTATATTATGTCCATTAAAACTAGGGACGGTTTCTATAGCGTCCTTTAACGTGATCTGGGGTATTGGATCCTGGTCTGGAATATAGCTACGATTCAATGCCTCTGGAACTTTATTATAATTTAGCACCGGTTTTCTATCAAAACGAGAGGAACCCGGTGTGGCGAAATTATTCACAACTGGCGGGGGTGCAAGAAGTTTTTCCATCATCCTTTCGATATTTTGTATTTTATTAGAAAGACCTTCAAACGTGGGGTCTGCCGATCCCGTGCCTACGCCCGAATGCGTTTTAGTTTCTGGGTTTTTCGCAAATCTCGCGTGCAAATTGTCAATCTCGGCTCGTTTCTCACGCAATAATTGCAACCGTTCCTTTATTTCGGCGGTCTTGATTTCTATAGCGCTATTGAAAGGCCCCGCGTCTTGGTCGATTATGAGGGGGTCTTCAATATCGTTGTATTCAGACATGTTTAACTCAGTAAATTTTATTATTATAGGGTGACTTAGAAGTTTCCCTATATTAGGCGTGCGGTAGCAGCTATTCAAAATCTATGGTATTCTCTACCCGGGTAGTTATTATCGAATCTAGTTTGATTTTTCTTTATTCGACTGTAGTGCTCTGTGCATACGGCACTTAATTTGAACAAGAGGTTCTTGCAACGAGGGCATTCAGGGAATATATCGTTAGGTTGGTGGTAGTGTACTTGATTTATTTCGTCTACTTCCACCGGGTTTGAATTAAAACAATTTAGGCAAATTTTTCCGCCTTCCGTGGTCGTAGCTGCTCCTCCCGAAACACAAATCAACGCGTTTGAATCTGACAAAACGCCTCGCAGCCTGCGGCTTGGGTAATATAACGTATTTTGACTTTGACGCGAATCGCGCATGTTGGGTATCAATATATATATATGTCGCGTCAGGCAGTCTGTTTAGATTTCATAAGTTTTTTTTTTCTAAATGATTCATAGTCTGTTTGAAAGAAAGTGCCACTGTGTGCACGCGGCACAATTGGTTGCGGGACGCGTTTGTAATAAAATTGTATTGCACCGAGGGCAATTAGGGAATGTATAAGGCGTATGTAAGAAATGAATTTGATACGTTTTCACCGTATTTGTTGGATCAAGTTTGGAGCAATTTAAGCAAATTTCTTCGTCTTCGTTATTTGCCACTATGGTCCCGGAAACACAGACCATCCACTGTATTGATTCCGTCAACTTTTGTAATTGGCGGCTCTGGTAGGCTGGTTTCCACGGGTTTACGTGTTCTAAGTACATACTAAGTAGCGGGACTTTGTGGGTGCCGCGTCGGAGAATCTAATTCTTATCAACGGCAAACGAAAATCCCACCGCTGTCACCAAAAATATGTCACGTCCCGGGTGAGGTCTTTTGGGGACAATGACATGCGGGGTAGAATGGACTCAGGCGCGAATCTAAAATCCAGCACTCTGAGATTTTGTGGGAACTTAGGCGCGAATATTAAATCCGTCACTCTGAGGGTTTTTGAGGGAGTCAGGCGCGAATCTGTAATCCAGCACACTGAGGGTTTTTGAGGGAAGCCAGGCGCGAATATTAAATCCGTCACGCTGAGGGTTTTTGAGGGATCAGGCGCGAATCTGTAATCCAGCACACTGAGGGTTTTAGAGGAAGCCAGGCGCGAATATTAAATCCGTCACGCTGAGGGTTTTAGAGGAATCAGGCGCGAATCTGTAATCCAGCACACTGAGGGTTTTAGAGGAAGCCAGGCGCGAATATTAAATCCGTCACTCTGAGGGTTTTTGAGGGAGTCAGGCGCGAATCTGTGATCCAGCACGCTGAGGGTTTTAGAGGAATCAGGCGCGAATCTGTAATCCAGCACACTGAGGGTTTTTGAGGGAAGCCAGGCGCGAATCTTACATCCTGCACTCTAAAGCTAAAGGATAGATCAGGCGCGAATCTGACATCCAGCACACTAATCGACCAGGGAAGGTTTAAAGGCGAATGGTATCCGGGGACACCCGTTAGCACTCTTGTTTTGATTTTAACGTTGCATTTATGTAGAGAAAATCACTTATAATATTTCCGTGAATAGCACGGCTCGTGCAATAGTATGTTTGTAAACACAACTGGGGCTTTAGCGTTCACTGATCGAGATCAGCTGTTGCTGCAGTTTGTTTTGGTTTGAGGATATTCGCAACCGGAGATTAGACACAATAATTCAAAGCGTGATTTAAACAAGAACGTTTGTTTATTCAAGGTACGATAATATGCCATGCATCGTTAATGCAAAAGCAGTTAATTGTTATAGAAATGCGTTTGACAGCGAGCATTAGCACATGACATTTATATAAATTGTGATTAGTACAATATAAAAGTATGAATATGAAATACAATATGCGATAATTAAAGGAAATGATTACAATAAGCACATATATAGAAAGTAGTAATAGTAATAATACAAAATATAAATGATCGCAATAAGCGTATAGAAAAGTAGTAGTAATTCAATTATATATATATATGATAAGCTTTAAGTAAATAGAATAATATGAAAATAATAAGCGTTAATACGCGAAAGCAATAGACGAAATGAAAGTTATAAATACAAGATAATAAGTGAACGCAATAAGCAATAATAATACGAAATTATAAATGGGAATGATATAAATAATAATAATAATAATAATTGATTGCTTACGGTAGAAGCCGTAGGTAACTGATTTTAATGGTTTCACTATATAATTTTCACTAAATGAATACTTTTAGTACTATTGAAAATACTGGTGATAATGATCTCCGGCCTCTCAGGACCTCGTATTTATATGTTTGTTGCGGGGTACGCGCGGTATCGGCCTTGACACATTTAAGAATTTAGTCGCAGTAGGACTTCCGGGGTTTTTATAAACTGAGTGTCTATTAATAGACATTCTTCTGTCACGTACGCCGAATATGCGTCGCAATTAGATTTCTTGGGTTTTTATGAACGGTATTTGGAGATATTCAACCCATCGCATGGATTTTGGGTATTTTAACGGGAAAGGGGTTTGAATGGCTTGGATTTGGAGGGTCGTAGAGTAGGAGTGAGACGTGGTCTCGGTTTAAGAAGATTCTGGGGCGAGGGACTTGTTTAGATTTACTTTTGAGGAGGGAATTCGTGCCTCGTTGGGCGAATAAGTGAAGGAGGTTTCGTACTGACCATCTCGAGATGGGGACCGCTAAGGTACATCATCGAGGTGATCAGCGATTGGGGAAAAGGGGTAATAATTGAATTTGAGGGACTTTGGTGGAGTGATTCTGAGATTTTTAATAGATTTTCTGAATAGTACCGCGCGAAAAATGTTGGGACGTTACAAATCCAGAAAAAAAGAAGTTGGTTTCAACAAAATTTTTTAAAATTTGACAAAAATCTGTACAAAAATCCAAAAATTCGAAGTTAATTTCAACTAGAATTACTCAAATGCAGCTCCTCTATCAAAAAAACCTAAAATAATCCAGAAAAATCGAAGTTGGGTTCAACAAAATTTTATAAAATTTAACAAAAATCTGAACAAAAATCCAAAAATTCGAAGTTAATTACAACTAAAATTACTCAAATGCAGCTCCTCTATCCAAAAAACCTAACATAATCCAGAAAAATCGAGGTTGGTTTCAACAAAATTTTTTAAAATTTGACAAAAATCTGTACAAAAATCCAAAAATTCAAAGTTAATTACAACTAAAATTACTCAAATGCAGCTCCTCTATCAAAAAAACTTTACATAATGCAGAAAAAAAGAAGTTGGTTTCAACAAAATTTTTTAAAATTTGACAAAAATCTGTACAAAAATCCAAAAATTCGAAGTTAATTTCAACTAGAATTACTCAAATGCAGCTCCTCTATAAAAAAAACCTAACATAATCCAGAAAAATCGAAGTTGGGTTCAACAAAATTTTATAAAATTTAACAAAAATCTGCACAAAAATCCAAAAATTCGACGTTAATTACAACTAAAATTACTCAAATGCAGCTCCTCTATCCAAAAAACCTAAAATAATCCAGAAAAATCGAAGTTGGTTTCAACCAAATTTTTTAAAATTTGACAAAAATCTGTACAAAAATCCAAAAAATCGAAGTTAATTTCAACTAGAATTACTCAAATGCAGCTCGTCTATCAAAAAAACCTAACATAATCCAGAAAAATCGAAATAGGCTTCAACAAAATTTTTTAAAATTTGAGAAAAATCTGTTCAAAAATCCAAAAATTCGAATTTAATTACAACTAAATTTACTCAAATGCAGCTCCTCTATCCAAAAAACCTAACATAATCCAGAAAAATCGATGTTGGTTTCAACAAAATTTTTTAAAATTTTACAAAAATCTGTACAAAAATCCAAAAATTCGAAGTTATTTTCAACTAAAATTACTCAAATGCAGCTCCTCTATCAAAAAAACCTAACATAATCCAGAAAAATCGATGTTGGTTTCAACAAAATTTTTTAAAATTTTGCAAAAATCTGTACAAAAATCCAAAAATTCGAAGTTATTTTCAACTAAAATTACTCAAATGCAGCTCCTCTATCAAAAAAACCTAACATAATCCAGAAAAATCGATGTTGGTTTCAACAAAATTTTTTAAAATTTGACAAAAATCTGAACAAAAATCCAAAAAATCGAAGTTAATTTCAACTAGAATTACTCAAATGCAGCTCGGCTATCAAAAAAACCTAACATAATCCAGAAAAATCGAAATAGGCTTCAACAAAATTTTTTAAAATTTGAGAAATATCTGTTCAAAAATCCAAAAATTCGAATTTAATTACAACTAAAATTACTCAAATGCAGCTCCTCTATCAAAAAAACTTTACATAATCCAGAAAAATCGAAGTTGGTTTCAACAAAATTTTTTAAAATTTGACAAAAATCTGTACAAAAATCCAAAAATTCGAAGTTATTTTCAACTAAAATTACTCAAATGCAGCCCCTCTATAAAAAAAAACCTAACATAATCCAGAAAAAAAGAAGTTGGTTTCAACAAAATTTTTTAAAATTTGACAAAAATCTGTACAAAAATCCAAAAATTCGAAGTTAATTTCAACTAGAATTACTCAAATGCAGCTCCTCTATCAAAAAAACCTAACATAATCCAGAAAAATCGAAGTTGGGTTCAACAAAATTTTATAAAATTTAACAAAAATCTGCACAAAAATCCAAAAATTCGACGTTAATTACAACTAAAATTACTCAAATGCAGCTCCTCTATCCAAAAAACCTAACATAATGCAGAAAAATCGAAGTTGGTTTCAACAAAATTTTTTAAAATTTTACAAAAATCTGTACAAAAATCCAAAAATTCGAAGTTATTTTCAACTAAAATTACTCAAATGCAGCTCCTCTATCAAAAAAACTTTACATAATCCAGAAAAAAAGAAGTTGGTTTCAACAAAATTTTTTAAAATTTGACAAAAATCTGTACAAAAATCCAAAAATTCGAAGTTATTTTCAACTAAAATTACTCAAATGCAGCTCCTCTAACAAAAAAACCTAACATAATCCAGAAAAATCGAAGTTGGTTTCAACAAAATTTTTTAAAATTTGACAAAAATCTGTACAAAAATCCAAAAATTCGATGTTAATTACAACTAAAATTACTCAAATGCAGCTCCTCTATCCAAAAAACCTAAAATAATCCAGAAAAATCGAAGTTGGTTTCAACAAAATTTTTTAAAATTTGACAAAAATCTGAACAAAAATCCAAAAAATCGAAGTTAATTTCAACTAGAATTACTCAAATGCAGCTCGGCTATCAAAAAAACCTAACATAATCCAGAAAAATCGAAATAGGCTTCAACAAAATTTTTTAAAATTTGAGAAATATCTGTTCAAAAATCCAAAAATTCGAATTTAATTACAACTAAAATTACTCAAATGCAGCTCCTCTATCCAAAAAACCTAACATAATCCAGAAAAATCAAAGTTGGTTTCAACAAAATATTTTAAAATTTGACAAAAATCTGTACAAAAATCCAAAAAATCGAAGTTAATTTCAACTAGAATTACTCAAATGCAGCTCGTCTATCAAAAAAACCTAACATAATCCAGAAAAATCGAAGTTGGTTTCAACAAAATTTTTTAAAATTTGACAAAAATCTGTACAAAAATCCAAAAATTCGAAGTTAATTTCAACTACAATTACTCAAATGCAGGTCCTCTATCAAAAAACCTAACATAATCCAGAAAAATCGACGTTGTTTTCAACAAAATTTTTTATAATTTGAAAAAAATCTGTACAAACATCCAAAAATTCGAAGTTAATTTCAACTAGAATTACTCAAATGCAGCTCCTCTATCAAAAAAACCTAACATATTCCAGAAAAATCGAAGTTGGTTTCAACAAAATTTTTTAAAATTTGACAAAAATCTGTACAAAAATCCAAAAATTCGAAGTTATTTTCAACTAAAATTACTCAAATGCAGGTCCTCTATCAAAAAAACTTTACATAATCCAGAAAAATCGAAGTTGGTTTGAACTAAATTTTTTAAAATTTGACAAACATCTGTACAAAAATCCCAAAATTCGAAGTTAATTTCAACTAAAATTACTCAAATGCAGCTCCGCTACCAAAAAGCCTAACGTAATCCAGAGTAATCGAAGTTGGTTTCTACAAAATTTTTTAAAATTTGACAAAAATCTGTACAAAAATCCAAAAATTCGAAGATAATTTCAACTAAAATTACTCAAATGCAGCTCCTCTATCAAAAAAACCTAACATATTCCATAAAAATCGAAGTTGATTTCAACAAAATTTTTTAAAATTTGACAAAAATCTGTACAAAAATCCAAAAATTCGAAGTTAATTTCAACTAGAATTACTCAAATGCAGCTCCGCTACCAAAAAGCCTAACGTAATCCAGAGTAATCGAAGTTGGTTTCAACAAAATTTTTTAAAATTTGACAAAAATCTGTACAAAAATCCAAAAATTCGAAGATAATTTCAACTAAAATTACTCAAATGCAGCTCCTCTATCAAAAAAACCTAACATATTCCAGAAAAATACGAAGTTGATTTCAACAAAATTTTTTAAAACTTGACAAAAATCTGTACAAGAATCCAAAAATTCGAAGTTAATTTCAACTAAAATTACTCAAATGCAGCTCCTTTATCAAAAAAACCTAACATATTCCAGAAAAATCGAAGTTGGTTTCAACAAAATTTTTTAAAATTTGACAAAAATCTGTACAAAAATCCAAAAATTCGAAGTTAATTTCAACTAAAATTACTCAAATGCAGCTCCTTTATCAAAAAAACGTAACATATTCCAGAAAAATCGAAGTTCGTTTCAACAAAATTTTTTAAAATTTGACAAAAATCTGTACAAAAATCCAAAAATTCGTAGTTATCTTCATCTAAAATTGCTCAAATGCAGCTCCTCTATCAAAAAAATTTACATAATCCAGAAATATCGAAGTTGGTTTCAACAAAATTTTTTAAAATTTGACAAAAATCTGTACAAAAATCCAAAAATTCGAAGTTAATTTCAACTAAAATTACTCAAATGCAGCTCCTCTATCAAAAAAACCTAACATAATCCAGAAAAATCGAAGTAGGTTAAAACAAAATTTTTTAAAAATTGACAAAAATCTGTACAAAAATCCAAAAATTCGAAGTTATTTTCAACTAAAATTACTCAAATGCAGCTCCTTTATCAAAAAAACCTAACATATTCCAGAAAAATCGAAGTAGGTTTAAACAAAATTTTTTAAAATTTGACAAAAATCTGTACAAATATCCAAAAATTCGAAGTTATTTTCAAATAAAAATACACAAATGCAGCTCCTCTATCCAAAAAACCTAACATAATCCAGAAAAATCGAAGTTGGTTTCAACAAAATTTTTTAAAATTTCACAAAAATCTGTACAAAAATCCAAAAATTCGAAGTTAATCTCAACTAAAATTACTCAAATGCAGCTCCTCTATCAAAAAAACCTAACATAATCCAGAAAAATCGAAGTAGGTTTAAACAAAATTTTTTAAAATTTGACAAAAATCTGTACAAGAATCAAAAAATTCGAATTTAATTTCAACTAAAATTACTCAAATGCAGCTCCTCTATCAAAAAAACCTAACATAATCCAGAAAAATCGAAGTAGGTTTAAACAAAATTTTTTAAAATTTGACAAAAATCTGTACAAAAATCCAAAAATTCGAAATTATTTTCAACTAAAAATACTCAAATGCAGCTCCTCTATCAAAAAAACCTAACATAATCCAGAAAAATCGAAGTTGGTTTCAACGAAAATTTTTTAAAATTTGACAAAAATCTGTACAAAAATCCAAAAATTCGTAGTTAATTACAACTAAAATTACTCAAATGCAGCTCCTCTGTCCAAAAAACCTAACATAATCCAGAAAAATCGAAGTTGGTTTCAACAAAATTTTTTAAAATTTGACAAAAATCTGTACAAGAATCCAAAAATTCGAAGTTAATTTCAACTAAAATTACTCAAATGCAGCTCCTCTATCAAAAAAACTTTACATAATCCAGAGAAATCGATGTTGGTTTCAACAAAATTTTTTAAAATTTTACAAATATCAGTAAAATAATCCAAAAATTCGAAGTTATTTTCAACTAAAAATACTCAAATGCAGCTCCTCTATCAAAAAAACCTAACATAATCCAGAAAAATCGAAGTTGGTTTCAACAAAATTTTTTAAAATTTGACAAAAATCTGTACAAAAATCCCAAAATTCGAAGTTCATTCCAACTAAAATTACTCAAATGCAGCTTCTTTATCAAGAAAACCTAACATATTCCAGAAAAATCGAAGTTGATTTCAACAAAATTTTTTAAAATTTGACCAAAATCTGTACAAAAATCCAAAAATTCGAAGTTATTTTCAACTAAAATTACTCAAATGCAGCTCCTCTAACAAAAAAACTTTACATAATCCAGAAAAATCGAAGTTGGTTTCAACAAAATTTTTTAAAATTTTACAAAAATCTGTACAAAAATCCAAAAATTCGAAGTTAATTTCAAATAGAATTACTCAAATGCAGCTCCTCCATCAAAAAAACCTAACATAATCCAGAAAAATCGAAGTTGGGTTCAACAAAATTTTATAAAATTTTACAAAAATCTGCACAAAAATCCAAAAATTCGAAGTTAATTACAACTAAAATTACTCAAATGCAGCTCCTCTATCCAAAGAACCTAACATAATCCAGAAAAATCGAAGTTGGTTTCAACAAAATTTTTTAAAATTTCACAAAAATCTGTACAAAAATCCAAAAATTCGAAGTTAATTTCAACTAAAATTACTCAAATGCAGCTCCTCTATCAAATAAACCTTACATATTCCAGAAAAATCGAAGTTGGGTTCAACAAAATTTTTTAAAATTTGACAAACATCTGTACAAAAATCCCAAAATTCGAAGTTCATTTCAACTAAAATTACTCAGATGCAGCTCCTCTATCAAAAAACCTAACATAATCCAGAAAAATCGAAGTAGGTTTAAACAAAATTTTTTAAAATTTGACAAAAATCTGTACAATAATCCAAAAATTCGAATTTAATTTCAACTGAAATTACTCAAATGCAGCTCCTCTATCAAAAAAACTTTACATAATACAGAAAAATCGAAGTTGGTTTCAACAATATTTTTTAAAATTTGACAAAAATCTGTACAAAAATCCAAAAATTCGAAGTTAATTACAACTAAAATTACTCAAATGCAGCTCCTCTATCCAAAAAACCTAACATAATCCAGAAAAATCGAAGTTGGTTTCAACAAAATTTTTTAAAATTTGACAAAAATCTGTACAAAAATCCCAAAATTCGAAGTTCATTCCAACTAAAATTACTCAAATGCAGCTTCTTTATCAAAAAAACCTAACATATTCCAGAAAAATCGAAGTTGGGTTCAACAAAATTTTTTAAAATTTGACAAACATCTGTACAAAAATCCCAAAATTCGAAGTTCATTTCAACTAAAATTACTCAAATGCAGCTCCTCTATCAAAAAAACCTAACATATTCCAGAAAAATCGAAGTTGGGTTCAACAAAATTTTTTAAAATTTGACAAACATCTGTACAAAAATCCCAAAATTCGAAGTTCATTCCAACTAAAATTACTCAAATGCAGCTTCTTTATCAAAAAAACCTAACATATTCCAGAAAAATCGAAGTTGGGTTCAACAAAATTTTTTAAAATTTGACAAACATCTGTACAAAAATCCCAAAATTCGAAGTTCATTTCAACTAAAATTACTCAAATGCAGCTCCTCTATCAAAAAAACCTAACATAATCCAGAAAAATCGAAGTAGGTTTAAACAAAATTTTTTAAAATTTGACAAAAATCTGTACAAGAATCCAAAAATTCGAAGTTAATTTCAACTAAAATTACTCAAATGCAGCTCCTCTATCAAAAAAACTTTACATAATCCAGAGAAATCTATGTTGGTTTCAACAAAATTTTTTAAAATTTGACAAAAATCTGTACAAAAATCCCAAAATTCGAAGTTAATTTCAACTAAAATTACTCAAATGCAGCTCCTTTATCAAAAAAACCTTACATATTCCAGTAAAATCGAAGTTGATTTCAACAAAATTTTTTAAAATTTGACAAAAATCTGTACAAAAATCCAAAAATTCGAAGTTAATTTCAACTAAAATTACTCAAATGCAGCTCCTTTATCAAAAAAACCTTACATATTCCAGTAAAATCGAAGTTGATTTCAACAAAATTTTTTAAAATTTGACAAAAATCTGTACAAAAATCCAAAAATTCGAAGTTAATTTCAACTAAAATTACTCAAATGCAGCTCCTCTATCAAAAAAACTTTACATAATCCAGAAAAATCGAAGTTGGTTTCAACAAAATTTTTTAAAATTTTACAAAAATCTGTACAAAAATCCAAAAATTCGAAGTTAATTTCAACTAGAATTACTCAAATGCAGCTCCTCTATCCAAAAAACCTAACATAATCCAGAAAAATCGAAGTTGGTTTCAACAAAATTTTTTTAAATTTCACAAAAATCTGTACAAAAATCCAAAAATTCGAAGTTAATTTCAACTAAAATTACTCAAATGCAGCTCCTCTATCAAAAAAACCTAGCATAATCCAGAAAAATCGTAGTTGGGTTCACCAAAATTTTTTAAAATTTGACAAACATCTGTACAAAAATCCCAAAATTCGAAGTTCATTTCAACTAAAATTACTCAAATGCAGCTCCTCCATCAAAAAAACCTAACATAATCCAGAAAAATCGAAGTTGGGTACAATAAAATTTTATAAAATTTTACAAAAATCTGCACAAAAATCCTAAAATTCGAAGTTATTTTCAACTAAAATTACTCAAATGCAGCTCCTCTATCAAAAAAACTTTACATAATCCAGAAAAATCGAAGTTGGTTTCAACAAAATTTTTTAAAATATTACAAAAATCTGTACAAAAATCCAAAAATTCGAAGTTAATTTCAACTAGAATTACTCAAATGCAGCTCCTCTATCAAAAAAACCTAACATAATCCAGAAAAATCGAAGTTGGGTTCAACAAATTTTATAAAATTTGACAAAAATCCAAAAATTCGAAGTTAATTACAACTAAAATTACTCAAATGCAGCTCCTCTATCAAAAAAACCTAACATAATCCAGAAAAATCGAAGTTGGTTTCAACAAAATTTTTTAAAATTTCACAAAAATCTGTACAAAAATCCAAAAATTCGAAGTTAATTTCAACTAAAATTACTCAAATGCAGCTCCTCTATCAAAAAAACCTAACATAATCCAGAAAAATCGAAGTTGGGTTCAACAAAATTTTTTAAAATTTGACAAACATCTGTACAAAAATCCCAAAATTCGAAGTTCATTTCAACTAAAATTACTCAAATGCAGCTCCTCTATCAAAAAAACCTAACATAATCCAGAAAAATCGAAGTAGGTTTAAACAAAATTTTTTAAAATTTGACAAAAATCTGTACAAGAATCCAAAAATTCGAAGTTAATTTCAACTAAAATTACTCAAATGCAGCTCCTCTATCAAAAAAACTTTACATAATCCAGAGAAATCGATGTTGGTTTCAACAAAATTTTTTAAAATTTGACAAAAATCTGTACAAAAATCCCAAAATTCGAAGTTAATTTCAACTAAAATTACTCAAATGCAGCTCCTTTATCAAAAAAACCTTACATATTCCAGTAAAATCGAAGTTGATTTCAACAAAATTTTTTAAAATTTGACAAAAATCTGTACAAAAATCCAAAAATTCGAAGTTATTTTCAACTAAAATTACTCAAATGCAGCTCGTCTATCAAAAAAACTTTACATAATCCAAAAAAATCGAAGTTGGTTTCAACAAAATTTTTTAAAATTTTACAAAAATCTGTACAAAAATCCAAAAATTCGAAGTTAATTTCAACTAGAATTACTCAAATGCAGCTCCTCTATCCAAAAAACCTAACATAATCCAGAAAAATCGAAGTTGGTTTCAACAAAATTTTTTTAAATTTCACAAAAATCTGTACAAAAATCCAAAAATTCGAAGTTAATTTCAACTAAAATTACTCAAATGCAGCTCCTCTATCAAAAAAACCTAACATAATCCAGAAAAATCGTAGTTGGGTTCAACAAAATTTTTTAAAATTTGACAAACATCTGTACAAAAATCTCAAAATTCGAAGTTCATTTCAACTAAAATTACTCAAATGCAGCTCCTCTATCAAAAAAAATTAACATAATCCAGAAAAATCGAAGTAGGTTTAAACACAATTTTTTAAAATTTGACAAAAATCTGTACAAAAATCCAAAAATTCGAAATTATTTTCAACTAAAATTACTCAAATGCAGCTCCTTTATCAAAAAAACCTTACATATTCCAGTAAAATCGAAGTTGATTTCAACAAAATTTTTTAAAATTTCACAAAAATCTGTACAAAAATCCAAAAATTCGAAGTTATTTTCAACTAAAATTACTCAAATGCAGCTCCTCTATCAAAAAAACTTTACATAATCCAGAAAAATCGAAGTTGGTTTCAACAAAATTTTTTAAAATTTTACAAAAATCTGTACAAAAATCCAAAAATTCGAAGTTAATTTCATCTAGAATTACTGAAATGCAGCTCCTCTATCAAAATAACCTAACATAATCCAGAAAAATCGAAGTTGGGTTCAACAAAATTTTATAAAATTTTACAAAAATCTGCACAAAAATCCAAAAATTCGAAGTTAATTACAACTAAAATTCCTCAAATGCAGCTCCTCTATCCAAAAAACCTAACATAATCCAGAAAAATCGAAGTTGGTTTCAACAAAATTTTTTAAAATTTGACAAAAATCTATACAAAAATCCAAAAATTCGAAGTTAATTTCAACTAGAATTACTCAAATGCAGCTCCTCCATCAAAAAAACCTAACATAATCCAGAAAAATCGAAGTTGGGTTCAACAAAATTTTATAAAATTTTACAAAAATCTGCACAAAAATCCAAAAATTCGAAGTTAATTACAACTAAAATTACTCAAATGCAGCTCCTCTATCCAAAAAACCTAACATAATCCAGAAAAATCGAAGTTGGTTTCAACAAAATGTTTTAAAATTTGACAAAAATCTGTACAAGAATCCAAAAATTCGAAGTTAATTTCAACTAAAATTACTCAAATGCAGCTCCTCTATCAAAAAAACTTTACATAATCCAGAGAAATCGATGTTGGTTTCAACAAAATTTTTTAAAATTTGACAAAAATCTGTACAAAAATCCCAAAATTCGAAGTTAATTTCAACTAAAATTACTCAAATGCAGCTCCTTTATCAAAAAAACCTTACATATTCCAGTAAAATCGAAGTTGATTTCAACAAAATTTTTTAAAATTTGACAAAAATCTGTACAAAAATCCAAAAATTCGAAGTTATTTTCAACTAAAATTACTCAAATGCAGCTCCTCTATCAAAAAAACTTTACATAATCCAGAAAAATCGAAGTTGGTTTCAACACAATTTTTTAAAATTTTACAAAAATCTGTACAAAAATCCAAAAATTCGAAGTTAATTTCAACTAGAATTACTCAAATGCAGCTCCTCTATCAAAAAAACTTTACATAATCCCGAAAAATCGAAGTTGGTTTCAACAAAATTTTTTAAAATTTTACAAAAATCTGTACAAAAATCCAAAAATTCGAAGTTAATTTCAACTAGAATTACTCAAATGCAGCTCCTCTATCAAAATAACCTAACATAATCCAGAAAAATCGAAGTTGGGTTCAATAAAATTTTATAAAATTTTACAAAAATCTGCACAAAAATCCAAAAATTCGAAGTTAATTACAACTAAAATTACTCAAATGCAGCTCCTCTATCCAAAAAACCTAACATAATCCAGAAAAATCGAAGTTGGTTTCAACAAAATTTTTTAAAATTTGACAAAAATCTATACAAAAATCCAAAAATTCGAAGTTAATTTCAACTAGAATTACTCAAATGCAGCTCCTCCATCAAAAAAACCTAACATAATCCAGAAAAATCGAAGTTGGGTACAATAAAATTTTATAAAATTTTACAAAAATCTGCACAAAAATCCTAAAATTCGAAGTTATTTTCAACTAAAATTACTCAAATGCAGCTCCTCTATCAAAAAAACTTTACATAATCCAGAAAAATCGAAGTTGGTTTCAACAAAATTTTTTAAAATATTACAAAAATCTGTACAAAAATCCAAAAATTCGAAGTTAATTTCAACTAGAATTACTCAAATGCAGCTCCTCTATCAAAAAAACCTAACATAATCCAGAAAAATCGAAGTTGGGTTCAACAAATTTTATAAAATTTGACAAAAATCCAAAAATTCGAAGTTAATTACAACTAAAATTACTCAAATGCAGCTCCTCTATCAAAAAAACCTAACATAATCCAGAAAAATCGAAGTTGGTTTCAACAAAATTTTTTAAAATTTCACAAAAATCTGTACAAAAATCCAAAAATTCGAAGTTAATTTCAACTAAAATTACTCAAATGCAGCTCCTCTATCAAAAAAACCTAACATAATCCAGAAAAATCGAAGTTGGGTTCAACAAAATTTTTTAAAATTTGACAAACATCTGTACAAAAATCCCAAAATTCGAAGTTCATTTCAACTAAAATTACTCAAATGCAGCTCCTCTATCAAAAAAACCTAACATAATCCAGAAAAATCGAAGTAGGTTTAAACAAAATTTTTTAAAATTTGACAAAAATCTGTACAAGAATCCAAAAATTCGAAGTTAATTTCAACTAAAATTACTCAAATGCAGCTCCTCTATCAAAAAAACTTTACATAATCCAGAGAAATCGATGTTGGTTTCAACAAAATTTTTTAAAATTTGACAAAAATCTGTACAAAAATCCCAAAATTCGAAGTTAATTTCAACTAAAATTACTCAAATGCAGCTCCTTTATCAAAAAAACCTTACATATTCCAGTAAAATCGAAGTTGATTTCAACAAAATTTTTTAAAATTTGACAAAAATCTGTACAAAAATCCAAAAATTCGAAGTTATTTTCAACTAAAATTACTCAAATGCAGCTCGTCTATCAAAAAAACTTTACATAATCCAAAAAAATCGAAGTTGGTTTCAACAAAATTTTTTAAAATTTTACAAAAATCTGTACAAAAATCCAAAAATTCGAAGTTAATTTCAACTAGAATTACTCAAATGCAGCTCCTCTATCCAAAAAACCTAACATAATCCAGAAAAATCGAAGTTGGTTTCAACAAAATTTTTTTAAATTTCACAAAAATCTGTACAAAAATCCAAAAATTCGAAGTTAATTTCAACTAAAATTACTCAAATGCAGCTCCTCTATCAAAAAAACCTAACATAATCCAGAAAAATCGTAGTTGGGTTCAACAAAATTTTTTAAAATTTGACAAACATCTGTACAAAAATCTCAAAATTCGAAGTTCATTTCAACTAAAATTACTCAAATGCAGCTCCTCTATCAAAAAAACCTAACATAATCCAGAAAAATCGAAGTAGGTTTAAACACAATTTTTTAAAATTTGACAAAAATCTGTACAAAAATCCAAAAATTCGAAATTATTTTCAACTAAAATTACTCAAATGCAGCTCCTTTATCAAAAAACCTTACATATTCCAGTAAAATCGAAGTTGATTTCAACAAAATTTTTTAAAATTTCACAAAAATCTGTACAAAAATCCAAAAATTCGAAGTTATTTTCAACTAAAATTACTCAAATGCAGCTCCTCTATCAAAAAAACTTTACATAATCCAGAAAAATCGAAGTTGGATTCAACAAATTTTATAAAATTTGACAAAAATCTGCACAAAAATCCAAAAATTCGAAGATAATTTCAACTAGAATTACTCAAATACAGCTCCTCTATCAAAAAAACTTTACATAATCCAGAAAAATCGAAGTTAGTTTCAACAAAATTTTTTAAAATTTGACAAAAATCTGTACAAAAATCCAAAAATTCGAAGTTAATTTCAACTAAAATTACTCAAATACAGCTCCTCTATCAAAAAAACTTTACATAATCCAGAAAAATCGAAGTTGGTTTCAACAAAATTTTTTATAATTTGAAACAAATCTGTACAAACATCCAAAAATTCGAAGTTAATTTCAACTAAAATTACTCAAATGCAACTCCTCTATCAAAAAAACCTAACATAATCCAGAAAAATCGAAGTTGGTTTCAACAAAATATTTTGAAATTTGACAAAAATCTGTACAAAAATCCAAAAATTCGAAGATAATTTCAACTAAAATTACTCAAATGCAGCTCCTCTATCAAAAAAACTTTACATAATCCCGAAAAATCGAAGTTGGTTTCAACAAAATTTTTTAAAATTTTACAAAAATCTGTACAAAAATCCAAAAATTCGAAGTTAATTTCAACTAGAATTACTCAAATGCAGCTCCTCTATCAAAATAACCTAACATAATCCAGAAAAATCGAAGTTGGGTTCAATAAAATTCTATAAAATTTTACAAAAATCTGCACAAAAATCAAAAAATTCGAAGTTAATTACAACTAAAATTCCTCAAATGCAGCTCCTCTATCCAAAAAACCTAACATAATCCAGAAAAATCGAAGTTGGTTTCAACAAAATTTTTTAAAATTTGACAAAAATCTATACAAAAATCCAAAAATTCGAAGTTAATTTCAACTAGAATTACTCAAATGCAGCTCCTCCATCAAAAAAACCTAACATAATCCAGAAAAATCGAAGTTGGGTACAATAAAATTTTATAAAATTTTACAAAAATCTGCACAAAAATCCAAAAATTCGAAGTTAATTACAACTAAAATTACTCAAATGCAGCTCCTCTATCCAAAAAACCTAACATAATCCAGAAAAATCGAAGTTGGTTTCAACAAAATGTTTTAAAATTTGACAAAAATCTGTACAAGAATCCAAAAATTCGAAGTTAATTTCAACTAAAATTACTCAAATGCAGCTCCTCTATCAAAAAAACTTTACATAATCCAGAGAAATCGATGTTGGTTTCAACAAAATTTTCTAAAATTTGACAAAAATCTGTACAAAAATCCAAAAAATCGAAGTTAATTTCAACTAGAATTACTCAAATGCAGCTCGTCTATCAAAAAAACCTAATATAATCCAGAAAAATCGAAGTTGGTTTCAACAAAATTTTTTAAAATTTGACAAAAATCTGTACAAGAATCCAAAAATTCGAAGTTAATTTCAACTAAAATTACTCAAATGCAGCTCCTCTATCAAAAAAAACCTAACATAATCCAGAAAAATCGAAGTAGGTTTAAACAAAATTTTTTAAAATTTGACAAAAATCTGTACAAAAATCCAAAAATTCGAAGTTATTTTCAACTAAAATTACTCAAATGCAGCTCCTCTATCAAAAAAACCTAACATAATCCAGAAAAATCGAAGTTGGTTTAAACAGAATTTTTTAAAATTTGACAAAAATCTGTACAAGAATCCAAGAATTCGAAGTTAATTTCAACTAAAATTACTCAAATGCAGCTCCTCTATCAAAAAAACCTAACATAATCCAGAAAAATCGAAGTTGGTTTCAACAAAAATTTTTTAAAATTTGTCAAACATCTGTACAAAAATCCAAAAATTCGAAGTTAATTTCAACTAAAATTACTCAAATGCAGCTCCTCTATCAAAAAAACCTAACATAATCCAGAAAAATCGAAGTTGGTTTCAACAAAAATTTTTTAAAATTTGACAAACATCTGTACAAAAATCAAAAAATTCGAAGTTAATTTCAACTAAAATTACTCAAATGCTGCTCCTCTATCAAAAAAACCTAACATAATCCAGAAAAATCGAAGTAGGTTTAAACAAAATTTTTTAAAATTTGACAAACTTCTGTACAAAAATCTCAAAATTCGAAGTTAATTTCAACTAAAATTACTCAAATGCAGCTCCTCTATCAAAAAAACCTAACATAATCCAGAAAAATCGAAGTTGGTTTCAACAAAATTTTTTAAAATTTTACAAAAATCTATACAAAAATCCAAAAATTCGAAGTTATTTTCAACTAAAATTACTCAAATGCAGCTCCTCTATCAAAAAAACCTAACATAATCCAGAAAAATCGAAGTTGGTTTCAACAAAAATTTTTTAAAATTTGACAAACATCTGTACAAAAATCTCAAAATTCGAAGTTAATTTCAACTAAAATTACTCAAATGCAGCTCCGCTACCAAAAAAACCTAACGTAATCCAGAAAAATCGAAGTTGGTTTCAACAAAATTTTTTAAAATTTTACAAAAATCTATACAAAAATCCAAAAATTCGAAGTTATTTTCAACTAAAATTACTCAAATGCAGCTCCTCTATCAAAAAAACCTAACATAATCCAGAAAAATCGAAGTTGGTTTCAACAAAAATTTTTTAAAATTTGACAAACATCTGTACAAAAATCTCAAAATTCGAAGTTAATTTCAACTAAAATTACTCAAATGCAGCACCGCTACCAAAAAAACCTAACGTAATCCAGAGTAATCGAAGTTGGTTTCAACAAAATTTTTTAAAATTTGACAAAAATCTGTACAAAAATCAAAAAATTCGAATTTAATTTCAACTAAAATTACTCAAATGCAGCTCCTCTATAAAAAAACCTAACATAATCCAGAAAAATCGAAGTTGGTTCCAACAAAATTTTTTAAAATTTGACAAACATCTGTACAAAAATCCCAAAATTCGAAGTTAATTTCAACTAAAATTACTCAAATGCAGCTCCGCTACCAAAAAAACCTAACGTAATCCAGAGTAATCGAAGTTGGTTTCAACAAAATTTTTTAAAATTTGACAAAAATCTGTACAAAAATCCAAAAATTCGAAGTTAATTTCAACTAGAATTAGTCAAATGCAGCTCCTCTATCCAAAAAACCTAACATAATCCAGAAAAATCGAAGTTGGTTTCAACAAAATTTTTTAAAATTTCACAAAAATCTGTACAAAAATCCAAAAATTCGAAGTTAATTTCAACTAAAATTACTCAAATGCAGCTCCTCTATCAAAAAACCTAACATAATCCAGAAAAATCGAAGTTGGTTTCAACAAAATTTTTTAAAATTTGACAAAAATCTGTACAAAAATCCAAAAATTCGAATTTAATTTCAACTAAAATTACTCAAATGCAGCTCCTCTATCAAAAAAACTTTACATAATCCTGAAAAATCGAAGTTGGTTTCAACAAAATTTTTTAAAATTTGACAAAAATCTGTACAAAAATCCAAAAATTCGAATTTAATTTCAACTAAAATTACTCAAATGCAGCTCCTCTATCCAAAAAACCTAACATAATCCAGAAAAATCGAAGTAGGTTTAAACAAAATTTTTTAAAATTTGACAAACATCTGTACAAAAATCCCAAAATTCGAAGTTAATTTCAACTAAAATTACTCAAATGCAGCTCCTCTATCAAAAAAAACTTTACATAATCCAGAAAAATCGAAGTTGGTTTCAACAAAATTTTTTAAAATTTGACAAACATCTGTACAAAAATCCCAAAATTCGAAGTTAATTTCAACTAAAATTACTCAAATGCAGCTCCGCTACCAAAAAAACCTAACGTAATCCAGAGTAATCGAAGTTGGTTTCAACAAAATTTTTTAAAATTTGACAAACATCTGTACAAAAATCCCAAAATTCGAAGTTAAGGGGGTAGACACGTCACGTGACCTGGCCGATTCGGCAGGTCGGTATTACAGCAGGTTTTTTCTGCACAGGAATGGTAATACCGATAGATCGACGATTGCCCGGTAAACGCGAGAGGGAGCTGTTTGCTATTTCCATATTCTACAGGGTGTAAACAGTATACGTAGCAATATTTTAGGGGGTGGTAGGGGAGGTCCAA
Source organism: Andrena trimmerana (assembly GCA_951215215.1). NCBI lineage: Eukaryota > Metazoa > Arthropoda > Insecta > Hymenoptera > Andrenidae > Andrena > Andrena trimmerana. Next base: position 26,136 of record CATNUO010000196.1, on the reverse strand, counting down.
TGGAACATAAAAGTCCTATGACATAGTGTCCGATCTGTCTCCATTTTACAGTAATAATGCCCTAAAGTTTGCACCATGCGTTTGAAACGGATAGTAGCTCGCGCATATTGGTGAGACCAACACATTGAAACAGGGTGTTGACTTCTGATCTTTCATGTAATTCCCAAAGTGGTGTGTTTTTCGGAAGGAAAGACTCTTAAGAGTGATCCTCCAGCGACTCGACTCAAGGAGATGCCGCATCGTATCCCGTGGCGAAGACAACACCCCGCGATACTTAACCGCAAGTTTATGGCTTTCAATCCTCGAAGGAGTTTGAATACCTATTAAGAACCAAACTCTTCCAGCTCCGCATTGCTCATCAGATCTCTGCGAAAACGACGGCAATCGATACCTTTCGTCATCGTTTGGTTGTCATTTAAAGTGAATTACGAGTAAAAGATAAATCGAGGAAAATCATGTCAAACGTAAAATAATGAATACACATTTTTTTTTAAAACAGAATCGAAAATAATAATTATTTGAAGTGAGAGGACAAGAAGTACGTAAATTTCGTTTTCAAATATCGCATAAACAAAAAAGTAATGGAACAGGAAATAAACAAAACGTGATCGTAGTTCGTTATTGTGATAAGAATCCGTAGTTTAATAACGGCCAACACTGTTGCTGATAATGAATAAGTCTGTTTAAAACCCCCGAAGACAAAATTTAGGTACGGAAATTTAGAGAATTATCGCCGGAAATAAGTCATATCCTGCGTTAAATTTAATAACTAATAATCACCAATAAAGTAACTAAAACTCACCCTTTCGGAAATTCACCTGCAGCTTGAAAACCTGCGTCACTAGGTCACTGAACTGGTCCTGGTCAGCGACGGATGCGTCTAGTGCACAGCTGGTCCCAGGTATGCGACACCACCCAAAGTAAAAGGGTCGCAATGTCAAGTGCGATCGGGTTAATGTAGATACGGAATATTCACTTCACTGCACGGTTACTAACACTGATCACTTAATTTATTTTTCACGGAACGCGTTGTTCGTATCTTATGAAAATTGGTGAAAATGAATTTTCACTCCGCGTCCGGTGCCGCGGATATAGCCGCCCAAATGCTCGTACAGCAGTAATTGCGTCTCCGTTGTTCTAGGTTTATGCTCAGAACAACGCGTAATACTCTTCTCTGACGCGATTGCAAACTGACTGACAGGATCTTTTCCAAGCAACTTCCTCTACCCCAAGTAGTTTCTCTCATTCCATTATGAGTTAACTCCCACCAGGATAAGATGCTTTAGGTAAAAAGAAGCCAGCACCTTGAAGAGGAGGAACCTTCCCTCTTAGATTTCGGTGGAAGAGGAGGAATCGTCCCTCTGTGATGTCGGTGGTGGAGGAACCCTCTCCCTCTTGGTGACGTAGTGCGGGAAAAACCGGGCATCTGGCGAACAAACCTTCGCCAAGTTGACCGGTCGAAGAGTCTCGCCCAGGGTCGCGGCTTACGACCGTATTGTCCCGCGAGTCAGCAGTGAGTCGAGGTTACGGTATACCCCGCTGGCAAAACAATGAACGGATTTTCTCAGAGCGAGGACGGTCGAGCTGTCCAAAAAAGATGGCACGATGTCGATTGCCGCCTATTAGACATCTGGCAGGCAAATGTTTCCTAAAAGGCTTCGACGGTAAGCAATTGCCTGGCAATATCGAACTGTTAAAATTACCGCCTCGCTCTGAGCCCCTTTTCGTTCCGGTAAGACGGAACACCGAGTTCACGTCTGCTACGACGCGGAACCAACTATGTCATAAATTACCGAAAACTGTAGGAAATCGTTCTCTACCGCCGACTCGTGGGACAATACGATCATAAACCGCGACCCTGGCGAAATGCTCTGGCCCATCAGGCTGATTAATTTTTGGGAACTAGCAATTAAAAAGTATTATTCAACATCAATACGGCTCGCGAAGAGACACAGGAAGAAGGAGACCATTTAGTTCGCTGACTTGCGCAAAGTCCCGCCTGCTTCGTCCTACCTTCAAATTAAAGACCGACCCCTTATCTCTCGAGTATAAACACGCGCTTCGCCAGGGTCGCGGTTTATGATCGTATTGTCCCACGAGTCGGCGGTAGAGAACGATTTCCTACAGTTTTCGGTAATTTATGACATAGTTGGTTCCGCCTCGTAGCAGACGTGAACTCGGGATATCGGAAAAGGGAAACAGGAAACAGGATTTTTTTCTTTATAGCAACTCGAAGACTTTCAGTTTCTCTTCTCTTCGGACCCTTTCGAACCGAAACACGTGGTGTCTGCTGCCTACCTCGAAGCAATGGGTACATTGGCAGTAAAAGAAGGGAGCGCGGGCTTTTGTGAAAGTGTAGGATGGTTCGTTCGTTGCACTTCTGCAAAGCACGTGTGTCTGGAAAATGTAATGGCTTCTTTTTACATAAAACATCTTGTCCTGGTGGGACAATAAATTAGGTGATCAGTGTTAGTAACCGTGCAGTGAAGTGAATATTCCGTATCTACATTAACCCGATCGCACTTGACATTGCGACCCTTTTACTTTGGGTGGTGTCGCATACCTGGGACCAGCTGTGCCCTGGACGCATCCGTCGCTGACCAGGATCAGTTCAGTGACCTAGTGACGCAGGTTTTCAAGCTGCAGGTGAATTTCTGAAAGGGTGAGTTTTAGTTAGTTTATTGGTGATTTTTTGTTTTTAAATTTAACGCAGGCTATGACTTATTTCCGGCGATAATAACCCATTTTTTCCTGTGTCCGAACGCGAGGCGTAGGTATTGATGGTGAATAATACTTTTTTATTGCTATATTGGTGTTTCGAAAAATAATTAAGCGGTTCGTCAGGGTCACGGTTTATAACCGTATTGCCCCACGAGTCGGCGAACGACAACGGTACATGCGGGTCCGAAGTCATCGCATGTACTACCCATCGATACAGCAATATACCGATTAACTCAGGCCGAGGAATGTCTAAAATTTTTAAAGACCGCGCCACGTTCTTGATTGTCGACAGTATTAATGTTCATATCTTCCGGAAAGAAGCTAGCGTTCTTGCCGTGATTGATTGGTGGTGCCGCTTGCTTCGTCCTCCCTTCAAATTAAAGACGGATCCCTTATCTTGCGAGTATAAACACGTGCTCAAAATTCACAACAAAAGCACGCGCTGATGTATTCAATGCGAGAATGGGCGAGACGTAGGGAAGAGATTATGTTGTAACAACTCGGATCTGCATTCCTGCAGAATGCGAAGTTTCTGCTTCTCACAGCAATATCTCCTCCCCTAGGTCCACCTTCTCTCGCACGGAATACGTCAACTCGTGCTTCTGTTTTGGAATTCGAGCGTGTGTTTATACTCGAGAGATAAAGGATCCGTCTCCAATTTGAAGGGAAGACGGCGTAGGTGGAGTCATGTGCAGTGACTACCCTTTTTCTTCCTGTGTCCCTGCACAAAACGTATTGCCCCTCCCCCTCTCCAACTGTCCCGACAAAGATAGACAAATTATTCACTAAACTAGAGATTTAAAGTTTATTCTATGGTAAATGGCCTTTCTAATTTCATACGGACTACAAGAGGTTCCCTGATTCGAAGTATTTTGTTCAGCGCTGCGTTTAGTTGTGAATCGGTATTTCCGTCAACCAGGAAATGCACTAATAACAGTATTTCATTCCCCCTTGTAAACCACCTCAGAAGTCCGCACATGTGCATTGCATGGCCAGGCCGACCTGTAATCCGCTTCGATTGAGGTAAGTCATAAGATCATAAAGGCCTGACCGTTTTAAGGGACTCTAAGGTCGGGTACGCGACTCTGGCCGCTCGCGCTGAACGGTCTATGGAGTCGCAAGACTACCAGCCCTTTACGTGCAATCCGGATGTCCGTGTTTTTCGCCTGACAGAAAAAGATACTTCCGCTAGCAGGTATCCGCCGCCGCACTGCCAATCAGGGTTCACACGAAGTCCTTCGTCAACCCTGATTGGTTCTGCAAATCACTGCCTCTACCACCCAGTTCCACGTTTGTGTTTTCTTTGGCCATGGAAAACGCAGAAAACTCAGTCAAGACATAACAGTCACCACACTCGGTCTCCGAAACCTAACAAGACGTTTCCATTTTGGTGACACCATCCGTGCGAAATCGCTGATCGTGCGACACGTGCTCGCGAACTATTTTTAAGTGAAAAAGTGTGGAAGTGATTTTATCAAGCATGCAGACCAATGCGGGGTATTCGTGCAACGAAATGTTTAACATGATTATCATGTATGGGGAGGCTGACTGCAGCGCATTACGTGCGAAGCAATTATACGCGGAACGGTATCCTCATCTGCGACAACCATCCCGGCAGTTTATCGTCAATTTATGTGAAACATTGCACACTACGGGTTCCTTTTTCCCTCGCATCGAAGGAAGAGGGCCAAGAAGGAATATCGACAGGGAAGTTGAAATCCTTGAACATATTCATAATAACTCTGCCCGCAGTACGAGGAGTATTGCTCGAGAAATGGGACTCTCCCATACGTATGTCCATCGCACATTGCGTGATGAAGGTTTGTAGGAGTTTAGTTGTATAAAGTGACATTTCTTTATAAATTTACCTATTCTTACTTTAAATTCACATTTCATTGTAGCTGTAAATTCTTCACTAAATGTATCGCCAAATTTTTATTAAGTGCACCCCCCCGGTGAAAAAATCCATTTTTTTGCATATTTTCATTCCACAACATCTCAAGAATGATCAGGTAAAATTTTAGAACGAAATTCCTGACGGCAAAGATTTTACATGCAGTTCAGGGGGATTAACAGTGTGACGCCCTTAAAATAGGTGTATGTTTGTGCGTGTGCGTGTGTGCGTGAGCGGCGTGCGTTGTTTTAAACGAATAAACGCATGGAAAATGGGGCGCTCACTCAATAGGATTCTACTCGTACTTACATTGGCTTCCGTGCTACCCTCTATTGCAAATTTTCATACAGTCAATTTTTTTTAAGAAACATTTTTGTGTGAGAAAACCCCATGTTTCGGGGACTCTACCGTTTAACCATTTAGCCATCATCGCCCAGTTGTTTCTTAACACTCCCCGAAGATAACGCGATAACCACACATGTGTAATTAAGGAATATCTTTGGTTTTTTTAATTTGGATGATCCTGTCTAAAGCAGAGTTGAGTATAATCAATTACAAGTGTAATTACTTTCATTACAATTACAGAGTAATTCCGATTAAAAAGTAATAGCAATTAGATGTAATTGTCCTGCACACTTACAATTACAATTACAATTACAATTACAATTACAATTACAATTACAATTACAATTACAATTACAATTGTAAGTGTGCAGGACAATTACATCTAATTGCTATTACATTTTAATCGGAATTACTCTGTAATTGTAATGAAAGTAATTACACTTGTAATTGATTATACTCAACTCTGCTTTCGACAGGATCATCCAAATTAAAAAAACCAAAGATATTCCTTAATTACACATTACAATTGTAATTGTGGTCAACTAAATTAACGATTACAGAAAGTAATCTGTAATTGAATTACACAATTACATTTCAATCGTAATTTGTAATTACATTACATTTTGCCCAACTCTGATTTGTAGGAGAATAAAGTGCAAAAAGTTTTAGACTCATACATTGTATACCATTTTCTACAAAATATCATAAAAGTCACCTATGTTTTCGCGCGATTTAACCGGGGGATGCCTTTAATATCTGAGTCACTGACGTTATCCTGGCTATCGACTAATGATTAGATACTTTTTATTTTATCTTTTATTTTCGCATATTTCATTAATAACACCAACTACCACTAATTAAAGAATTATTATTCCAAAATCCCACAGGCTTATACCCTTATCACTCGCAACGGGTGCAAAATTTATTACCAGGGGATTTTGAGAGACGGCGGACTTTCTGCCGGTGGTTCCTCGATAGAGTGGGAGAAGATGACCAGTTTCCGACGATCGTACTCGCAGCAGATGAGTCAACGTTCACACGTTCTGGAATATTTAATTTCCACAATTCCCACGCATGGGAACCCATGAATCCCCATAATATTGTGACGGGGCACTTCCAGCACGAGCTGAGGCTAAACATATGGGCTGGGGTAGTAGGCGATCATCTCCTCGGACCGCATATTTTGCCGGCGCGTCTAAATAGCGCAAAATATGCCAGATTTCTTCGACGCGATTTGCCACTTCTGCTAGAAGATGTTTGCCTGGCCACCCGAAGAAATATGTGGCTTCTTCACGACGGCGCCCCAGTCCATATGGGAAGAGCTATTCCAGCTATACAACGAATATGGGGGAATCGTGTAATTGCACGGAATGGTGCGGTTGCGTGGCCGCCAAGAAGCCCAGATTTAAATCCAATGGATTTTTACGTATGGGGCCACATGAAATCGTTAGTATACACCGACACCGAATTTGAAACCTTAGAGGAATTGCGAGGTAGAGTATTTCATGCTGGTAACGTTATACGCGAGCAGCCTGGAATATTCGCCCGCGTTCGCGACAATTGGTTGCGTCGGTGTCAGGCGTGTCTGGATGCAAACGGCAACCATTTCGAGCATCTTTTGTAAATAAATGTAGGTAGCGAAATTTGTATTTCTTTACTACACATTCAGGTCAGAGTAGCCACGCATTGACAGTAGCTTGTTGCGTGACAGTTTAATCACACTAAAAGGAAAGAAACAGTTTTATCACTTTCTGGAAAAAAAACAACACGTTTTGCAGTCACGTCGTCAAAGGAGTTTAGTTCCATGTAAATCAATGCATTTTTCGTTAGCATCAAAACTGTCACGCAATAAATTGCCACCACTGCGCGCCTGACCTAAGAACACGTGTAGAGTTTTCGTTCACTTGTTTCTTATCTTCTAGCTGACGACCCTAACTGCCTCCGCTATTGCAAACAGATCCTCAATGGGACCGCTACTGTAAGGGGCCCAAAGTTACTTAGTTACTGGGTCATCTTGAACAGCTCACAACGGGCGGTCTTTGTGCTACGGCTCATCTGTGTGCGTGTAGCGACGATCTTTTCCACAAACATCTCCGATGTTTAAACCTTTATAACAGCTAAACTATACGAGATACAACAAAATGTATTCAGACCATTTTACTCTACTGGTGGTCTCCAATGTATGTGCAAAATTATGGAATCCTGCGACTATTAGTTTAGCATATAGACATGTTAACTTTGAGGCATTATTACTGTAAAATGGAGACCGATCGGACATTATGTCATAGGACTTTTATGTTTCATTGGACCTCCCCTACCACCCCCTAAAATATTGCTACGTATACTGTTTACACCCTGTATGTATTTTGAATGTGGAAAGAAATTCTCAGCTGTTGCGTTGTACTTGTAAAAATTTAAACAGAAAGTCTGCTGGTACTGCAAACGTAGAATTTCATTGTACTTGAAATGTGCTTATGCTACAATATTCTACGTTGGCAGTATGGAATTATAAGTGAAAAGAAAAAATAGATGAGGGCATGTCTCTAGAAAATGAAGTTTGTTAGGATAGACATTTTTTAATTAGCAAAACACTGAAACAGAACATGAAATACACATCCTATGCAGAAAGCAGTTATGAACAAACATATATAAAATTGTGTTTGATGTTGAATCCAACGCGTGATTATTACGTGGTCCCCTCCGCGAAGTGACAAAAAATATAACCTATGTATATGCCATATGACAATAAATGTTTAGCGGCTATTGCGTTCTATTACGCTACATTTGTGAACTTTTATCATCCTTCCGAAACATTATTATTACGCCGCAACAGTATCTTTAGGAAATCGGGTATGGCATATAGGTTATATTTTCTGTCACTTCGAGGACAGAAAATCTGCTCCTCCAGCTGACAGAAAATCCGCTCCTGCACATTTTCACTAGGCCGTTCGGCGTCATGGAAGGGGTACCTCTTCCACCCTGCATTTGTGGTAGTTGCAATGATATTCCTCAGTCCAGTGTTCATATGTACACTCTGGTTTGGTCTGCAAAAATAAATAAATTTAATAAAAATTATTTTTTGTGTTTATACCACTTGAATATAAAAACTGATACTTACACTTACTGAAGAAACCATTAGTATTGTGTCCTATTTCTCATAAATATTTTCTTGGAATGGCACTGACCCCTTTTGATTCCAGTTAGTTGTCATAGAACCTGTGATAAAAAGTTAGAACGAGTTGTAATCTGAATGCAATAAAAATGTAAATGTATGTATGTTATTTACTTATCTTTATGTTTGCGGAGAAGACTGCCTTCCTTTCCTCGCTTCATAGAGCATGATTTTCAACGTTGATACTGGTTGGTGGAAATATCTAAAGCAAATTCATATATGAGAGAAACATTCATGATGATTTCCAATTAATCCAATTATTTGAATAACAAAAGTATGTGTCATACTTACGCTTTTCTACATGTCATTTCCACTTGATATGAAAGAATAGCTATAGGTATTTATTATTAGGAGAGTGTGAAAAGGCCCACCACCACCCCCGTCATAGACGGTCCTTTCCGTATGTATCTTCTACATACTTTGTTACTCACATTTGGGAACATTACTTATTCGACAGCTCTTCATATGCGCTGGATGCACTCGCCGGTGCATTAGTCACTTTGTATTGCAATTGCTTATTGGACAGCTCTTCATATGCGCTGGATGCACTCGCCGGTGCATTAGTCACTTTGTATTGCAATTGCTTATTGGACAGCTCTTCATATGCGCTGGATGCACTCGCCGGTGCATTAGTCACTTTATATTGCAATTGCTTATTTGACAGCTCTTCATATGCGCTGGATGCACTCGCCGGTGCATTAGTGACTTTATATTGCAATTGCTTCTTGGACAGCTCTTCATATGCGCTGGATGCACTCGCCGGTGCATTAGTCACTTTGTATTGCAATTGCTTATTGGACAGCTCTTCATATGTGCTGGATGCACTCGCCGGTGCATTAGTCACTTTGTATTGCAATTGCTTATTGGACAGCTCTTCATATGCGCTGGATGCACTCGCCGGTGCATTAGTCACTTTGTATTGCAATTGCTTATTGGACAGCTCTTCATATGCGCTGGATGCACTCGCCGGTGCATTAGTGACTTTGGATTGCAATTGCTTATTTGACAGCTCTTCATATGCGCTGGATGCACTCGCCGGTGCATTAGTGACTTTGGATTGCAATTGCTTATTTGACAGCTCTTCATATGCGCTGGATGCACTCGCCGGTGCATTAGTGACTATATATTGCAATTGCTTATTGGACAGCTCTTCATATGCGCTGGATGCACTCGCCGGTGCATTAGTGACTTTGGATTGCAATTGCTTATTTGACAGCTCTTCATATGCGCTGGATGCACTCGCCGGTGCATTAGTGACTATATATTGCAATTGCTTATTGGACAGCTCTTCATATGCGCTGGATGCACTCGCCAGTGCATTAGTGACTTTGGATTGCAATTGCTTATTTGACAGCTCTTCATATGCGCTGGATGCACTCGCCGGTGCATTAGTGACTATATATTGCAATTGCTTATTGGACAGCTCTTCATATGCGCTGAATGCACTCGCCGGTGCATTAGTGACTTTGGATTGCAATTGCTTATTTGACAGCTCTTCATATGCGCTGGTTGCACTCGCCGGTGCTATTGCGATGTTGTCATCCATCGTTTTATGTACTTTATTTTCTACTCGTACTTGTTTCTCCTGTTTTTATGTACGGAGGTTCTCTAATCGGCTGTTGTCGATTGTATCTGCTATCTATTATTTCTGGCAACATGCAGTCCTCATAGAACTTCCTCAGTTTTTCCTCCATCTCTGTTGCCCAGAAACTATCATCTCTTGGTACTATTATAACTTTCATTCCTTTCGGTGTCCATAAACAGAATAAAGCCCGTTGCCTATTCGTTATGTGCAATTGTCCTTGCACTTGATAATAGTAGTGATGATTTTTATTCATTTCATCACCCCGGAAAATACGCCGTATTGCAGGAAGATGCTCTATTGCTTCAGCAGGCGACAAATCCTTCGCCGATTCGGGACATTTTACTTCGATGATGGTATCATCGTCCACGAGGCCGTCAGGAGTTGCACCTAAGTGAGGCACAGTGGCATCGATGAAGAGGCCACACGTTAGAATAGTGATTCCTAATTCTTCTTCCATTTGTCGCAAGGTGTTTGCCTCATTTTCTCTTCCGTATTGGAGAGAACGTAAATTTTCGAGTTGCGGGTACATTATACTCTTCAAAGTATTTGCCCGTGGTGTTTTCTTTTGTAATCGGCATACCTTGCCGAAATTGGATGCAGTTAATAATTTCTTCCTATAACCGATCCATTTTTCGCTATTCGCCTGATCGCGAGTTTCCATTTCGATCTTGTATCGCATCGTTTGCCACTCGTGAAGTATAGCCGCGTGCCTTTTACACTCGGAAGAGTATACTGTCTCTTCCATATCTGGTTTTTCTGCACTGGGGCCGTAATCCTGGTCGCACGATTGTTTTTTATTTCGGAAGGAGGATGCTTTCGCTTCTTTTTTATATTCCATTGCCTTTTCTGCTGCACGCTTCCGCCGTTTTTCCAGCTTTCTTACTATGGTTGTCGGCTCTTTATTCATTGCCATACTCAATCTGCTAAACGCCTCTTTCGTGTTATATTGGACGACTGCAGCGGAGACTCTACCCTGATACGAGCCCCCTCGTCCAAAGTTTATCCTTTTGCCTCCGATGAATTTAGCAATGATATTATTGAAACTTTCAACGGCATTGTTATTTAGAACGTGCAGCAAACTGTCAGCTTTAGTGAAAAGTGGCTGCATCGCTTCTTCGATACTTTGATAAATACCAGCTTCTCTCAGTTGTGGAACGTAGTCTACTCTGTTGGGATCAGAGTATTTATTACAGAAGTATGCTAACCGCTGACACTCTTTGTGTTCACCGAAAACATGACTCGGTACATTCGTCAAGTCTTCCTTCAAATTTTGTATTCGTTGATCGAGTGTTTTTTCTTCTTGGAACCGGTATTCCGCAGCTTTCTTTATACCAGTGCGCAGGCGGAGAGCATTATTATGTACGACAGCTCTTAGTTCTTTATTGCGGCCTTTTGCTACGATTTCGCTTATTTTTCTACTGAAATTGCGTAGCAGGTGATTGGTGCATTCTATTTTTCGTACCCGCACCATGTACATTTCATATGGATCATTATCCAATATCTTCTTGTACACACTGCTATCGCCATCGGCAACTAGTGTAGAATATATTAGTCCGTGCATATCTATGCTGCATTTGAAGCCTTCGACAATAGCGACACTTTCCATGCCAGTTGAACTCTGATTACGACCCCAGTTCTTGAAGCAACGATGCTCGCGCGGTTCTTTCTTCTTCGTAGATGCTATTTGGCAAGTCATGCAGAATTTATTCTTCACGCTGATGTACAGCACTTTCTTCGTGTGGTATCCCACGATGGCTCCTACGCCAGAAAGAGAATTGTAATCTCCTCCGCGGTATGACCTTTTCATCCAGCTACCATCTGCGACAACTGGGATAAAGGGTACACCGGATTCTGGATGTACGTCGCCTCTTGCTATAGCTAATGCTTTTTCTTCTTTTCCAGCATCTTCCATTTCGCGTTGTGCGGCCTCTTCGAGGGCATCGATTAGGTCATTCTGACAGTTCTCGTAGATCCTTTTCGTCATACAGGACACGTTCACGGCAGTCATTATGTCCTCCAGTTGATTATATCCGCCGCCCGTCATCATTGTTGCGGAAACAGCGGCGCGGTTGATATCCATAGTGGCATCACTCTTCCGAAGACAGGATATGTGCTCTGTGTATTTGCACATTTTGCATTCTACATAATACACATTTTCTAGTCCATTCCGTTGACATCTAATTATTTCAAAATGTTCGATGCCACAGCCAATAGTCGAATGTTTTCGAAGATTTTTTATTTGTTCGAAAACATACGGAAAATCAACGAAATCTATTCCTTCTGAAATTGAATTTTCCGGCTGTTCTGGTTTTGCATTTTCTACCATCCAGTAATCGGCATCACTTTCAACATCTTGATTCGTTTCTTCGTTGGTGTCTCTTACGGAATGTATCTCATCCCTGTCTGTGTTCAAATCTATTTCTTGTACAATTTCTTCTTCGTTCGACTCGAAATGCACTTGTTCCACAATTTCCTCTTCGTCCGCGATGAAATGTATTTCTTCTAAAATATCCTCCGTGTCCGTATCGAAATGTACTTGCTCTACAATTCCTTCGATAATTGGGAAGTCTTGAAAATTTCCTACGTCTGCTTCGTGTGTTTTGTCCGTAGGAAACTCATACGCAGCAGATGTGTTTGGCAGTGTTTCGTCGTACGAGGTACCTGCACGCGTATCTGCTTCCGCCACGGTGCCCTGACCTACCGTGAGGCACGCTGCTGTTTTCAAACGTTGCCTGCACGTAAAGAGTCAATAATCAGTAACACGTGGTACATACATAGAAATAAGATAAACATACATTAGAAAAGAAAAGCAGGCATAGTAAAAGAAGATATACAGTAAAGTCTCGATGTAAGCGAAAGCCTCGGAACGAAGCAAGTTTAAATGCCCGCTTTTCGCGGTGTGTGAGACAATACTAACGCAATCAAAATTTAAAATTAAAACTTTTGTATTTTTGGTTCCATTTTCATGAAACTTTTACCAACATGTTTGTTAGAATCTCCTGATTAAAATGATACCAAATACGACATAAATCGGACAACTTTTACTTATCGTGGATACGAATCATTTATATTTATATAATTGTCCAAACCATATCGTGTTTGGTGTCATTTTAATCAGAAAATCCTCACAAATATGTTGGTAAAAAAATTATAAAAATGAACCAAAAATAAAATACTTTTAATTGTGAACCTCGTTTACATCGGTGTTGTCTCTTACCGATTTTCGATTTCGGATCGGGTTACACGATCGGCGCACGAGCCAAATTACACGCTTCACTGGTTCCAGGGGCTACCACCCCAACTAGGGGTGATAGAAATTAATACTAATGTTATATAGTCACAATTTTGAACTCTAATCGAAATTTTACTGTAGATCCTACATTTTTAGAAGTTTGTCGACAGTCTCGAACGTAGGAGAAGAGAGCAAATGGAAAAAAGGACTGCCGATTGTCTCCATCTTTTTCATTCGCTATCCTTCTCTGCGGCTGAAACTTATTACCACTAAATATGTATTATCCAAATTATACCGTGTTTGGTGTAATTAATCATTAGAGAAACATCACAAATGTTACGATACTTTGTTTATGAAAATATTATTATTATTATTTCATTACTGTGAACATCATTCTAAAATATCTTGATGATACGAAGAGGGACGTCTTAGACAACGTGATTCCCTCGCTATGCAAACCGAAGAAAATGCACATTTTGCCTGTTTTCTTTTCACACGCACACCGTCTCCGCTACTCGCAAGCGAAGGCAGCCACAAGCAAACATGTCTGAGTTGCGATACGCGGCTGTACGAGTATACAGGCACGTGTGCACTTGACCGCGTATGAAAAGAATACTCTTCGCATTTCAATCCTGGGTCATTCCACGCGAATTCAGACACTTTTCGGAGTAACAGTTGGGATTTTTGTGAAACATGAATAGGATGTAGTCTTTAGTGATATATATACGTATTTCAAAGGATTTTTAAAAATTTTCAAAATTGTGGAAATTGACTTTCTTTCATTAAATTATAACTGTTGAACTAAGAGACAGATAAGAATGAGCTTTTGGGTGCTTACATTGGGGAAGTAAGAGTACCTAATAAAAATTATTTCACTGAAAGGAAATAAATTTTTGACCATTTATTTTGCAATTGTTCTAAACAAATGCCATGTTTTAATAGCGGAGCACTATTTAACAATTTGAAAAAAAATGAGGGTACAGTCCTATATGTCCTCTTTACGGGCCCGTTTTCAGAAATACGGACACTTAAAAATTTGCCCCAATGAAAATTAATTGAATGGGACGCTCTGCGTCGCCCAATACCGACTGGACTGGCTAATTGTAAGCCGTGCGGTACTAGCAGCGGCCAAGCGGCTATACCTGATATTGTTATATAGGGTTCTCGCAAATGGTATTTGAAAAAAACTGAAACAGAAAAACTTTTACTATTTTTTATACCTAACATAATACGGTATGTCAACTTTTGGTGTTCGCGATATTATCCGTGAACCGAAGGTGAGCATCAGTTTTGGAATGCTACATATTTGATTACCCGATATGAATGTGACTGTCAAGACAAATTGAGGGCTCGGATGCAATAAAGGGACTAGCTCTCGAAAATGAGAAAAACATTTGTGCAAACGCTAAGAAAAATTGGAAAATTACATTTAGTTAAACTGGATTTTAAAAAATATAGTGCTGTAAAGCTCATCACGGCACACATTTTTTCTCTTTGCAGTTTTTCTATCGAATCATTAGTATTCGAAATAAAAATTATAAACAAAAAAATTTCTTCGACCAAAGTCAATATCTTTTTAAACATAAATTGCGATAACTTGAGTAAATATTAACGAATCGTTATGAGACTTGAAACATAAAACTCAGAAAACTCTAGCGAAGCCGTAAACTATATGCACAAAACCCTTATGTTAAAAAATATAATAATATTTAATTAAAAAGTAATACTGGACATAATCCATGTTTTCCAACGTTCGCCGTTAAAAAGTATCGAGGCAATATTGAGGTACATATAACTTGCACCGACAAAGTTTTTCCTTAATATACAAGGAAGATTTTCACAAATTTTCACACTGATTAATAAATAATTGTAGAAGATATGACGATATATATAATTCTCGCACGGCGCCAACTGTCAACGCGAGTGCTAAAACTGCTAAATAGCGCATTATACGCGGCTGTTGACTGTTGGTGGCGCGCGAGATTTATATATATCGTCGTATCTTCTACCATTATTTATTAATCAGTGTGAAAATTTGTGAAAATCTTCCTTGTATATTGAGGAAAAAGTTTGTCGCTGAAAGTTATATGAACCTCAAAATTGACTCGGTACTTTTTAACGGCGAACGTTGAAAAACATGGGTTATGTCCAATATTACTTTTTAATTAAATATTATTATATTTTTTACCATAAGGGTTTTGTGCATACAGTTTACGGCTTCGCTAGAGTTTTCTGGATTTTATGTTTCAAGTCTCATAACGATCCGTTAATATCTACTCAAGTTATCGCTATTTATGTTAAAAAAGATATTGACTAATGGTCAAAGAAATTTTTTTTGTTTATAATTTTTATCTCGAATCCTAATGATTCGATAAAAAAACTGTAAATAGAAAAAATGAGTGCCGTGATGAGCTCTAAACACTATATTTTTTAAAAATCAGTTTAACAAAATTTAATTTTCAATTTTTCTTAACGTTTGGACAATAATTTTTCGTATTTTCGAGCGCTAGTCCTCTTATTGCATTCGGGCCCTCATTATTCAACCATATGGTATAATATAACTTTCAAGGTCACGCAAGATTAGAAATGAAAGACATAAATAGTTTCATATTGTAGCACGCACGGCTCAGCCAGTCGAGCCGGTGCTGGGCGACGCAGCGTCACATTCAATTCATTTTCATGCGACAAATTTTAAAGTGTCCTTATTTTTTTCAAATGTGTAAATAGTGCCTTGCTAGTATAAAATTGCATTTGTTTAAAACAATTACAGCATAAATGGTCTAAACTTTGCTTTTTTTAAGTGATGTAGGATTTCTCCTGTTGTTGTTCTAATTCTTGGACGAATGGGACGCGGAGGTAGAGGTCTTATAAAGAATTGAGGACCCCATGATATTAAAATAAATCCGATTTAATATAAATAGGTCAAAATGGTTGAAACAGATGTAATATACAGGGTGTTTCTCTACCTGTGGTCAATCCTCTAAGGGATGATTATACCGGCAAAAATAAGATGAAAATCAAGAGTGACGAAATTGCGGTAAACGCTTCGTTTTCGAGAAAATTGACTTTGAATTTCACCTAAATACGCATGCATCGTAGGCGCTTGAGGGGCACGCGGAGGCGAGCGGAACGCGTCAGCTGTCCGTAGGACGTTCATAAGAATAGGATCCGCAAGCACGCGGCAGTCTTGCTGGACGACCGATACGCGCAACCCCTCGCCTCGCCTTCGTTCATCTCACGCCACGCGACAATGCCGGCGCGTTTTTCGGTTGTTTTCCTGACGCGTCACGCGCTACGCCTCGACCAGCGCTCATCGGCATCTCACAGTGATATAATTTTTATTAGGTACTCTTAGTTCCCCAGTGTAAGCACCCAAAAGCTCATTCTTATCTGTCCCTTAGTTCAACAATTATAATTTAATGAAAGAATGTCAATATTTACAATTTTGAAAAAAAAATTAATGTATTATAATAAATAGCGCAATTTGCCAACTTCGCCTAGGGTGCAAAAAAGACTTGAGTCGAGCCTGCGTCAACATTTTGCAAAGCGGTTCCCGTGCTCACCGTAAGTGCTTGCGACCATCGCGCACGCCCGTCGCGCACGCAAAGGACGGAGTGTCACGGCGCCCGAAAGACGGAACGAGACAAAACATCAACACGTCGTCTGTCTCGTACCGTCCTGGCTCGCTTTCAGTGGCTCTCGCTCGCTCTCGTTCCATCTCGCTCTTGCCTTCGCCAGACAAGAGTGAGACAGAAGTGGTGGGGATAGCGACAAACCCGTACCGTATGCACCAAACCAACATTTTGTCCTTTTGCGCTTTCAGACATTAGTTTCCGAGATATTATAAAAAACTTTTAGTATTTCGGTAGACTTATTCCGAAATAACGCATTCCACTTTCCAACTTGTTCTGGATATTAGTATTGGACGGGGCTAGATCAACGCGGGGGGCGCGCCTCCCGCTTGCAGTCGCGTAAATTGTGGTAGCGAGCCGATGAGAGTTTGCAGATTTAAACCAGAAACACTATTATACAGGATAGATACCTGTGACTCTATTGGTAGACAATACTTTAGGGGGTGATTCTATGGGCCAAAATAAGACGAAAATACATATAGAATTCAGTTTTTTTAATATCGCGCATTTAGGCACCTGAGGGGCACGCGGTGGTAAGGCGGGCAGGATGGATCCCCGTTCAGCGGCCTGTAGACGGTCGATATTATTGTGCAATATTGAATATTCAATAATATTCAATAATATTCAATAATATTCAATAATATTCAATAATATTCAATAATATTCAATAATATTCAATAATATTCAATAATATTGAATATTGCACAATAATATTGAATATTCAATATTGCACAATAATATTGAATATTCAATATTGCACAATAATATTGAGCGTCTACAGGCTGTTTTAGGACTACGTGTATGCAGTTCAAAAAAATAATTTGTAAAAAAGTTAAAAATGGGGCCATTCGGAATTATATTCCAAATCATTATCACATTGTGTCTCTTAAAATTCAACGAGGGACTGCAGGGTGGTACTTCGCTTTATGGAACGTTGTAAAATAACGAAGAAACGAAGCGTCCGAAACCCTACTTGACCTTGCCGGTAACAGAAATTAGACCCACTCCATTGTTTGAAACATTTTCTGCAAACAGTTTTTCGAACTGTTCACAATTGTGTAAGGAAGTCATAACGCCCAATGCGGGAATATTGAAAACAGCACTGGGTATCGCTCGCCGTCTTGGAAAGCGAGGCCCAGGAGGATGCATAACGCTATACAATGTCGTTTCAACGCACAAGCAAGGCCGATGACGTCAGGGTCATCGACGAGCGTTTGAGAGCGTAGCACGCATCGGAAGTCAGAGCCATTGCTTACAAATCAGAGTTGCACGTTATTCAAATAAAATACCGAATAAATTTTTTCGAATAATAAGTTATTCGAGAATAACGAATAAAAGTTTATTCGAATAAGAATTTATTGGAATAAATCGTCGAATAAAAGATAGCCGCTAAACAGGCAATCTACTAACATATTAATTAAAAACTAGAGGTTTCTTAGAATGCAGAAAGCGAATATGAACTCTGTTTTGTAGAGAAAAATTATTTACGACCACGTTATTTAGAATGAGTTATACATTTTAGCTCCTAACATCATCGTTTTTGGAGATAGAATTATTTTAATTATGTATAAAAATTATGTAGAGTTGCAAATATTTGCCACTATAACTTTTGAATATGTACTCTATAAAGCAAATAGAACAAATAGCACAAAAATTTTCAGGTTCCACGAGGTTTCTGGATATCTAGAGCCTTTCGAACGAAAGTTATTGAAAAATTCCATCATTTTTATGATTAAATTTTAATTCTGTTCGTTGGTAATTAAAATACTCATGGCTGATTTACTACTTATTTGTACCTCTGCAATCCATTATTCAAAATACTAACAATTTAAATCGCGATACAATTGAGCACTTTTGATATATAGCTGATACTGAAGCATTCTAACAATCGGAGTTACTATGTATAAGCGGCCGCCGACTCGCCGAGCCACGCGCCGTCTGACTTCACCTGAATAATGGGCTTTTCAATGAGACAATTTCGCTAAAGGTACACATATGGACGTACATATTGCGGTCAAAATCCCCAAAAGAAGAAGCAATGTGTACATATTTCTTATTCAACAAGTAACTACACATGCTCAACATCGAATCGCAAAGCATTGATGACTGTTGCTAATTTTAAACATTATCTTCTACATCACAGAAATAAAATCTGAATTACATTTTTTATCCATTGAAAACGTACAACGATTGAAATAATCACAACTGCATTATAAAGGAAGCATATCTAACGAAACGCGTATACATATGTAGTTTGAACGTTTTATACTAACAAAACGCATATAGTTTGTATAATATATATAACGAAATTTAAAATTTCTACATTTCGGGTCCCATCGGCACGAAAGTTGCAGGGACGAGCTGCTGACATTTTTCACATGAAAATGAGGCCAAACACGGTATAAATCGAATTATTAATTAATTAAATAATGATGAACATACGAATTGAAAAAGAATGAGTGGGGCAAGAGCGGTAAAGTATTGACTTTCGTTGCAGTGCGTATAGCATAGAATATGTGTACCGGTAGTGATGGTACGGATACCGTATCGATACATATCGATACCCTTCTACAAATTTCAATCTGGTATTGATACATATCAAAGTCAAAGGCATCAAAAGGAATCGATGCTTCTTTGATACTTACATATCAGAATGTATCGATACTTGTTTGATACCTACACAAAAATATCGATATCTACTTGATACCTATACGAGAATAGCGATACCTGCAATATCTTTATCTCACGCTGAAGTGTAAATATTAAATGTTTACCAAATGACTGGACAAGTATCGATAATTTCGTAAGTATCAAATAAGTATCGATAATGTCGTAAAGTATCAAACCGATTTTGATTCGGTATAGTATTGATATGGTATCGGTTGAAGAAGAATTGGTATCGATGATTGATACCAAGTACATAACATTTCGATGCGTATCGATATTTCCTATTGAGTACTTTGGTATCGAATTGATTGAATATCATCAATAGTATTGGTATCAGTCCCATCACTATGTGTACGTAAAGCGTGAATGATACCTATTGATACACATATTTATTACATACGTATTATATACAACAAAATACCGTGCTGCTACTACTACATCACAAACTGTAACTTCATACAAATCTGTACCATAAAACGTAACTTACCTTTCTCGACGATTTTTATATTTTCTGGACAAACGCCTTACAGATAACATAGGATGCTTGGCTTTTGTACCACCCTTCGAATAGCGCTGGTTTCTTGCATCTACGGCTTCCTTTTCTGATTCCATGACAATCACACTTATCAACACTACAGTAATTTACCACGCAGGAATGGAACAATTCACAAATTATGAATATTCCATATGTATCAATATCTGCGCAGTAAATAGAAGCCCGATTGCCTTCTGCGTCTTCACCGTAGTGGAAACGGCAGAAAACTGATCAGCTAGCGTTGTCGCAGCATTAGTTACAGATGCTGAGATGCAGAACAAAAGATAATGGGAAAGGACGGATATATGCGTTCTGTCCCTCTCTTTCTCATTAGAATTGGTGTATGCTGATCAGTGGTGGGTTTACTACGTGACATCGAATTTACTACGTGACACGCGTAAACAATGTAAATAATTGTATAAAATGTAGAAAATGTAGAAAATGTCACTAATTGAAATACGAACTATTAACCTCTACCTATTGCATTGAATTTTACTGCACAATATTTTAAATTACTTTAAAACGAAAGATTGGAAATAATATGAAATTGAAAAATTATAAATAATATGAAATTGTTTAGTCATATCTTTGATGTGCAAAAGATACTCGAATTTTTACGTATATCAACATGGATTCTGAAGAAATTCATAAAGCTTTAGCAGTTTATTTCTTTGGATGAACCATTCGGTTTAGTATTATTGAATCTGACCACTATAGGAACTATATTCGTAAATTGAATCCAGCTTATAAAATTTCAACTCGAACAACATTGTCGAATAATTTACATAACGCAAAATTTGAAGATTACAACCAATTTGGATTAAATCCAAAAATGCAGTTCTACTTTTAGATGGTTGGAAAAATTCATCATCCAAAAATAAGTATGTTGTTGTAATTCTGAATTTAATGAATACGATATGTCCATGCAGGTTATGGCATTCCACAGTCTGCAATGTTTTTTCAAACAATATGATTTTATACAGTGAATATTTTATACATATGATTTTATAGAACGTAATAAAGTTGAGCTATTTACTACGTCTTATTCTACACGTAGAGAATTCACTTTTCTACGTTAGGTAAAATACGGGCCCACCAATGATGCTGATACATTTACATAGTGTATGTACTTCCGGGAATACTTTTTGGTGCAGAAAAGTGCACAGGAAAGGATTTTTGATTATCCTGTGCATATACTTTTGACGTATCATCTTTGCGCGTTTGAACCTTTACGCGGGCCGAAACGTGTCGCTCGGTCCTTGGTGCAAGTGAAATATAAAATATTGAGTGAGTGAGAAGGACAGATTGGGCTCTGCCCAACGGTTTCAGGAAAGAATCGCAAGTTGTGTAGTAGGATCGCCTACATTAGTGGTGGTAATGGGTGCGTGAATCGACGCCGGCGTTTGTTTTCCGGCAACGCTGGCCCTTGAGGCTAGCAAAGGCTCGATTGTCAGAAATACACGCGACTGCCGAACAGTAAAGATCGTAAGTACCTTCACGCTTACTACACCTGTCTTTTTCACAATATGTGCCGGTTATTATGAAAATGATCTAAGTCCAAATTTTTCGTTTATTACATTTCACTTATTTTTTACGTAATATATCAACATGATACATAATAAACGTGAAGTTCAATTTCTTTTTTTAAAATTTCGACTGACGTCACTTTCAAACTAACTGACACAATTCTACATTTTACTTCCAACCTAAGACTGTATTTAGACATATTTCGGGTGAATTGTTGTAATTTTTTGTGCAAAATCTATCGTGTGAACTGTGATTGTTTGAGTGTCCGCGTGTTTCTCAAGCTGCGTATCGCCATTGCGAGGTTGCCTCGCGTGGCACACCTCGCGAAGTGGAGAGTCTGGAGACTGCCTCGACCATTATTACTTTACGAGGCATCAGCCGTCGATTTTTTGACGTGCTCAAAGGTGCCTCGCAGCCCACAAAATCAAAAATCGCATGGCTCGGGCGACGCAAATATCATGCTGGAGGTAGCGCGAGGCCGCCACACGAGTCTGCCTCCAGGCTCTCCACTTCGCGAAGCGTGTCTCGCGCGGCATCCTCGCAATGTCGAGACGCAGCTTCACGCTCAGAGATTCGTGTATTCATTCTCACGTAGAATAAGAAAGTTATGTTATAATTTACCCGCGAAATGTCTAGAAAAGGTATATACATTCGGGTGCAACATAGGCTTCCTTTAGTTGAAACTGAAGACAAGTGATGAAAAGTTTCTAAACATCAGAAGTGGAAATTTTAAAATCACAAATGTTGGACATTTAAAAATACAAGTATTTTGAAACTTGATAACCTCACAATTACAAATTTTGGAAATCTTTGAATTTCAATGCTTTCCAACTTGGAAATTCCAGCATTTAGAAATCTGAAGATTCTCCTGCTGCGTTAAATCTTGGTTAAAGAAGCCTATATTGTACCCAAATGTACCAACTTGATAAACGTGTACTCCGCTCTGAGTTGCGCAAAATGTAATCTAATTATAAATTATAAATTACGATGAAAATGTAATTGTGTCATTGATTATACGGATATACTACGGTATGACCCAACCAACGGAATGAACTGAAATTTTGAGTGAGAGAACCTCTAATATAAAATTTCAGCTGCGGGTATTTGTTAGTTTCTGAGATATTAATAAAAAACTTTCGGCATAATACATTGAAATCTACCTATGTATACAGACGTTACTAACACAACCATTTTCTTCGGTTCACAGTCGACGATACAATGTACGATATTGACCTCATCGCGCGATGCTTGTAACTGCATCAATTTTTATTCCCAATACAGTATAGTAATACTAGAGTATTTCCAAAGTCACATCGGTTCGGTACCATGCTTTACGCGCCCGCAAGCGGGCGCCCCCCCCCCCCCTCTATCTAACCCAAACCAATACCAATACCCGAGAGAAATTGGAAAGTCGAATGCGTTGTCTCGGAATAAGTCAACAGTAATAATGTATGAGTTCGTACGCAAAACTTAACTGAAAAGTAAATCTGACAGATTTTGGAAATGATCGACACGTTTTCTGTTACCGTATCCCTATATATTGTATCGTCGACTGCGAAACAAAGAGGGGGAAGAGGAGACAGTGGAGGAAGAGGGGCCAAAAACTATTTTTTTTACTAACAAAATAAAACTAAAATATACTTATTCCAAATTTTTTTATTCGAAAGCCTTTCATCCGTCGGCCATGAATAATTTTCTCATATTTATTCGTAGTTTAGTCGAGAATCATATATTTAGCCGAGAATGTACGAATAAATACGAGAAAATTATTCATGGCCGACAATTGAATTCCCCACGTTTCAAATAAAAATTGGCTCGGGTTATAATGCTCATCTCTGGTATTTTGCCATATCATTGAGGCAGTGAGTTCAACAACGGACTAACCCACATTTTTTTCGAATTGATTTAGTAGCAATAACGTATTCCAATAGGCTCTACTAATCATATAAAATAGGAAATTTTTTTTAATGTGTGTTAGTCCGTGGTTGCTCTCACTGCCTCAATTATAACATAAATTCAACAAAGCGATTCCAAGTGATGTATGTACATATGTGTCACGGTAAAAGCGTTAATTTAGTAAATGTATACAGTGCCTAGCAGTTCCTAAGTAGTCAATGTGTGCCTAAACTGTATACAAAGTTGGGCAAAATGTAATCTAATTACAAATTACAAATTACGATTAAAATGTAATTGTGTAATTGATGAGGTACATTATTTCCTGTAATCGTTAATTTAGGTAGATGACCACAATTTTCTCAACTACCCAAATATTAACGATTACAGAAAATAATGTAATCAATTACCCAATTACATTTTAATTGTAATTTGTAATTAGATTACATTTTCTCCAACTCTGACTGCATATAAGCTAACCTACAATCGTATGTCAATGCATATATTGACTGCATCACGCTTTTACTGTGAGCGACATGTATCCAGCTACGTGCTAACGCTTCAGTTTTGCTATGATTCCACGTCGGCAGTCCTCCCGAGTAGGCGCCATCTCGTGTCAACTAGCTGATCTAAATTTGTCACGTGACTTGCTCTGTATTATCGCCAATATGGCGGAACTCGTATTTGGGACTGAAGTCACGATTTTTCACTATTCGTCCTTATATGAGCAAATTTGGAGCTGGTTTAGGACTCATTCGAAAGAGGAAGGTTCAATGCAGAGCGCTCTTCTCACCTTTTCAGTCACAAAGCTCTTTTAGTGACCTATAAATACTTGGAGTCTGCGGGTGTATTATGTCGACTTTTGCTCTACTTTGGACACTCATATTATTAGATATCAACACAATCTCGTTGAATCATGAGAAGAGCGCTCTGCATTGAACCTTCCTCTTTCGAATGAGTCCTAACCCAGCCCAAAATCTGCTCATATAAGGACGAATGATGAAAAATCCCAACCCCCTGTTTCAGGCCAGATTGTGTCGGTATACAGCGCGCTGCATTACCCGTGTCTACCCCCTTAATTTCAACTAAAATTACTCAAATGCAGCTCCGCTACCAAAAAAATCTAACGTAATCCAGAGTAATCGAAGTTGGTTTCAACAAAATTTTTTAAAATTTGACAAAAATCTGTACAAAAATCCAAAAATTCGAAGTTAATTACATCTAAAATTACTCAAATGCAGCTCTGCTATCCAAAAAAACCTAACGTAATCCAGAGTAATCGAAATTGGTTTCAACAAAATTTTTTAAAATTTGACAAAAATCTGTACAAAAATCCAAAAATTCGAAGTTAATTACAACTAAAATTACTCAAATGCAGCTCCTCTATCCAAAAAACCTAACATAATCCAGAAAAATCGAAGTTGGTTTCAACAAAAATTTTTAAAATTTGACAAAAATCTGTACAAAAATCCAAAAATTCGGAGTTAATTTCAACTAAAATTACTCAAATGCAGCTCCTCTATCAAAAAAACCTAACATAATCCAGAAAAATCGAAGTTGGTTTCAACAAAATTTTTTAAAATTTGACAAACATCTGTACAAAAATCCCAAAATTCGAAGTTAATTTCAACTAAAATTACTCAAATGCAGCTCCGCTACCAAAAAAACCTAACGTAATCCAGAGTAATCGAAGTTGGTTTCAACAAAATTTTTAAAATTTGACAAAAATCTGTACAAAAATCCAAAAAATTCGAAGTTATTTTCAACTAAAATTACTCAAATGCAGCTCCTCTATCAAAAAAACTTTACATAATCCAGAGTAATCGAAGTTGGTTTCAACAAAATTTTTTAAAATTTGACAAAAATCTGTACAAAAATCCAAAAATTTGAAGTTAATTTCAACTAAAATTACTCAAATGCAGCTCCTCTATCAAAAAAACCTAACATAATCCAGAAAAATCGAAGTAGGTTTAAACAAAATTTTTTAAAATTTGACAAAAATCAGTACAAAAATCCAAAAATTCGAAGTTAATTACATCTAAAATTACTCAAATGCAGCTCCTCTATCCAAAAAACCTAACATAATCCAGAAAAATCGAAGTTGGTTTCAACAAAATTTTTTAAAATTTGACAAAAATCTGTACAAAAATCCAAAAATTTGAAATTAATTTCAACTAAAATTACTCAAATGCAGCTCCGCTACCAAAAAAACCTAACGTAATCCAGAGTAATCGAAGTTGGTTTCAACAAAATTTTTAAAATTTGACAAAAATCTGTACAAAAATCCAAAAATTCGAAGTTAATTACATCTAAAATTACTCAAATGCAGCTCCTCTATCCAAAAAAACCTAACGTAATCCAGAGTAATCGAAATTGGTTTCAACAAAATTTTTTAAAATTTGACAAACATCTGTACAAAAATCCCAAAATTCGAAGTTAATTTCAACTAAAATTACTCAAATGCAGCTCCGCTACCAAAAAAACCTAACGTAATCCAGAGTAATCGAAGTTGGTTTCAACAAAATTTTCTAAAATTTGACAAAAATCTGTACAAAAATCCAAAAATTCGAAGTTAATTACAACTAAAATTACTCAAATGCAGCTCCTCTATCCAAAAAACCTATCATAATCCAGAAAAATCGAAGTTGGTTTCAACAAAAATTTTTAGAATTTGACAAAAATCTGTACAAAAATCCAAAAATTCGGAGTTAATTTCAACTAAAATTACTCAAATGCAGCTCCTCTATCAAAAAAACCTAACATAATCCAGAAAAATCGAAGTTGGTTTCAACAAAATTTTTTAAAATTTGACAAACATCTGTACAAAAATCCCAAAATTCGAAGTTAATTTCAACTAAAATTACTCAAATGCAGCTCCGCTACCAAAAAAACCTAACGTAATCCAGAGTAATCGAAGTTGGTTTCAACAAAAT